>OX104115.1:9674038-10112654 GCA_944474755.1 Limnoperna fortunei | reverse complement strand
GAGAGAGTAGCAGGAGGGAGGGAGAAAGGAGAGGGAGGGAGAAAGGAGCTGAGGGAAGGGAGAAGGGAGAAAGGTACCCCCTGTCCTACTCATGAATTTAAATGTTTATGACTATTAAGTATATGTCAAAATGTATCTTTCTATAGTATTTACACTTTATAGTCACATTTACAATTTAGATCAAAGGGGAATTCCTAATCTCTAAGTATATTTTAATGATCAGAAGTTACATTCATGTTATTGGTGGTTATTGGAACAATAATAAAAAAAAACAAAAACAAAAAGTAGTAATGAACATAATTATTTATTTAAATTATAAGTGAAAAAAATATACTATGAGTTGTAAAACAACAGCAAAGTGTTGTTACTTAAAATAGAAATGGGGATTTCCATAAATCTGGCGCAAAAAGACATTTAAATTACCAACTCGGAACAAAACCAAAGTAAGTATAAATACAGATTACTTTTCATACCAGACCTGAGGACATATTAAACTCAATGAGAATTTATCCTAAGTGTGATTATAACTTTTCTTTTCTAGTTACAAAATTATATTGCAAAAAGGAAAAAAATATAAGGAGATGAGCTTTGTACATGGCTGTTTTGTAGGAAAAGCTAATTTTCAAAAGCGACCTTTAATAGTGCAGTGGACTTTACCCCCCCCCCCCCCCCCCCCCCGTGTCTTGGGTATTTCTAAGGACCCACTGCCACACGCCCGGATGGCCCGGTTAATATATATGATCTGCATCAAAGGATGATGCAGCCCGTGCCAAATCAATCACAATACACATTCAGACTGACCTAGTAAATAAAATACATATTGCACCTTTTTAAACCAGTTTATAGCCTATAGACAGGTGATTATAATGATGTGGTTTAATTTCCTTTCTGTGATAAAAAAAGTTGCTTATAATTAATTTTTTTGCAGCTATGTATATTGGATTACTGATCATTGGGAAATAAACATTTATCAACTCACTTCTAGAAATTTATCACAACTTTGTTAAAACTCTGAAACTTTGTGATGTTTAAATATTTCCTTTAATGGTGTCATAAGCACGGCTGGAACCTCCAAGAAGTTAAGTGTTTTTATTATGAAGAGCCCCGGTCCCATAAAATTTACAGTTTATAGGTCCGCCTTTTTGGTCTGCCATTTTTAAGAATTGTTATGTCATTTAAAGCCTATGAACACATGTAAACAGATATATTATAACTGCAGAAGTGATAAATTACGCAGAAATAGAGTTTTAAGAGAGAATGATACTCCTTGGATTTAATAATACATACAATAATATGCAGTATACTAGTACTAGTTATAGATGTCCAACGATTTCAGACTTTTGCATATAAGGTTCTAGGCATATTTACAAAGACCAACGACGTGATCACGTTCCTTTCACGTTTTCCTACAAATTATGGTGACACTTAGAGTTTATGCCACTGTCAGCTTCCATATTGCCAAAAGTGTAATGGATCTTCTGGTCTTTTTGGACTCCTTTATGATACAAGTGCATACATGTGTTTAGTCCATGAATCCTCAGCCGTCCACTTTTTTTTTTTTTTTGCGTGGGACGAAAAAAAAAAGTGTTGGACGGCAGAGGATTCTCCGAATAACATGTGATATGAAATTATAGAGATCCTGAATCAAAATGTCAATTTTTTATGTATCCGGCTGTATACATTATTTGGGCGGACCCATTCTTATACGGGCGGACCTTAAATTACAGAGACCCAGACCCAAAACATTAATTTTACGTATCCAGATATGTAAATTGGGCGGGCCTATAATTATATGACAACAGTAAATGCAAATGACAGTTTCTGGAATTCGTGCTCTTACATTTGACAGAAATGTGTGATACGATAGAAATTAACTTTCCCAGTGTAAGAATACAGGTTCTAAGAAAATTGGATGGTCACTTGTCTCTTTTGAAACAACTTTAGTATTCTTGTAAACAATGGTCACGTTTTTAATAGCTCAGTTCAGATGCAGTAAGAGTCTGTCCATTAGGAAGTGGATGTGATGCTTAGTGGGGGGGGGGGAGGCATTTTCTGTTGCAAAAATTCCACAGAATGGTTCAGATTCCATCAGGAAATTAAAGAATTAAAACTATTCAATATGATCTTTCATTCTTAGTTTTACAGAGGTCTAAATAAGTAGGGCATTTAGTTGGTATAAAAATTTTATGAAAGAAAGAGTTTGCTACTAGCTTCTATAGAGCTGTTCATATTTTGTTTATATTGATCATTCATTCTTTGTTCAATTCTATTTTAGTATAGATCAATATTATTTATATTGAGGTTTAAATGGTTAAATCCTAATTTATTTAATAAATTTTGGATGTTGGACATCCATATACTCGTGTCTTTGACATTATTAAAAATGGAATTCACTAAGGAGTTTGGAGAGTTTATTATATGGTTTAAGAAACTCAGCATTTTCCTCTGAATTTTAGTAAATAAAGATGTTCTATTTGCTTCTGCTAGGCAGGCAATATTTGTTGTTTTGTAGTTAACCCCTAAGATTTCTTTAGTAAATTTTAAGTGTAAGTGTTCATATGGTTCTGAATCTTTGTAACTATCGGCAGCTCCCATTACCTCACAACCATATATAGTATGATAGGTTCAATCGGGGTATCAAAAAGTTTTTCCAACATTATGCATGGATTATCTAAAGTTATTGATTTCTTTATCTTAAACCAAGCTTTTCTCCCCTTTTCCATTAATTGAGTTTTAGCTAGATTAAAGTTACCAGTGTAGTTAAAAACCACTCCTAGATAACAATATGATTTAACTGTTTCTATAATCTCATTATCTATCTTAAATTGGTTAATGTGTGACTTTCCATTAGAATTAAAGATTAATATTTTTGATTTCTGTTTATTTACACTAAGTTTCCAGGATACACAGAAGTTGTTTAAAGTATCCAGTGCTTTTTGTAGACCTTCCTGTGATTCTGATAGCAAGATGATATCATCTGCATACATAAGTGATGATATATTTAAACTTCCTAATATAATTGGGTTTGTTGAGCTATTCTTAAGTTCATCAGTAAGGCCATTTAGAAATATTTTTATTGAGTCATAAAAATGTGTGTTACGTATGTAACTTTTAGTGTCCACATGAAGGGCTAAACCAAAATTAACATTATGAATACTCCTAAGAAGTACAGTCTTAGAAAGTCATTTCCTAGCAGGTATTGAAAGGTTTTAAGCATGAAACATGATCAGTTTCATTATCAGAAGTCAAGCGCAGGTATATTTATAATTTTCTATCAAAGCTGAATTTTGTCGTCAGAAAGTTACGAACGTAACTTTACCTGGTAATTGGTAATGATACCACACTATAGCGTGAAAAGGTTTTGGTTTCTATTAATAGACAAGGTGGTTTCCGCAATTTCGCATTTGTCTCAACTTGTGCACAATAAAGCGTGACGTAATTCACACTTTTCCTATCGTGTCCGCATGATGGAGATGGGTGACGAACGTAACGATGTACGAAATTTCAACAATTTTTACAGTTAACTTATGAAGCAGATATAATTTAAGAATACTGTAGCATTCATTATTGCTTTTGTCAAGTTTAAATGGATTTTACGACATTTTTATGCATTAATCTTTGTTTATTAGGATCATTTGCATTGCTTTCTTCGGTAATGGTGTGTATAGTCCGATGTTACGAACATAACGCATTGTCGTTTAAAACAGCTGCTGAACCAAAATTAGTAGTCTTGATTGAGACATTTAAACTATTGTAAAGTGTGTTGTTGTTTTGATTTTGAACGGTGACCTAATCACAATTAATATTAAAACTAAATAGTTGCCTTCATTACGACGACGAAAGAAAATTTGTGTCTAATGTTACGAACGTCGTTTGAACTCATGAATAAAGACTTATGACAATAGTTATACACAGTAATGGTTAAATCTAACGATAGCCATGTTGTATTAATTAAGAACGAATTAGCCAAAATCAGAGCTACACACAGAAAAGGATATCGTTCTGTTCATTACATACGACCCCATATTTGACCCCAATGAAAAAAATATTTTTGGTGTCCATGTTCTTAACAAACATTCACTATTTTCTTTCAATTCCCATAAAATCTTGTGAAGAAAATAACAGAAAGTGTTTTTCTTAGTTTTGAGCCAGATAATAAATTCTTCCTCTTGTTGATTTCACAAGAACACTTTTCAGAAATCTAAAATGAAAATGTACAATCACTTGAGCGTTTGTAAGTAACGGTGTCCTAAATTTGTATGGACTTAATTAAATCCCAGGATTTGAGTTTTCTCAAATTAAGACAGGAGTTCAGTTGTGTTTTAGTTCAAAAATATTATTAAACACAAGGAAACAGCAATATGATTACATATATGAATAAAGTGAGTGGTACTTGGACACCATGTAACCAACAGAACGGACAAATGGTGGTATGTAAAAAATCAAAATTGTAAGTGACACGAGACACAATTTATCTATCCACCTAGGTTTTCTAAAACTGAAAACATAGTACTTTAAGAAAACAACCACATATTATATAAAAAAAGACATATTTTTTTTACTTTTAATGTCACACTTTGTGTCCGAATATTGAATTCTTCCACAAATAGGTTAAACAAAGTAGGACTCAGGACATCCCCTTGTTTTACTCCACAATTAGAGGTAAACTTTTCGCTTACTCCATTTGAAAATATAAGTCTGCATGTAGTGTTTTGATACATAGAATATATAATATAAAAGATTTTGTATGGAATTTTATGCTTTAGTAAGATATAAAAGAGGCCTTCTCTCCAAACTGTATCAAAGGCCTTTTTTAGATTCCAGGTCATTGGTCCTAAGGGGCGATGGTCCGAAGGGGCACTGGTCCGAAGGGTCATTGGTCCGAAGGGTCTTTAGTCCGAAGGGTCATTGGTCCAAAGGGTCATTAGTCCGAATGATAAATAATCAGAGAAATTGGCGAGAACTACTTGAGGTTTGGTTTTTACCCCCAACACACACTTGTAAAGTGGCCGTCTGACTGTCTGTTACACCTCAGGGTACCCATCTCTTATCCACAACTCCTCCTAAACCCCTCAATTAACTATCATGAAACATTCACACAATCTTTTATGGGATGTGGAAAAAGTGTACGCTACCCAGCCTACATAAACAAGAGGCAATTTGAAAAATCTGGAATTTAACAAATGGAAGACAGTAATAATATAGATTTGCACCTCCTATTCTAAAATTTCGTATTATTGAATCCTAGGGAACTAATTCTAGGGGCGTAGTATAAATTAATTTGTGAGCTGTGGTTCAGTTTACTAGGTTTTTATTTGCAATGTTTGTCGACCGCAACATTTTGGAAAGTGTGAATTCTGCACCGAAACCCTATTTTAATCCACCAGTTCTGCACCAAGTAAGGAACATATGTGTACTTAATTTTTTTTAGTCTCTTATTTTTATCTGTTGCCGTTTGGTAATAGGTCTTGTTATCAGCCATTAACCATATAATGGGTTGTCTGTTAAATCTCTATTAGTTGGTTTAAGTTCTAGGTAAGTATCCTGTTTATTCTTTGGATACTTCAAATTCACATTTTTTTTACTTTTGGTAGAGCGATTCAGATGAGACTTCAACACAGAAGTGTGTTAGACGACTTTTTTTAGCTTGAAACTTTTTTTTACTAATCTGTACATGGGATCATGAAATAACAACAATTCTTAATGACGATAACGATCTTATTTGTCTAATATTTTGTTTTTTGACATTTTGAAAACAAAATTACAACAAAGTTTTGAACTGATTATGCCTTTTAAAGTTTTTTTGTTTCTAATCCTTAACAAGGGGCCTCGGTGGCTGAGTGGTCAAGGTAGTTCGTCTAATATTGATCACGTGGTCTGTCTACACTGAGATTGCGGGTGCGATTCTCACTGCAGGCAGGGTGTACTCGACTCCAATCTTAATTGACAAGGATTGCCAGTTTTCCTACTGCAGGTCGGGGGTTTTCTCCGGGTACTCCGGCTTTCTCCCCCAATAAAAACTGGACGCCATGATTATAGCTGAAAAATTTCTGAAAGTGGCGTTAAACACCATCAAACAAACAACTTATCCTTAACACTAAGTTTGCCGTGTGTTAAGGCTGGGGAGAAATTAAAAACTTACTGAAAATTAAATGTTGAAAGACGTATATGAAAGTCAAGATTTTTATTCTTTTATAATGAACATTAAAGTTTTATGAAATATGAAATGACAGTGCACTCAGTCAATGTAAATATTCATTAAACAAAGGAGGCCACTAAGTGCGTTACTGCACACCAGTATTCTTCTACATTTCTTCGCCCATTGTTGTAGTCTTCCTTTAAAGCAGAAAGCCTTTGTTCCATAATCTTATATTTCTTCCTTCCGGGTTTAGGAGGATTACCTCTGACAGCTGATGTTGCCGATATTTCCACTTCTCTCTGCTCATCTTTGAGTTTTCTGATAAAAACCCATAAAGAAGGAAGGGTTCTCTCAACTGAACCATTCCAATTGTTGTGAAATCCTGTAAAAAAGAATTTTAAGTTTTAATTCATTAAAAAATTGATGTCATGTACCAGTCGGAGTACTTAAGAATCAGTCAGATTGGTTAAAAACTCATTTGTTCATGTTGTTTTATCATCCAAATGAAACTATCAGGAACAACAAAATTTTCATATGTCGAATTTCCGAATTTAAAAACAAGAACAGAATTCCTGGGTCCCCCGCGCCGAGCGCCAAAAAAAAAGTCATCTCGTTAAACAGGAAGTACATATTAAGCGACAGACCTGAAAACGCATCCACTATATGTGACCCTTACCATACCAAATACCGAATGCCTACGAATAATAGTAGTTGAGAAATCTGTTACGGAAAATAAATGTTCTCGCTCCGGGTTGCGACGGGGAACAATTAAGATTATCAGTATACAAAATAAGCAGTCAGGGGCATAATCAAATAGCGTTATAAAAAAAATAACGCTTTTCCGTTATCATTGCTTTCTGTGAAGCATCGTAATTTTCGATAGATTTTTCGAATTTCCCGGGCTATTTGGCGATCTCGTTTGCCGCGAGACTTTTCGTCGTGTTTAAATGCGCATGCCCTTTTGTCTATACGTGGGATGAAAACAATAAAATCGGGAAAGATTGTCAATTTCGGGCGAATTTCAATGCAAAATGCTACATTTTACGAGTTCATTTTAAAGGTGAAGGAAATTTTTGTGAGCGTTGAATATTTTTTTGCATCAAATCGAACATTAACGCTGTCTTTTAGGATTAAATTCAGACGGGCGCATCAATGTTTTGATGGTACGCAAGGGCTTCAAAGTTTCCTGGGGGTAAAAAAAAAGTAACGGGAACACGTTATGTTTTATTTTTTTCATTTTTCTGGGAGATAACTCTGTCGTACTTAGTAGCATTTGTAAATTTGCCATGTTTGCGCTGTATAATCGTGAAAATAAATGAGTGTCGGTGAAAAATAAAAAAATCAACACGACCTATTAAGATTTCTTTAAATGTCTATAACTATGATCAATTTTGTGAAGCTAAATACGTTAAACTATTAAATAACAAGAACTCTGTTCTTTAATTAGTATTATACATGTACATGGTGCATGCATGCACTCTATGAATGCCTTGGTCATGATGTATTACATTCTGATTCATGACGTTTGTACACATGTAACATTTGCATGATGTACAATTTACATTTATAATTAAATTTATATTTTACATTATGACAGTTTGTAAATGTTAGCCAACATAAACATGATACATGTAAGTTAACATTAAGTTCAGGTGTATGTAGATCTATTTAAAATCTGTATGATACTGAATTACTCTCGCATGCAATAACATGGAAAAGAAGAGAAGGTAGACATTTGACAATTTTTGTAGTTTCCCACGCCAAGTGTAACATGGCATGACCTTATTATCTGCTTATTCAATACTTATTATACATGAATGAAAAGTAACTGGTTCTGGTTACTTTTTACAGAAAATAAGTTAAACATGTTATATTTTACAATACGATGTTTTGTACACATAACTAAATTCACACCGGGTATAAAAAATCGGTTTTTTGTACAACATTTTGGAAGCCCAATAGCCTGTTTTTGTTGTTAACTTAAACAGGTTAAGTAAAATTGAAATGGGGGGGGGGGGATGCTTAGTGATATTCATATTGTAAAATCTATGCATTAAGATGTGACATTTATAGAGTAAATAGACATTAAAATTTGTGTAGTTTTCAGGCCAAGTGTAACATGGTCTTTTTCACTGGCATGACCTTATTCAATACTTATTATACATGAATGAAAAGTAACTGGTTCTGGTTACTTTTTACACAAAATAACTTAAACAGGTTATATTTTACAATCCGATGTTTTGTACACATAACTAATTTTGCATGGGGTATAAAATATAAGTTTTTTTTATGGCTACCGGGCTTAACACAATGCCCCGAGTCTACTGGTGAAAGTCGACATATCACATCCTGTACTTTGTACATTATAAAATTTGACATCTTTGGCATTCTAAATTTGTGTAGTTTCCATAACCTAGGAACATGTTCTCTTATTCTTATGACCTCATTTCTATTATCAGGTTTGTATAAAATGAAAAGTAACTTGTTTAAGTTACTATCGTTAAAAAGTAACTTAAACAGGTTATTTACAATACAATGTTTTGTTCATGACGGCCAACAATAACCGTTGACATTCAGTTCAAGCACACGTGCATGTAAAATCTATGCATTAAGGAGAGAATGACATTTAGACATTAAAATTTTTGTAGAACTTTTCCAGGCCAAGTGTAACATGGTCTTTTTCACTGGCATGACCTTATTCAATACTTATTATACACGAATGAAAAGTAACTGGTTCTGGTTACTTTTTACAGAAAATAACTTAAACAGGTTATATTTTACAATCTGATTTTTTTGTACACATAACTCATTTAGCATGGGGTATAAAAAATCAGTTTTTATGGCTACCAGGCTAAACACAATGCCCCTAGTCTACTGGTGAAAACCAAACTGTTTATACAACATTTCAGAAGCCCAGGAGCCTGTTTTTGTTGTTTTGAGAAAAAACAATTTCTGAATTAAGGGGGGGGGGGGGGACATGCTTAGTGATATTTATATTTTGCAATTCACAAGTCGACATATCACATTCTGTAGTGACTGAACATTGTACATTTTAAAATTTGGTATCTTTGACATTCTAAATTTGTGTAGTTTCGGTACCCTAGGAACATGTTCTCTTATTCTTATGACCTCATTTCTATTATCATGTTTGTATCAAATGAAAAGTAACTTGTTTAAGTTACTATTGTGAAAAAGTAACTTAAACAGGTTATATTTTACAATACAATGTTTTGTACATGACGGCCAACAATAACCGTTGACATTCAGTTCAAGCACACATACATGTAAAATCTATGCATTAAGGAGAGAATGACATTTAGACATTAAAATTTTTGTAGTTTCCAGGCCAAGTGCAACATGGTCTTTTTCACTGGTATGACCTTATGCAATACTTATTATACACAAATGAAAAGTAACTGGTTCTGGTTACTTTTTACAGAAAATAACTTAAACAGGTTATATTTTACAATCCGATGTTTTGTACACATAACTCATTTTGCATGGGGTATAAAAAATAAGTTTTTTATGGCTACCAGGCTAAACACAATGCCCCTAGTCTACTGATGAAAACCAAACTGTTTATACAACATTTTGAAAGCCCAGTATCCTGTTTTGTTGTTTTGAGAAAAAATAACTTAAACAGGTTATATTGAAATTGAATAAAGGGGGGGACACGCTTAGTGATATTTATATTTTGCAATTTATTAGTCGACATATCACATCCTGTACATTGTACATTATAAAATTGGGTATCTTTGGCATTCTAAATTTGTGTAGTTTCTATAACCTATGAACATGTTCTCTTATTCTTATGACCTCATTTCTATTATCATGTTTGTATAACATGAAAAGTAACTTGTTTAAGTCACTATTGTGAAAAAGTAACTTAAACAGGTTATATTTTACAATACAATGTTTTGTACATGACGGCCAACAATAACCGTTGACATTCAGTTCAAGCACACATACATGTAAAATCTATGCATTAAGGAGAGAATGACATTTAGACATTACAATTTTTGTAGTTTCCATGCCAAGAGCAACATGGTCTTTTTCACTGGCATGACCTTATTCAATACTTATAATACACGAATGAAAAGTAACTGTTTCTGGTTACTTTTACAGAAAATAACTTAAAGAGGTTATATTTTACAATCCGATGTTTTGTACACATAAGTCATTTTCCATGGGGTATAAAAAATAAGTTTTTTTATGGCTACCAGGCTAAACACAATGCCCCTAGTCTACTGATGAAAACCAAACGGTTTATACAACATTTTGAAAGCCCAGTATCCTGGTTTTGTTGTTTTGAGAAAAAATAACTTAAACAGGTTATATTGAAATTGAATTAGGGGGGGGGGGGGGGGAACACGCTTAGTGATATTTATATTTTGCAATTTATAAGGCGACATATCACATCCTGTACATTGTACATTATAAAATGGTATCTTTGGCATTCTAATTTTGTTTAGTTTCCATAACCTAGGAACATGTTCTCTTATTCTTATGACCTCATTTCTATTATCATGTTTGTATAACATGAAAAGTAACTTGTTTAAGTTACTATTGTGAAAAAGAAACGTATACAGGTTATATTTTACAATACATAGTTTTGTACATGACGGCCAACAATAACCGTTGACATTCAGTTCAAGCACACATACATGTAAAATCTATGCATTAAGGAGAGAATGACATTTAGACATTAACATTTTTGAAGTTTCCAAGCCAAGTGCAACATGGTCTTTTTCACTGGCATGACCTTATTCAATACTTATTATACACAAATGAAAAGTAACTGGTTCTGGTTACTTTTGACAGAAAATAACTAAAACAGGTTATATTTTACAATCCGATGTTTTGTACACATAACTCATTTTGCATGGGGTATAAAAAATGTTTTTTTTATGGCTACCAGGCTAAACACAATGCCCCTAGTCTACTGATGAAAACCAAACTGTTTATACAACATTTTGAAAGCCCAGTATCCTGTTTTTGGTTGTTTTGAGAAAAAATAACTTAACAGGTTATATTGAAATTGAATTGGGGGTGGGGGGGGGGGGGGTGGGACATGCTAATTGATATTAATATTTTGCAATTCACAAGTCGACATATCACACCCTGTACATTGTACATTATAAAATTTGGTATCTTTGACATTTTGAATTTGTGTAGTTTCCATAACCTAGGAACATGTTCTCTTATTCTTATGACCTCATTTCTCTATTATCATGTTTGTATAACATGAAAAGTAACTTGTTTAAGATAAACATCTCTCTCGACTGCAACACCTCATGTGTGACCCTATAAGATTTCATGAAACTTTTAAACAAAATTCAAAAATAAAAATATGTTGGTGTGAACAATTATGTTGAAATAAAATGATATACAAACATTTTGTGATTTTATTATGAAATTTCTTGAAGTATCATGGTGCTTACATAAAAATTGTTTTTCAAAGCTTTTTCTATTACATAATTATCATCATGTAATTATTAGTATTTTAAGTCAGAGGATCCTGTAAAAATTTATTTGCATGTTTAATAAATGGTCTTTTTATGTGTGGCATTTTTTAGATAATCTTCAACACATGCAAGTTTGAATATAACATTAGAAATTAATATTGTTTAATTAAATGCATCTTTACTTTATACATGTATTGCAAATCCCAAAGGGAGGTAAAAGTTTTTAGATTTTACACATAACCCAATGATAATTTTGATTTACTTCCCCTTTCTTTGAAGAAAAAAAAGTAACTTGAAAAGGTTATGTTTTTCTTGAACCTTCAAAGGGAGGCAACACAAATTGTCACTAAAAAGTAACTCATTTTGGTTATAAAAATTATAACCATTTTTGATTATGCCCCTGACTGATAAGAATTAATACGAACCTTCTACGTGATTGTTATAGTTCTTGTGTCCACGTCCCTGTCATAGACGTTCCACTGTGGAATGGGAAACTGGCCATTTATATAGTTTCTTTCGAAGTAGCTGAAGAAATCTATGAGGGCTGGAAATCGATTCATTAGGTGCCTGGTTTGCCTTGACGTTTGAAGCAGATAAAAATTGTGACGTACTAGTACTATCGCCACTGGGAGGTATGCCATGGCCATAACCTTTTGGACACAGGTTTTCAGCCGTCTGCTTCGTGAGTAATACCTTGCCAGTCCAAGCTCTTGGACTCTCTTCCAAAGATTCTGGCACAAATGGAAATAGCAACTTCTCAGTGCTGTATGTGGCAACTCTGTTGTTATTGCAATGCCAAGACTGTGCTCAAAATCACAAATGGCATGATGTGGAGAAAAGCGATGCCCAGTTATAATACAAACTCTAGATGCTTTATGTGCTGAAGAAGTTGGCGGTAGTGGCCTACTGTTTTTCCTGTTGTTAGTGCCATAACAAATGGTAAAACCCGTCTATGATATAGACCATGAATGGTATCGAATTGATGATAAGGCGGTGGGCAAGTTTTAAAGGTTCCATCAATGAAAATTGTGTCACACCTAGCTAAACGGCGAAAGTTTTTGTCAGTGGCAAAAATACAAACTCCCCATCCATTATCCAAGTGGCTGAGAAAGCGATGTCCATTCCAACTTGTTGCCCAATCACCCTCTATAGTGACCTCGCCTACAGTTTGCGGTATAGCTGGCATAAGGGATGATCTTGTTCGCTTAAGTGCAGACTGAACTTGGGAAAATTCTGGCACTTCATCTGGGTAAATATCAACATGTCTTTCGGCATGTGTCAGTATATCGTTGTAAACTCGTTTAATCGGTCTTGTAGGGTCCTCCTCAATAGTGTCGCGCATACGCTGCACAAGTATGCCACTTGTGATCAAGGATGTTTCTTCAGCATGGTTATGTTCTTAGTTCTGCAAGAAAAAGGTTTTAAAATTTTCCTTCTTAATGTTTTTTTTTTAAACTTGAATGCTTCAGTCAAAAACAAAATTAACCCAAAACAAAAATTTCTGCAACTCATTGTTTCGCTTATTTTACTAAAATTTATACTGTTCTGTACCGATTTTTTTGTCATTTTTCACAAAATGTACTAGCACGTAAAAAGTAAATCTTTTTTTGTTTCCGAAATAATCGGTTTCAAAATGAAGGCGGTCATATAGGCAAAATCTAAAAAAAAGGGGGGGGGTGTGGGGGGGGGGGGGGGGGGGCAGATAGAATTTCGCATTATTTCAGTAAAATAACAGTCATTATATTAGCTTTTAAATTTTGTAACAACGACATGGGGTCTTCGATCTTGTGTTCAAGATAATAGTATTCAAAAACCGACTAAGATATGATGGCCCACCTCTAAGCATGGAAATGAAATGGGACGAACGGACCCGAAAACTATATCCCCATGTACTTTCGTAGGTGGCTATGAGGGATAAAAACTAAATTTTCTTACATATTTCAATATACTTTAACACATTTTCTCCCACTATAAATTATCTCAACTGACAACTGAAATGTGGGGTTTTAAGAAATTTTAAAAATAAAAAAAAAAGTGGAAGTAAATATAACATTTTTAAGGGTACAATATATATATGTGTGTGTATACACACACGCTTACCTGAAGAATCACTATTACAGGATCATCATCTTCTTCGTTGAATTTATTTGTTTGCAGCGGTGACCTGCAGTCTTTTCGCCAACATCTCCAATGAATTTTAGCAGCAGTAGCTTTGTTCCTTTGGTACCGAAAATTGTTAAATACAAGTACTTTTCCAGCTCTATTGCCTGCTAGCATGTAGGCCATAGTTTAAGAATATGAACTTTTGGGCACAAATGTCGGGGTTTTTATATGGCATTGGGTGTCAAAGACCAAAACGGAAGAGTAGCTGGAAAAGTGAATGGAAGTTTTAATTCTTGAATATGACATTTGCAATTGACACTTCCTGCGATAGCCGTATGATTATTAGAGAAGTTGCATTGGAATGTATTTTTGTTTGGATGTTTTGATAGATGTCAAAACATTGGAATTAAAGGATGATTTCACTCTGTAAAAAGAGGGTCAAAGAGACTATTTTCAAGTTTTACTTTAATCACAATCTAGCCCCCTAGGACTTAAAATTCCTATTGCGTAAAGTAGAATATGATAGTTTGTTCCTATAAAGTTAATTGTTTTATTTTTCATAAGTTCAATTATTTTTCTAATTAGTTTATCCGATTAATAGTCCTTCCATACGGCAATTTTCGTCCGCGGCTTGCCCACACGGGCGGTCGTGTTTTTTATATTATGGATGAGCGCATTTCACCAAAAAGATATTTATATATGGAGAAATATTGATCATTTTATTCATGAGATAAAACCACGTGACCAGGTCATGAATATTAATGACATCATGACGTCGTTTGAATACGCCGTTTTGACGTTGACGTTTACATTGGCATAAAACAGTCAAATATCGTATTTTGACTCTTTCACGAACTTTTTTGATGATTTTCTGTATAAAATTGATTATCTCGTATAAAAATACAAAAGAGGCTGTTTCGTTAACCTGGTCTCCTGGTGCAATATTTTTCATTGAAATCCAATACTCCTGACCTGACGTTATATCCGAAGGCCGCTTAGGCTAATGAAGATATCATCGTCAGGGTACCAGAATAGTTGTACCGTATCCATACCATGTATTTCTACTTTCACTTTTAAAGTCGATTTTTAGATGATGAAAACAGCGAAAAAGCTGTTTTCCATCAATTTTTCTACATATTAACAGTACGTCACGCTTCATATTTTCAAATGGCTTTGGAACTTTGTTTGCTAATGTTACAGAGCTGAAAACAATTGCTTTGAACAGCCAAAACATTTATTGATGTGTATTTAACCATGTATCAATAAACTTTGCAAACGATTGTTTATATTTTTGAAAAGTTTAGTTTTTGCTTATGTTTCCTTATGTACGTAATAAGCAACGTCAAAACCAATATGGCGATTATGTAAATGAGGTAAAATACCATAATTTCTCCATACGGCTTCGGACTATTGCCCCTTCGGACCAATGACCCTTCGGACCAATGACCCTTCGGACTATCGACCCTTCGGACTTAATCGAACGGACACTCTTTTTTAGATCTATGAAGGCTGCATATATATACTTTCTTTTTCTTAGATTTGTGATGATCTATAATGGATTTAAGTGAGAAAATGTGGTCAGCAGTTCTTGCCTTTGACTTAAATCCAATTTGGTTTTCACTTATTATTTTGTTAATATCTAAAAATTGTAGTAATCTGTTATGAATAATTTTGTTGAATAATTTGAATAAATTGGAGGTAATTGATATTCCTCTATAGTTAGAAGGATCAAGTTTATTACCTTTTTGTAAATTAAGGATACATGGCTTTCATTCCAAATTTGGGGGAAATTGCCTGATTGAAATATGTTATTAAATAGTTTACATAAGGGGTCCATTAGTATTTGGATATTAGATATCATTTCGTTACCGATAAGATCAGTTCCAGCAGATTTACCATGTTTTAATGTTTTAACTGCTGTTTTGATTTCTTCAGCTGTTATATCATTACTGAGTATGTGCTCTTCTTTATTAGATTCTAATACTTGAAGTTTGTTGTTGAGTGTTGATATAATGTGATTATGGAAGTCATTGTTGTCAGTATCACATAAGTTCATTTTTGTAAAGAACTGGACAAAATCCTCCTCATTTGAAATTGTTCCTGTATTAGTTTCTGAGAGTGAATTAATTTTGTTTATAAGGTTCCAGAAGTATTTGGGGTCTTTATCAATGTTATAATTTAGTTTATCATACATTAGTTTTTTATATTTTTTTTCTTCTTGTTTACATAATCGTCTATACTTTGAACGGTATGAATAGAATGCTTTCCTGTAAGTTCCATTTTCAGGGTGTTTATTGACCAGAGAACAATAGTTTTGGACTGTTACTTTAAGATCATGACATGAGTCAGAGAACCAAGGCTTTCTTGGTTTCTTTAGCTTATTTTTGTGAATGTTTCTTTTTAGAAATTTGGTTGATTCGAGTGCAATGTCAACTAAAATTTTTTTTGAGTTTTCGAACAGCCATATCACTGTCTGTAAGATCCTGGTACATAAAATCTTTCAGTTTTTGTAATTTCAGGCTTTGGATATTTTTTGTATAGTTACTAATTGCTTCTTCATCCCATATAAATTTTCCTGGGAGGGGTTCAAGTTTTGCATAACTTTCAGCTATATATGAGTTTTGAAAGCAAGTAAATAAAGAGATACTGATTGGACAGTGGTCTGATATGGGAGTGAAGTCATGTACATTAAAATTTCCAATACTTTGAATTAGATCAATAGATGCAATTGCATAATCAACTAATGATTTAAGGATTGTTTTCAATTGCTGGTTAGATTATTGGATATAAACGACTTTGGGTCGATTTACGCTGAATAAACCGCGAAGCGGTTTATGTTGCAGCGTAAATCGATCCAAAGTCGTTTATATCCAATAATCTAACCAACAATTGAAAACAAACCTTATATTTTAAATTCTATAGTAAAAATGAAGTAACAAGAACAATAACTTTACAATTAATCAAATAATATTTGCAATTCACAATTTTAGTGTCGTCACATGTTGTTTGAGGAAGAATTCATGTATAGTCAATGTCATCAATACATCTTATTATGACGTCACAATCAGTCACATGCTGAAAAAAACCAAGTTAGGTTATACGAAATAACCAACTTTGCTCATGTATTGAGTATTTAAACGAAATTAAAATATTAAGATATATAAGGTTCCATTTTATAATGTACCAAAATATATGAATAGGGTGGGGTTTCAAATCTCTGTTCGCAGACCTGTACACCCCCTGTGGTCTTTAATAGACATAAGACATTCAATGAAAAAATGACATAATAATAAGAATAATTATCTTACAAAATCAATATCTTTCATAAAGGTCTTGGTGCCTCGGATGGCAGAGTGGTTCAGGTAGATCTTCTACTATTGATCACATTTACTGTCAACACTGATTGCGGGTTCGAGTCTCTCTGCGGGCATGGTGCGCTCTACTACAATCTTAATTGACAAGGATTGCCAGTTTGGCTACCGAAGGTCCGGGGTTTTCTCCGGGTACTCTGGCTTCCACCCAAAAAAAAAACTTGATGATATGATATAGCTGACAAATTGCTGAAAGTGGCGTTAAACAATATTGAAAACAATCATAATGTTCTTACTAGTATTTACCACATAGACACGAGATAATCATAAATCTCTTCAATATTTAAGCATCCCATGATAATATATATTTATACTAATCATGCTAATGTAAACCTCAAAATAAAATACATACCATCGATATCCATAAGTTTGATTGAGTTTATGGTTGCTTAACATTTTGCCAGCCATAATTAATAAACAACAAATTAATTTGGTAAATGGGGCAGTGGGACGAAAATGGTGAATGCCACACGAAAAGTATATGGTCTTGGGTAAAGACAAACCATTATGCCTTTTGTAGCGGGTTATTGTGTGAAAGCCTCCGTATGGATATGAATGTCCGTCTGTCTGTCTGTCCGTGCCTCCATAGTTTCCAGATGATAACTTGAAAACGTGTCAACAGATTTTATTAAAACTTTGCACAGCTATTAAATACTATAAAATGAAGATCAAATTCGATTTTCAGCACAATCCAATTTGTAGTGTTCCACTTGGGCCAAATCAAGGGTTTTTTTGTCACCAGTTGGCGGTTTCCAGGATAATTTGACAACGTGTCAACAGATTTTATTTAAAGTTTGCACAGCTGTTAAGTACTATAAAATGAAGATCAAATTCAATTTTCAGCACAATCTGAGATGGACTGTTATCATGCTCAGCTGTTCCTGTAGGCTGATATGTAATTCAATAAACTGTGTTCATGAATATTAAAACAATGCTACTTGATGGGGTTTCATTTAATTTCCCATTAAATGGCATTTTTTAAGTTTATAAAAGGATTTTATCAAGCAAGGAGTGTTTCAACCTTCAAACACGTTTCACAGAGCAGCTTTGCCTGTAAAACATTGAGAACACTTTCCATTACCTAGACACAACCACTAGTTGGGTTATAACAGCATAATGAGGAAAATGAAAGGTTAAATTATTAATGAACAGGATTTTGAACTCATTACATAAAATGTTACAAAGCGTATAACAAGTATGTCTTTTTGCTTTAGAATTATGGGTATATAAAGGTGTGTGTTCAGAGGTTAAAAAATCCACTGGTCCCAGGTCCGGGACCTGTCGATTTGCATATCGGACCTGTGCTTTAAAGCAAAGACAGAGTCCGATGGACCAGTTATTGTTGTTATATACTAGTAGTAAAAGAGAAATTGATCATTTTTCTAAAGGCAATATTTCGCTATGAGACATGTCAGACTGATAACCAAAGGAGTAAATATATATACAATAAACTCATTTATTGACATTTTATTTATTTTAAAAAAAAATATCCTGACCCCAAGTGCCTGTGCCCTAGACCTGTTTCAATATGTTATGAAGCAATGTAAGTAAAATATTTATTCCATTTCAGGCTTAAATTTATATGGCATTTTACCAGATGGTCATTTATTGAAACGAGTCAGTTCTTGATATTTGATATATTTTTATTTGAATCAAAATGTCATTATGATCACATACTATGCAACTGGAATGATTAGTATTCAGAGTATACTAAATGACATAATTAAAACAAGAATCGAATAGGCAGACCACTGGAAATTTTATCCAGACTAGTGAAATTATGTGGTCCACAGGTCCTGGACCACTACCGCTCAGCAAATTTTTTTAACCCCTGGTGTTATAAGGGTAGGGGATTGCTTTCAGCATTTTTAGGCATACTGAAAATAAGTGTCTGCTATTTTTTAATAATCCTAATATAGATATGTGATACATTAAATAGAAAAGGATATTTCAGGTAAATTTGACTTAAAATAGTTATAGGATAATTAATTGGGCGGAGTGAATATCCAAAATATGATCACGAGTGTCGCATAACGCATCTGATTAAACGAGTGCGCGGAACTTGTTCCGCGCACGAGTTTAATCTGATGCTTTATGCGGCACGAGTGATCATATTTTGGATATTCATGATGCCCAATTGATTATCCTATTTATTAAATAGATCAAAATTGTTTTCGTAAAATTTTCATGCCAAATCCTAAATTTTATGAACGGCGGGTGAATATCTGTATAGTACAAAACCATTGTGACGTTTTGGCGGGAAAAATCCCGAGAGTGAAAATAAACGATAATTTTCACATGTGATTTACAGTGATTTCTGTCACTCGGAAAATTCGATATTTCATCTCTATCTATATAATAATAAAGGGTAATTCATACTCTAAGTGCTTAAAATAAAACAGATTATTTCATTCTCAGTGGACACATCTGCTGCATGAAGGAATATTAAATATTATTTACATACATGTTATAAAAATGTTAAAAGTAAGTACCTGTTGGTTAAAAGTTTACTTTTTTGTCAAATTAAAAGGTAAATTAAATAACAAGCTATAAACAGCAATAAGTGGGCTAATTTTACAGTGCATCACGAGTGGTTATCATGCTGTTCTTTGTCTTTTGGACCACAAAATAGTTGTTTTATTGGTATTGGTCATGAAGAAATTATTATTTTATGATAAGTGTACATGTATGTAGACCTCGTGATTGTCTGTCCTTGTGAGACATGATAAATTTTAATGTGAATGTACTGTAAAAAGGTAGACTTAGCAGTGCTTAGTGGCTGAGTGGTTATAACAATGTAAGTGGTTAGTCATCTATTTCTTGTCAACAATGAGGGTGTCCATTAGAGCCTCACTTTGGAATGGATGTGCTTGACTCATACCTTAAGCAATAAGAAAATTATGAAAAATCAAATTAAGCATTAGCAAATTAAATGACCGATGAAGTGGTTGCTCAACATGCAGGAAGCCATGATTCAGCTAGATCAAAGACAAGACTAAGTTAAACAATCAATCATTTGGAGAAATGGGATGGACCTATGGGCAGGAGAGATTTATTACCACTAAAAATGTATTGAATATGATTGGAATGGAAAAGTTTAGCAATAAAACTGCTACATGAACATACTTTTATCAATGTGAGAGGTGTGGCACTCTCCACATTGGGTAATAATTCCATTCATGCTGTAATTTATTTATATAAAGTGCTTTGATTGGATAAAAACACTTTAATGGCGTCTTCTCAGATAATTTATATATCGATATTTCCTCTGAGCGGACTACTTTCAGTATCCAATGTAAACAAGATGGCGTCCTCCTAGGGTATCGTCGGGGAGAGGGGACAATGTTTTCTCTGTCCCAATGATTTCCAATTAAATCGATTGAGATTTCAAGTAAAATATAATATAAATACAATTTAGTGTTTCATTTTGTTTTTTTCCTATCAATATCTACATAACAGCGATTCCTTTGGTACTATGGTTTGCATATCCCAACGCTTTCTTGCTAGGTACGTTTTGAGGTCTAGATGTGTTTCTGTAACTGTTTTTGCTGTTTTAAAAATCGCAACGATTATTTCACAGAATTATAAGGATTAAACACTGTGTTTTGGGAAATTATCAATGTGTAAACTCCGGCGACTCCCTCACAAACTTGACATAAAGTCCTTCGGACTTTATTTGGTTTGTGAGTGAGTCCCTGGAGTTTACACATTGATAATTTCCTAAAACCCAGTGTTTAATCCTATAATATTTTCCTTTGACATGCTTATAACCACTCCACTATTCACCATCTAGGGATGAGCTGAGCTCGCTCTACCGGTAGAGCACTGGTAATGTTCTGAGTACGTGGCATATTGCTAATAAAATGTAGAAGGGATTTCAACTTTTATCACAAAAGTGAAATGTTGAAATCAAGAGTTGTTTATAGGTCGGGATGTTATTTTTTGTTACCCAATCACATCATCAGAACATTTAAAGAAAGTTTAATTTGAAAAATGCTGCCAGTATCTCTATGCACCACAAGACATCATCCTCTAAAAACTGAACATACGTTTGCAATATCAATGTGCACACGAAATACTAGTAAGATATTACTACATTTGTAAATGATTAGGAAAGTTTAATTGCAACAGGAAAATAAGAAACAAAAGACAAGGTATACAAATTTTGAATCAAATCTAGCAACATAAATTATAAATGCTAATTGATAATCACATATTCATTTTAGTTTGTATAAGCTGGTAACATTTATTTAATTTAAATCTTTTGCCAATATAACAATGATCAAAAATTTGTTAAAACATGTATCAATATTATATTACAGGATGGACATAGATGATCGTAGACGTTACTTTGTGGTTGGGTCTGTTATCTATGAGATTGTGACTCCACTGTTTAGACAACGCCTGGAGAATGACTTCAAGAATCGTGGGTTTGCGTCTCTACAAACCTTTGCAGACAGCCAGCCAATTATACATATTCTGTTTCACTTACGTCACACAAATGTCTTGTGCTGTCAGGACAAGCAAAATTGTAAAAGTCGGGCTTCACTTCCTCTCAACTACAATCAGTGGGACCTTTTGTTTACACAGGTAAATCCAGCCATAAGAAATCACCTTTGTCATTGCCAATACACAGCTAATCCTGTTCAACTAGATGACCTTGATTTAACCTTGGCAGGATTAATTCTACTGAACTGCTGCAACCTAGCACCAGCAGAAGAGATTGCTATCAAGGGTTTACGCAAATTCAAAAACAACTACTTAAGTCATAACACAAAAGGTCATATAACTGAGACCGAGTACAACATAGTGTGGCAAGAGCTGATAAGACTTGTACTACAACTTGACAACACAAAACACGATGACCTTATAAGGATAGAGAACAGACCATTAGATGAACCACTGTGCATGAAATACTGTATAGAGATGCTGGATGTGCATAAGAAACTAGAGGAGGTATTATATTTATTTTCATAACTTAATAAATTTTGTGCTGTTTCTACCATGAATCACCATAACAATGTCTGCTTAATTCTTAAGAATATAGTAAAATTTAAGCTCATTTTTGTAAAAACACATGTTATGTTAGCCAGTTTATCAATTGTTTAATAAGTTAATTATGACAGCCATATTGGGAAGACAGGAAGCACACGTCAAAATTTTAAAATAGAACTACTAAATTATCATCCATTGTTCAAATTGTCCTAGCAAGTAGTTCTTGGACACAAACAATATTAACTTTGATTTGTAATGAAATCCACCAAAAAACTAAAAGGATGCAATTACTTTTTTCCAGATGAATGAATGCATCCAACAAAACAGTGTCCTGCTCCAAGGAATAAAGGCTTCTCAGGATACATCAGTCCAGGGCAACAGTGTCCTTCTACAGGAGATAAATAATAAACTTCAAGTATAAAGTTATATATGACATTAATTCTACAAATGATTAAAAATAGTTTGTTAACTATTTAAACAGATTCAGTTTATCATATTACACAAGCTCTTAAATCAAATTACAACTGTACTTGTTTTATTGTTAGTACCAAGTGTAAATGGAAATAATAAACTAAATGTTTTGTTGTTTACTACATATATTGGGTTTTAAGCAGTTTTTATTGGACAAATTTTATTACAGTTTTTATTATCCCCCAAGTAAAATTTTCAATACAGACGAAATCTCCAATTTGATCATAATCCCTTCCCCGAATTTCTTTATCGGACAGATTGCCTCCCATGGAAGTACAATTTTATATTAGTTCACACCATGAAGTCTTGTACATATAAAGAGAGCCTTGCATTATGACTCTATAAATGCTAAATTATAATTACTAAATAACAATTAATGGTCTCAAGTTAGGAAGCTTATTTACAGTGCTTAAGTGATATTTATATACTTGTATTGATCAAATTTATATCACTTTCTAGAGCACAAGATTCATAATATCTCAAAAGTCCATTTAATCGGGTTTGGCTTAAATGTATAATAAGTTAACTTTAAATAGGGTTTAACACCATTTTCAGTTTTCATTAGGGAGGAAGCCAACGTACTAGGTGAAAACCTGCAACATTCGGTAGGAAATATGGCATTAAATTGAGGTTGATAAAAATCTGCCCGCTGTGAGTCTCAATCCTGCAAACACAATTTTGACAGGCAAATGGTAAATGGTAGATGATTGCCAGAGAGTAACAGTGAGATTGCGGTTTTTGAGTTTCACTAAAAATGAGGCGTGCTAGGCTCCAATCTTAACTAACAAGGATTGCAAGTTTTCAAGGTCCAGGGTTTTCTTTGGGTACTGCGACTTCCTCCCCAATAAAAACTGGATGCCACCATTTAGCTGAAAATGTCATTAACACCATTCAAACAAACACGCATACGTTAATGCCTGTTCCAAGTTATGATTTATTGGGAATATTATGGATATAATATGTATAATTGATTTAAGTATTTGGTTTTGAATATAATAATTCTTTATGAAGATTTAAAATAAAAAATAAAAAATATTCAATAATATTGCTGAAGAATAAATAGTACATTGACCCCCCCCATTCTGAAATATAGCGTAGCGGCAGACCATTAATGCACTGCTCTTGTCATTAAAGTCTGTTTATATAAAGAAAATACTTTAAAAAAAATCATGTTATTTCCCAATTTAAAAGCATAAAGAAATTTCCACATCTGTTGTCTTAATGTTTTCCAGATATTTCTTCATGTCTTTACGTACAATAATGTATTCTATTTTGTGTTTAATACTACTTAATACTACTTAATTCCAGTTATAAACTGTTTATATTTTCTGCATTTCATTTCTCCAAAACTTATATCTGTTTATATATATTTCAGGAACTGTTGCAGAGAGGCGACTCATATCAGTGCTACAACAAACCAGGTATGCCAAAACTGTTTGTTAAAGCAATAATCAAGAAGATAAATTGTTTTAAAAATAAGTATTAATACACATTTTTTTTAAATAAAATTGTTGAAGTAAGGACTTAACATAAAATTTATTTCAAAGTGGATAAGGCTGGCATATTTTAAGTCTCATCTATTGCTCACAGTTAACGGAATAAGGTTTTGAAGAAAAACTAATTTTTAGTGGCCTAACATTCACCAGAGCACTAAAAATGTTTTCGACTTTAAAACATTTTTCGACTTATTATTTATTTAAACAAATATATCTTACTGGTTGTGTTGTAAAAGAATTTGATTTCAGTTTCCAATTAAAACCTGTATTTTATTCCCACTCTCCAACCTCAGGATGCTCAAAGCCAGTTCATGAGAAATGGTAATTCAATCTTTTAAATATGAAACTAATGCAGAAATATACATGAATATGTAATTGAATTATACTCTTCTCATTCAACATGCTTAAGTAATGGTGTGGCTATATTTTATACTATTTTAATTATATTTTCAGGTGAAAGTACTTTACCAGTGAAACCATACAAGCTTGGACAATCCATCTTCAAACTGCATCATCAGTTTGACCTGAGGTCACTACACAATGTTGAATGGATAACAGGTGTATCAGACATAGTGATGATGGATGATGGCAGAATTGTGTTATGTCTACACAATAAGTGCAGACTATTGATATGTAACACAGATGGATCCCAGACAGACAGTATACCACTACAGGACTTACCAACGTATGTTACAGCAGTTAACAACTCTACAGTGGCTGTTTTATCTGTTGGTGGTGACTTCTATATAGACATATATGACATAAATAAGAAAAATAAACTTAAATCCATACTACAACCTGAATGGCCATTGGGTGGCATTACAACTATAAACAACAAGTTAGTTGTAGATGGTCGTAGGGAACTATACATCATAGATCATCAGACAGGAGAGGTGGTACAGTCAATCAGGAAGGAGGCGAAAAGTAACAGATTATTCTTTTATTCAAGTCTAAATGCCTCCGGTAACAGAATATTCTACCGTGATTGTGACACAAACCAATTGTATTGTTACAGTTACACTGATGACGTGAGTTCAGTTACATCATTAACATCTGAAGTACTGAGTATAACCTCCTTACAAGATGGCAGTCTGTATGTGGTACGTGATGACGGATCTGTACAACATGTATCAGCTGATGGAAAACATTATAGAACAGTCGCAACAAAGGGACTGAAATCAGTGGGGAACTGTAAGGTGATCTGTTATAATCAGAAACAAAGAAAACTTGTTAGCTGTTCTGTGGATGGAAGTGTAAAGGTGTTTACTGAAACTTAATACATTACAATGAACAGGAGTGAATGACATTTCCATTTTCAAAATAATTTTTCAAAAGATATTCTTGTCTTTTTAGCATATGTAACCTATTTCCTTCTTGTAACATTGTCTCCTGTAACAAATTCTATTTACAATATACTGCAACTAATATATAGAAATTATGATGTTATGGATTGTACTAATAAGACATGCAGACTATATATATAACAAGTATTTAGTGGATGGTGTACATACAAATACAAAGTAAGTTTTAAGATGTTATAATAAGTTTGTTCTTTTATAAGCTTTGCTATCAGTGGAAAAATATGCTTAATTTTCTGTACATTTTTATATGTTGCTTTTTTGAGTTATTTGCCATGTGTAATGTGAATTAAAATTTATATTGCAGACATTGGATTATTCTTATATTATCAATCAAAAATGAACAAAAAATAAACTTTTTCATCCAAATAACGTTCACATACAATATTTCTTCAATCAGCTTTGTAGTTTCAGAAAATATAGTCTTTGAATATTCTTTCTATAATATAGAATTCTATTTTAAACTAAATCTGAGTTGGAGGCCATTTTAGATGTCTAATAGCATGCACAAGTTTTTAAATAGAGAACTATCCGAGATATGTTGCTGATAAGTTTCAATTGGGTAACTGATTGACCATTTGAAAAATGTGTTCCCATAGGGTCCTATTTGTAACTAAATCCTGTGGTGGCAGCCGTCTGAATTTTTCTATCATAATAAAAATATTCACTTTTTAAAGGACCATCCAATATCCATGTTCATACATGTCTTACATACATCAGCTTTCAGGATTCTGAGCAATATTTCTATTGTACCCAAAAAAAACCACACATTTGAAGGACAATTCAAAGAATACTGGTGACAAGTTTGATTTAAGAAACAATGGCTTTCAAATATTTATTTCTTATGACCTATGAAATTTCTAAAAATAGACATATTGATTTTAACTGGATAAATTGTAATGAGAATCCCTTTGTTTAATTTCCTTATACAGATAACCGTTGTAATTTTTTCTGAAAAACTTAAAGCCAAATGTTAAAATGTTCAGACTGAATGTTCCCCTTAATAGTAAGCAGTAGTCAATTTTCTTGAGCATACAATGTTGCCTATATTTACATTTCTAGAGCCTCCTTGGACAAGTGCGTAAAGTATTAAATCATCTTATGCCAAACACCGATTATCCATTGCTTTGTGCTTGACAAGTCTTGTACACGTGAGTTTGGGTTTTCAAAATCGTTAATAACTGAGTATGGGTTTTCAAAATTGTTAATAAAAAAAAATTGCTGACGGAGGCAAAACAATAAATTCAAACAAAGTCTACTTATAACAATTTGGTATTTTTTATTTGCAATGTAAAATACAACTGTGAAATATATTTTGCTTATAAACGTACATTTTATTTTCAATATTCTTGAGATATCAATAATTGCAAACTGATGAGACATATTCTTTCTACATCGTTAAGAAACACAGTTTGGGAAATTTTGTAAGGTTACATTCAATTGATCCTAATGCATTGTGTACATACATTCAGAACATTTAGTTTTTTTTATCATAATCTTACTCTATAACGTATCTAAACAAATCAAAGCATTTTTGTAAGAAATAAAAACATCTTATTTCAGATATAAATCAACATTATCTGTCCAAAACCAAACCCTTACAAAACGCAAAAATACTCTTTCAGTATTACATATACAACTGACACTATTTTCAAAGTGTGCAATTTGACATTTGATGACGCATACAACACTAATTTTGTTTACAAATATTATAAAATTACTGACTTTAAAAAAAGGTCGCAAGCGGCTCGGTAAATATGACATTTCTCTGACTGATTAATCCTGATAACGACCTATATCAAAGTCAGTATCTGTTTTACTATATGAACAAGGAACCTGTGAGCTACTGCTCACTCAATATACCCCGCTATTGAATAATGAAAGTCGGTAAACAGGAAGTAGATAATATGTGACCGACCTGAAATCGGTACTTGCAACATAGGACCACATGGTAAAATCACATATACAATTTCAAGTAGTAGTTATAAGTAGTTGCTGAGAAAACTGTTACGAAAGTTATGTTGAGGACGGACGGAGGTAAACCAGTATACCACCCTCTTCTTCGAAGCAGGGGTATACTAAAACCATCAAATCCTCGTCTATCATAGCAAATCTATTAGCAGCAGACACGTGCATTGGTGTTGACAGGATTTTGTGCTTCAAAAGCCTAACTGAATCAGATTAAAAAGTAGTTTTTAGACCGACCAATAACATGCAAAATTCTTTTCATGAAATAATAAATATTACATTTTATAATATAGCGATATCAGATGTGTTACAAAAGCTTAAATGAATCACATCAGAAAACAGGTCAATATTGGATTCTGCTTGACCGCTTGAGCAGCGGAACTGTGCACCATATTTTTAACCATATTTTAGTTTTGTTGTGATTTCACATGACCAAACAAAAACACAAAAAAATGCTATTCATGTAATAATCACTGTTAAAATAGAACCATTAAACATTTGGGAGATAATAAATTTAAAACAAGGGTAATTTTTTTTCTTCAGGTGTATAACATCAAAATCTATTTGAGGTTAACTTCAAAGACATTATCTTATAACAACAAAATATACATTAGACACTCAAAAACAACTATAACAGACAATATGAAACCTTTCTCATGTAAGATCATGCCTAAATGGATAATTCAAACACTCTGACAAGATTGCTCTGTCTACAGAAAGTGTGTGCATGAAAAGGCACATAATAATGTTACAACCACATGCTCCAATCCTGGGAGTATACTGTGATCTGCTGTCTGAAGCACAAGTTCACCAACTTCTGAAATATACAGTCAATACATTCTATATCAAATTGTATACATGTTTAAATGTTCAGTCTGCCATGACAGTAGCAGTACTGGTAGATTTCTTTGTTTAAATTTTCAGTCTGCCATGACAGTAGCAGTACTGGTAGATTTCTTTGTTAAATTGTTCAGTCTGCCATGACAGTAGCAGTACTGGTAGATTTCTTTGTTTAAATTTTCAGTCTGCCATGACAGTAGCAGTACTGGTAGATTTCTTTTTTTAAATGTTCAGTCTGCCATGACAGTAGCAGTACTGGTGGATTTCTTTGTTTAAATGTTCAGTCTGCCATGACAGTAGCAGTACTGGTAGATTTCTTTGTTTAAATGTTCAGTCTGCCATGACAGTGGCAGTACTGGTAGATTTCTTTGTTTAAATGTTCAGTCTGCCATGACAGTAGCAGTACTGGTAGATTTCTTTGTTTAAATGTTCAGTCTGCCATGACAGTAGCAGTACTGGTAGATTTCTATGTTTAAATGTTCAGTCTGCCATGACAGTAGCAGTGCGGTAGATTTCTTTCTTTAAATGTTCAGTCTGCCATGACAGTAGCAGTACTGGTAGATTTCTTTGTTTAAATGTTCAGTCTGCCATGACAGTGGCAATACTGGTATATTTCTTTGTTTAAATGTTCAGTCTGCCATGACAGTAGCAGTACTGGTAGATTTCTTTTTTTAAATGTTCAGTCTGCCATGACAGTAGCAGTACTGGAGATTTCTGTGTTTTTATGTTCAGACTGCCATGACAGTAGCAGTACTGGTAGATTTCTTTGTTTAAATGTTCAGTCTGCCATGACAGTTGCAGTGCGGTAGATTTCTTTGTTTAAATGTTCAGTCTGCCATGAAAGTGGCAGTACTGGTAGATTTCTTTGTTAAAATGTTCAGTCTGCCATGACAGTAGCAGTACTGGTAGAATTCTTTGTTTAAATGTTCAGTCTGCCATGACAGTAGCAGTACTGGAGATGTCTTTGTTTTTATGTTCAGACTGCCATGAAAGTAGCAGTACTAGTAGATTTCTTTGTTTAAATGTTCAGTCTGCCATGACAGTAGAAGTACTGGTAGATTTCTTTGTTTAAATGTTCAGTCTGCCATGACAGTGGCAGTACTGGTATATTTCTTTGTTTAAATGTTCAGTCTGTCATGACAGTGGCAGTACTGGTATATTTCTTTGTTTAAATGTTCAGTCAGCCATGACAGTGGCAGTACTGGTAGATTTCTTTGTTTAAATGTTCAGTCTGCCATGACAGTGGCAGTACTGGTAGATTTCTATGTTTAAATGTTCAGTCAGCCATGACAGTGGCAGTACTGGTAGAATTCTTTGTTTAAATGTTCAGTCTGCCATGACAGTGGCAGTACTGGTAGATTTCTATGTTTAAATGTTCAGTCTGCCATGACAGTAGCAGTACTGGTAGATTTCTATGTTTAAATGTTCAGTCTGCCATGACAGTAGCAGTACTGGTAGATTTCTATGTTTAAATGTTCAGTCTGCCATGACAGTAGCAGTACTGGTAGATTTCTTTGTTTAAATGTTCAGTCTGCCATGACAGTAGCAGTACTGGTAGATTTCTTTGTTTAAATGTTCAGTCTGCCATGACAGTAGCAGTACTGGTAGATTTCTTTGTTTAAATGTTCAGTCTGCCATGACAGTAGCAGTACTGGTAGATTTCTTTGTTTAAATGTTCAGTCTGCCATGACAGTAGCAGTACTGGTAGATTTCTATGTTTAAATGTTCAGTCTTCCATGACAGTAGCAGTACTGGTAGATTTCTATGTTTAAATGTTCAGTCTGCCATGACAGTAGCAGTACTGGTAGATTTCTTTGTTTAAATGTTCAGTCTGCCATGACAGTGGCAGTACTGGTAGATTTCTTTGTTTAAATGTTCAGTCTGCCATGACAGTGGCAGTACTGGTAGATTTCTTTGTTAAAATGTTCAGTCTGCCATGACAGTAGCAGTACTGGTAGATTTCTTTTTTTAAATGTTCAGTCTGCCATGACAGTAGCAGTACTGGAGATTTCTTTGTTTTTATGTTCAGACTGCCATGACAGTAGCAGTACTGGTAGATTTCTTTGTTTAAATGTTCAGTCTGCCATGACAGTAGCAGTGCGGTAGATTTCTTTGTTAAAATGTTTAGTCTGCCATGACAGTGGCAGTACTGGTAGATTTCTTTGTTTAAATGTTCAGTCTGCCATGACAGTAGCAGTACTGGTAGAATTCTTTGTTTAAATGTTCAGTCTGCCATGACAGTAGCAGTACTGGAGATTTCTTTGTTTTTATGTTCAGACTGCCATGACAGTAGCAGTACTGGTAGATTTCTTTGTTTAAATGTTCAGTCTGCCATGACAGTAGAAGTACTGGTAGATTTCTTTGTTTAAATATTCAGTCTGCCATGACAGTGGCAGTACTGGTAGATTTCTTTGTTTAAATATTCAGTCTGTCATGACAGTGGCAGTACTGGTATATTTCTTTGTTTAAATGTTCAGTCTGCCATGACAGTAGCAGTACTGGTAGATTTCTATGTTTAAATGTTCAGTCAGCCATGACAGTGGCAGTACTGGTAGATTTCTTTGTTTAAATGCTCAGTCTGCCATGACAGTAGCAGTACTGGTAGATTTCTATGTTTAAATGTTCAGTCTGCCATGACAGTAGCAGTACTGGTAGATTTCTATGTTTAAATGTTCAGTCTGTCATGACAGTAGCAGTACTGGTAGATTTCTATGTTTAAATGTTCAGTCTGCCATGACAGTAGCAGTACTGGTAGATTTCTTTGTTTAAATGTTCAGTCTGCCATGACAGTAGCAGTACTGGTAGATTTCTTTGTTTAAATGTTCAGTCTGCCATGACAGTAGCAGTACTGGTAGATTTCTTTGTTTAAATGTTCAGTCTGCCATGACAGTAGCAGTACTGGTAGATTTCTTTGTTTAAATGTTCAGTCTGCCATGACAGTAGCAGTACTGGTAGATTTCTATGTTTAAATGTTCAGTCTGCCATGACAGTAGCAGTACTGGTAGATTTCTATGTTTGAATGTTCAGTCTGCCATGACAGTAGCAGTACTGGTAGATTTCTTTGTTTAAATGTTCAGTCTGCCATGACAGTAGCAGTACTGGTAGATTTCTTTGTTTAAATGTTCAGTCTGCCATGACAGTAGCAGTACTGGTAGATTTCTTTGTTTAAATGTTCAGTCTGCCATGACAGTAGCAGTACTGGTAGATTTCTATGTTTAAATGTTCAGTCTGCCATGACAGTAGCAGTACTGGTAGATTTCTATGTTTAAATGTTGAGTCTGCCATGACAGTAGCAGTACTGGTAGATTTCTATGTTTAAATGTTCAGTCTGCCATGTCAGTAGCAGTACTGGTAGATTTCTATGTTTAAATGTTCAGTCTGCCATGACAGTAGCAGTACTGGTAGATTTCTATGTATAAATGTTCAGTCTGCCATGACAGTAGCAGTACTGGTAGATTTCTTTGTTTAAATGTTCAGTCTGCCATGACAGTAGCAGTACTGGTAGATTTCTTTGTTTAAATGTTCAGTCGGCCATGACAGTAGCAGTACTGGTGGATTTCTTTGTTTAAATGTTCAGTCTGCCATGACAGTAGCAGTACTGGTAGATTTCTTTGTTTAAATGTTCAGTCTGCCATGACAGTAGCAGTACTGGTAGATTTCTATGTTTAAATGTTCAGTCTGCCATGACAGTAGCAGTACTGGTAGATTTCTTTGTTTAAATGTTCAGTCTGCCATGACAGTAGCAGTACTAGTAAATTTCTTTGTTTAAATGTTCAGTCTGCCATGACAGTAGCAGTACTGGTAGATTTCTTTGTTTAAATGTTCAGTCTGCCATGACAGTAGCAGTACTGGTAGATTTCTATGTTTAAATGTTCAGTCTGCCATGACAGTAGCAGTACTGGTAGATTTCTATGTTTAAATGTTCAGTCTGCCATGACAGTAGCAGTACTGGTAGATTTCTATGTTTAAATGTTCAGTCTGCCATGACAGTAGCAGTACTGGTAGATTTCTATGTATAAATGTTCAGTCTGCCATGACAGTAGCAGTACTGGTAGATTTCTTTGTTTAAATGTTCAGTCTGCCATGACAGTAGCAGTACTGGTAGATTTCTTTGTTTAAATGTTCAGTCGGCCATGACAGTAGCAGTACTGGTGGATTTCTTTGTTTAAATGTTCAGTCTGCCATGACAGTAGCAGTACTGGTAGATTTCTTTGTTTAAATGTTCAGTCTGCCATGACAGTAGCAGTACTGGTAGATTTCTATGTTTAAATGTTCAGTCTGCTATGACAGTAGCAGTACTGGTAGATTTCTTTGTTTAAATGTTCAGTCTGCCATGACAGTAGCAGTACTGGTAAATTTCTTTGTTTAAATGTTCAGTCTGCCATGACAGTAGCAGTACTGGTAGATTTCTTTGTTTAAATGTTCAGTCTGCCATGACAGTAGCAGTACTGGTAGATTTCTATGTTTAAATGTTCAGTCTGCCATGACAGTAGCAGTACCGGTAGATTTCTATGTTTAAATGTTCAGTCTGCCATGACAGTAGCAGTACTGGTAGATTTCTTTGTTTAAATGTTCAGTCTGCCATGACAGTAGCAGTACCGGTAGATTTCTTTGTTTATCAAATAATAATCTCATTTAATATTAAACTACTTTTGGGTCATGTTAACTTTTGGCGTCAAATAATTGTTGATTATTTGTATATGTTAAGTGTAAATCAAGATGTGAAGAAGTCTTGTTGTGTTGCACTTGTATTCATGTTTTTTTAATGGTAATTTTGTTCCTTGATTTAATAATTTTGATTATTATGTTTGCATCTTCCAGTTACGTATATAAAGTCAATAAATGCTAGCTATCAATACATGTATGAAAGAAAGAAGCAAAAATGTGAAAACACAGTAAGTAGATGTATAAGTCTATTGGTTTTGTCACTGTAAACAGCTGTACATTAAACAACATGACTTCTCTTGAAAAGTTTCATGTACCTATTATAGCTTACTTTTCCATGTTATATCTTACCTGTTAAAATTAGCTGTAGCTTCAGCAACTTTATATCTGACCATAAATGTTGCAAGGACATCTGCTACCTGTCAAAGGAGAATAATATTGACGTTCATTAATCAGAACGCATAATAGCAGCTTTCATTCATAATACGACAATAATTAGATGATAATGAACATCTAATACTAACCAGAATACTGAACCAGGAGTCCACAATACCTTATCAGTGTGCAGAATTGTGATATTTACTAAAATTGGGATGTTTGCAACTTTTTAACAAAAACCTTATCAGCATTTTTGGAATACATGCTGGTTATATTTCAGTTATTAAAAATTTATTGAAATACGATATATTCTTCAATAAAGAAATATCTGAAAAAATGGCGGCTTTCTGTAAATACAAAACAAATAAATCTTAAATCTTGGATCTGACAAGATGGACTACGAGAGTGGACACCGAAAAATTTCTCGCCTGCATCCCGCATCAGTAACGAAAAAAAAAGTCATAAGCATTACGTAAATAGCATTAAATTGTTATCATTTAAAATATACAATGCATGGTTACAGAGAAACGGACCTAATCCAAAAACTTTAACTTAGTCACTGGAAAATAAAATTTAGGTCATGGTCAGTTGGAACCCACGGGGCACTCATGTACTAATCATTAGCAATTTCATATACCAAATACTGTCATCCTACCATGCATGGTTACAGAGGAAGTGCCCTAATCTAAAAAACTTTAACGTAGTCACTGGACCGTGAAATTGAGGTCAAGGTCAGGTGACACCTACCAGACAGTCATGTACTATTCATCAGCAACCTATATACCAAATATTGTCATCTTACCATGCGTGGTTACAGAGAAACTGCCGTAACCATAAAACCTATGGGACACTCATGTACTAATCATTAACAATTTCATATACCAAATACTGTCATCCTACCATGCATGGTTACAGAGGAAGTGCCCTAATCCAAAAACTTTAACGTAGTCACTGGACCATGAAATTGAGGTCAAGGTCAGGTGACACTTACCAGACAGTCATGTACTATTCATCAGCAACCTATATACCAAATATTGTCATCTTACCGTGCGAGGTCACAGAGAATCTGCCGTAACCCAACACCTTTAACGTAGTCGCTGGACCGTGAAATTGAGGTCAAGGTCAGGTGTCACCTACCAGCCAGTCATGTACTATCCATCAGCAACCTATATACCAAATATTGTCATCTTACCGTGCGAGGTCACAGAATCTGCCGTAACCAAACACCTTTAACGTAGTCGCTGAACCGTGAAATAGAGGTCAAGGTCAGGTTACACCTACCAGACAGTCATGTACTATTCATCAGCAACCTATATACCAAATATTGTCATCCTACCATGCGTGGTTACAGAAGAACTGCCGTAAACCAAAAACTTTAACGTAGTCACTGGACCGTGAAATTGAGGTCAAGGTCAGGTGACACCTACCAGACAGTCATGTACTATTCATCAGCAACCTATATACCAAATATTGTCATCTTACCATGCGTGGTTACAGAGAAACTGCCGTAACCATAAAACCTATGGGACACTCATGTACTAATCATTAACAATTTCATATACCAAATACTGTCATCCTACCATGCATGGTTACAGAGGAAGTGCCCTAATCCAAAAACTTTAACGTAGTCACTGGACCATGAAATTGAGGTCAAGGTCAGGTGACACTTACCAGACAGTCATGTACTATTCATCAGCAACCTATATACCAAATATTGTCATCTTACCGTGCGAGGTCACAGAGAATCTGCCGTAACCCAACACCTTTAACGTAGTCGCTGGACCGTGAAATTGAGGTCAAGGTCAGGTGTCACCTACCAGCCAGTCATGTACTATCCATCAGCAACCTATATACCAAATATTGTCATCTTACCGTGCGAGGTCACAGAATCTGCCGTAACCAAACACCTTTAACGTAGTCGCTGAACCGTGAAATAGAGGTCAAGGTCAGGTTACACCTACCAGACAGTCATGTACTATTCATCAGCAACCTATATACCAAATATTGTCATCCTACCATGCGTGGTTACAGAAGAACTGCCGTAAACCAAAAACTTTAACGTAGTCACTGGACTGTGAAATTGAGGTCAAGGTCAGGTGACACCTACCAGACAGTCATGCACTATTCATCAGTAACCTATATACCAAATATTGTCATCCTACCATGCGTGGTTACAGAGGAACTGCCGTAACCCAAAAACTTTAACGTAGTCACTGGACCGTGAAATTGAGGTCAAGGTCAGGTGACACCTACAAGACAGTCATGTACTATTCATCAGCAACATATATATCAAATATTGTCATCCTACCATGCGTGGTTAGAGGAACAATTGCAGCCCAAAACTTTAACGTAGTCGCTGAACCGTGAAATAGAGGTCAAGGTCAGGTGACACCTACCAGACAGTCATGTACTATTCATCAGCAACCTATATACCAAATATTGTCATCCTACCATGCGTGGTTACAGAGGAACTGCCGTAAACCAAAAACTTTAACGTAGTCACTGTACCGTGAAATTAAGGTCAAGGTCAGGTGACAGGTGACTGATTGGCAAGTAGTCATTATAAGTTACCATCGGACCAAATTTTATTTTCCTGGGCTTACAAGGGTATGAAGCAAGATGTCCTAGTCGGTGGATTCCCATACATATGTCACGCCTCAAGCGACTATCGTCGCAGGGGAGACAAAAACAGGGAAAACAAGAACTATCATTGCATGTGATGAATATCCCCGATACTTCTTTTGAGCAAAGGTTAATGACTCATTTAAATCCGACCAAAGGTAGCAGAGAAATAGTTGGTAAAATTATATTAAATAAATTTAATATATAGACCATCATAGACCCACTGACTTCCTATCTGGTGGAATAATAATATAAAAAAGAAAAAGTTGATGAAACGATAACTGATACCTCCGCTTAAATTTTGCATAATTTTTGGGTAAAAATCTCTAATGCCTTTTGTCGACTGGTGACCTTGACCTTGGATGGAATTATTCAAATCAAAAGCACACTTTGTGTGTTATTGTCCAGAAACCGTTTTTTTGTAAAAATTTCTATCATTTCTTGGCAACTGTGATGTTAAAATTTGATGGATAGACTTTTTAATCTGATCAACCTAATATGAAACAATATCCCAAATTTTATTGAAATCAAATGCAAACTTTTTGAGTTATTGTCCGTAAGCATCTGTTTTGTAAACATTTTCATTTTTGTCGACTGTGACCTTGACCTTTGACAGAATTCCTCCAGCATCATTAAACTTCTTACTCAGTCTCCTGATGTAACAATACCCCATAGTTTCATTTAAATCATATGCAAGATTTTTGAATTATAATGAGCACCATTATATACCCTGACTCTCTTCGAACAGGGGTTTAAAAATAAAGAAAACTACAATAAAAACCACGAGTGAAACCAGATGGTCCTGCATAATTATGAACACTTGTCATGCTTTGTTTTAGTAGTAAGAAAACAAAACAAATACATAAAACTATTGCTAACCTTATCAGGGCTGTCTTCATGCACAGCATGACCACACTGGGGCAGGACCTGCATCTGGAATTTACCTGTAAACAACAACAGAGATAATGATAAAGTATAGACAGTAAAAACAAGGAGATGTTGGTTGGATTTAGTAAACATAGCATAAATACTTTGTGTTTTAAAGCAAATTAAAATTGGAAATTGAAGCCAAAAGCAAAGATTATTCAGATTTACAAAAGTTACAAGTTTAAATGTAGAGAAACAGAAGTGATTTTTATGTATATCATTTTCTCTCATGTCTATTTGGTAATTTATCAATCTAAACCCTAAAAACATGATATTGCACGGCTATTTTTTTAATTTCTTTAAATAATTAGGAATTCCCCTTTAAACAGCCTATCAGAATTGACTTCTATTTCCAGTTTGAAAGTTAGGAAAGTATGTACATTCTGAAAAATTTGTAACATTTTAATAGGTTGCGTATTTATTGTATTACTATATCTTTTGCATTTAAAGTTTTTTAATTTCAGCTAATATTGAAATAAAATGTGAAATTTTCGTACATGAGACTACAAACCATCAAAACAGTAAACTAATAAAAAAAACCATTGAACTAAATTCATTTAAATACCAGTATATGCAAATGTGCATAAAATATGAATTAATAATATAACAATTGTAGCATTTAAATACAGTCGATATGAAAAATATCATCATGGGATAACATATCGACCTTCAACTTCATTGTCTGTCAATATGTTCTAATGTCGATATTGTTTCATATCGACCTAATTTAAAGGCTATAATTGTATATTACATGTAATTATGTTATACATATTTTTGTCAATCTGATAAAATTCAATTACAATTATATTATTTTTAACTCTGTCTTAATTCACAGATTACCTTGCATTTGTCCAATAGTAAGATCTTTATCTAACCTGTCAACACCTGTAAATGAAATGGTTATTTTATTATCTGAATTCATTCATTACTCTGTTCAGCTTCTATAAACTATAGTGTCTACTGTCTACCCCTTACAATTTAAACGTACCCATAACTACACAGCAAAGTCACCCTAATGATTACACTGGCATGCTATGAGATTAGGAAACGTTTAATTCTAAGATACCTCTATGTCAAGATCATCTTGCATTAGAATTAAGCTTTTCATAATTTAGATGTAGATGGTCTTCACTGGTTTTGTTATAATGTTTTGAACATTGTATGATATCTGAATTATTTAATCTTCCAAAGTTATTTGTTTGCTCTGCTAATGAGTCTCGATAAGGTGAAAGATATTTGCTTTGTAAAAATGCATTATCTTGATGGCATGTTTATATATTTTATATTGTTTGTTTGTTTGCTTGTATTTATTATTGAAAATATTAATAAATAAATTTACACATTACCACAAACATGTCAGAGAGGTTGCACATAATAATATTTATATTGCTATAGGGCAAAATCTATCAGTAACTGATTTTGGATGGATATCAATGTCATGATTTTGAAAAAAACTAAATAAACCATGTCTATTAAAATTGTTTTAAAGAACTTTTTTCCGAAAAACCCACATAACCAAACAAAAACTTACCTGCTAATAATAACAATTTAGGAACTTCACAAGTTAAAAATTTCTGAGACAGCCCTTCAAACCAACCTGCAATATAAATAGTTCTAAAACATCAAATATATAAATTTATGTACTATATTTCAAGACACCAATTACAAGTACCAAGAGAATGCATCTGTGGCTTTACATGTTCACTTTAAAAGAATGCCATAGTGGCTTTACATGTTCACTTTGGAAGAATGCCATAGTGGCTGGGTATGTGCCACTGTGGCATTACATGTTTACTTTGGAAGAATGCAATAGTTGCTGGGTATGTGCCGCGGTGGCTTTACGTGTTCACATGGAAGAATGCCATAGTGGCTGGGTATTGCCACAGTGGCTTTACATGTTTACTTTGGAAGAATGCCATAGTGGCTGGGTCTTGCCACCGTGGCTTTAGATGTTCACTTTGGAAGAATGCAATAGTTGTTGAGGATGTGCCGCTATGGCTTCACGTGTTCACTTGGAAGAATGCCATAGTGGCTGGGTATGTACCATAGTGGCTTTATATGTTTACATTGGAAGAATGCCATAGTGGCTGGGTATATGCCACCGTGGCTTTACATGTTCACTTTGGAAGAATGCCATAGTGGCTGGGTATGTGCCACGGTAGCTTTACATGTTCACTTTGGAAGAATGCCATAGTGGCTGGGTATTGCCACAGTGGCTATACATGTTTACTTTGGAAGAATGGCATAGTGGCTGGGTATGTGCCACGGTAGCTTTACATGTTCACTTTGGAAGAATGCCATAGTGGCTGGGTATGTGCCACAGTGGCTTTATATGTTCACTTTGGAAGAATGCATGGGTATGTGCCACTGTAGCTTTACATGTTTTTCTAAAGGGGAATGTCTCACTGGCTGTACATGATCCAAAGGGAGAATGTCACAAATGCTGTATGTTCTCATGAAGAATGGCACATTGGCTATATAATTATGTTCCTTGTTAAATAAACAGAGTTGTCTTACCACTAACAAAATTTATCTCAATTGGGAATATGTATTTGATAAATAGTATTAAGTATGCAAGATTTTCGTCTAAATCTAACTTATAATATGTATCATAGTAAACACTAGTTTTCATTATTGATTACTCATTAACTTATTATTTAAACTGAAGCTTTGTCATAAAGATGAAACATGCCTATACTAAACCTTATCACAATATTTTAATTGAACATATTTTTCTTAACTGAATGTGCACATTTTATAACAATGTGCTTCAGCGCCTTCCCTTGGTACCATACATGTTAGTTTATCCTATTTACAATCTACATGATACCCCACTTTTCCCCAGTGAAGAAAACATAATGTGGAGCATTTCATAATAAAACATTTTTAGCTCACCTGACCAGTGAGAGCTATTCTCATCACTTTGCGTCCGTCGTCGATGTTGTCCGTAAACTTTTCACATTGCAATCTTCTTCTCCAAACCCACTTGACAATTTGGAACCAAACTTGGCAGGAATGTTTATTGGGTGGTTCTTTACAAAGTTTGAGTTTTTGGTGCTGATCAAATATTAAACATGGCTGCCAGAGCCTTTAATGCGTTCTGATTGGCTGAATTTCAAAAATCTTCTTCTCATAAACCGCTTGTCAGATTGATTTGCAATATTGCAGAAATGTACCTTAGATGGTCCTCTACAAAGTTTGAGTTTTTTTTGCCCATACAAAATCCAAGATGGCCGCCATCGCAGGACATAGGACCCTATGGGAAAAACATACAAACAACTTCTTTTCAGAAACTGTTCCACATAATGAAGCCAAATTATGAAGAAATGAAGGTTGGATAGTTATCTTAATAATTTTCGAGGCAATTGCAAATTGAACATGGCTTCCAAGGCCACTAATGCGTTCTGATTGGCTGAATTTCAAACTTCTTCTTCTCATTAACCGTTTAGGGGTCGTCCATAATTTACAACCATATTCACAAGTGTGCAAAAAGCACACTTTTTGAGACCCCCCACCCCCATTAAAAAGTGTGCATCAACCATTAAACTAATACAAAACCAAACTCCACGGAAACGAAAAATATCTGAAGATAAAAAAAAGTGTACACAAAAATGTCGAAATTTTAAACCCCCTCCCTCAAGTGTGCGGTTTGCACACTTATGAATATGGTTGATAATTATGGACGACCCCTTAGCTGATTGATTTGAAATATTGCAGATATGTACCTTAGATGGTCCTCTACAAAGTTTGAGTTTTTAGTGCCGATCCAAAATCCAAGATGGCCGCCATCGCAGGACTTAGTTTAACATAGGACCCTATGGGAAAAACATACAAAGAACTTTTTTTTGGAAACAGTTCCACACAATGAAGCCAAATTATGAAGAAATGAAGGCTGGCTAGTTATCTTAATATTTGAGTTTTTCGAGCCAATTGCAAATTCAACATGGCTTTAAGGGCCACTAATGCGTTCTGATTGGCTGAATACCAAAATTCTTCTTCTCATAAACCATTTGGCGGATTGATTTGAAATATTGCAGATATGTACCTTAGATGGTCATCTAAAAAGTTTGAGTTTTTAGTGCCAACCAAATTACAGGATGGCCTCTAATAGGCTCTGATTGGCTGAAAATCTTCTTTTTACAAACCGCATTCAGATTGATTTGAAATATGGCAATATTCATAGAAACAGCATCATTTTGTAAACTCTTTAGCATTTAATATCAAAATTTGTAAGAAAAGTAATGCCTCTTAAAATTTATTTTGTAAGTCAGGTGAGTGATACAGGCTCTTAAGAGCCTCTAGTTGATTTTGAATGCACCCTTTTCTATGAGAAATATTTGACAATTACCTTTCCAAAAAGGTTGATCTATTCTCCATGTATACTGTGTCTAAAATAAAGACAATAACATTTCACATACTAGATGACTAACAAGATGTACTGCAGCTCCTTTAAGACAAGGAATTGAATACTTTAAGCGTCTCTGTGGGGTAACTGGTTTGATTAAACCAGTTTTGCAGCTTGTCTTCACTGTGATATAGTAGAAAAACACCAACTTGTCACCTGACGTTATAAACAATATATACTGACTTACTAAAAATAGACTGATCAATTTACTTGTCTAGATGTGTGGAGTATCGACTAATAACTCAAACATGTGATTAAAAATCTTCCTTAGTAATAATACTATAACCCACAAGGCAGCTGTTATCTCTCACCTGGACACATGATAAAAACTAATGAAGGTTTTTTGTAATGGCAGCCATCTTGGTTGGTAGGCAGAGCTATTAAATATATTTTTGGTAAGGACACTTAAAATTTAACCTTAATAATGCCAAGTTAGAATCTTGTAGGTCAGTCTCACAAACTTCTGACACTTTACCCAATAAAAATAAAGATACCACATGGTGTCTGAAATCTCTTGAGCGCAAAATGATGATTCCTTGTAATAACTGTAATCTAGAAAGCAATCTAGCTGTTTAGTATTAGCAATTGAGAAAAATAAAAAAATTAAATTGCCATAAAAGCCATATTCTGTGCATAATGAAGAATTCTAGAGGACATCACAAGCATAATGATAAGGAATAATAAAAAAACCTACACATCATCAAAATTTTTTCTCTATCAAAGACACAAAAGAATAAAAAAGGTATCAAAAAATTACCGACTTCTAATATGACCACAGAAATTATAAATATAGAACATCAGTGTTAATGGTTATCAGGAACGCACTTGTACCTCTGACTGATACATATTTTATTTGAATTATATAAACTAGTAGATCATAACTTATGGGTTCTACGAAGATGTTGTTGTCACTCTTCTACTAATAATTTTAATGATACAAAGTTAACAAAATATTGACAATTAGCACTAAAATATAAACTCATTTTCTAGTTCTAAACTTATACACAACCAATTACATACAGCTGTAACCTAGAAGTTAAATGCAGTTTACATCACAATTACTTTAGATATGTTGTAGACAGAACAAGATTTGTACGCTCGCAAACTGGAAGTTTTCTTCTTTTTAACCTTCTCCTCTTGCACCCATTGAAAATAATAAGTGTTGGCTATGTAGAACATATCTTTATATTACCACCAGCCTAAATAGACCATGTGTTGTCTTGTTTCAGTTTTCATTGTGACTTACAGGGGATTCTGGCTTTTTAAAACTTTCTGTATTTGCTTTAGTTGATGTAACAGAAGTGGAAGGACCGTGTTATCTTTCAGTAATTTCTGTGGTATTTTTCTGTTTTTTAATCTCCCTGCCTTCCTCCTCATCCTCATCCTCGTCCTCCTCCGCTATACTGTCATTTGTTGAATTTGTGATTTGTATTTTAGGTTCATTGTCTAATTGTGAGGTAGCTGTTTCTGAAGTGTCTAATCTGAAAGTAAAATGTTTTGTTTTGTAATGGTCTTATAGCGGGCAACATGAAACCTTTCCTGAGTATAAGTTGGTGTTGGTCAGGTATTTTAATTTTTGGAAGATGAACTGTCCCATTGTTTGAATACAATACCTATTGTTATAAGAGGGGTATATTCAATGGATACTTTAAATTTGATAGGTAAAAGTCACTCACTCTTTGATTAATTTTGATGTGGAAAAAATTTAACACCCTTATGAAAATAGTTATGCCTATACTTACTGATGACACTTATCGTACATAAGAGCAAGTAGTTATTGCAAATTAATGTAAACGACTTCTGAAGACAAATTTCTATTATAAATGGATTGTAAAAGTTTTAAAGATTTCTATTATACATTGTACATGTTGTATAGACAATTTTTCTTCATATGGCATGTACCAAATAATACAGTTCAGTTAATTTTGGTCCCGATTGCACAACAATTCCTTCCTACAATGTAGGTTCATGTATTTTCATCAGGATATTGTATTTAATCAATGAGACAGTTCATCTTCCAAAATTTAAATACCTTGACCAACACCAACCCTTACTCAGGAAAGGTTTCATGTGGCCTGCTATAACTTTCATCAAAGATATTCTAAACAATTCTGAAGTGGAACCATCAACAAGTATTCTATTTTGGTTAGTTCGAGTAAGGTGAATTATGTACAGCAGACTGTTTTTGACTGATAAAAGGCAATCGAGGCAATCTTGGTTGACAAGTTGCTCTATCTTGACAATCTAATTGAGCATACTAGTCAAACTAGTTGAATATGGCTAAGCAGTTTTTCTTTCTTTTCTTCATATGAAAATCTTGAATTGCAGGCTAAAATATTAGACAAAGTTATAGCATAATTTTAAGATGAATGTTTCTTTTTCATTCTTCCAATCACATGTCAAGATGGCCATCTTCCATGAGATGGACGTGAATAACATATGCCATGGTCAAAACCTTTAGTAAGGCTGAGCCCCAATTTGTTATTATAAGTATCATGCATGAGAGATCCATCAAACCTTACTTGAATGGAAAACATTGTTGAAGATGTACCAACTGACAGAATAACATAAGATTGGAAGGACAAATGCAAAAACTATAAGATTCAATGGATCTAAATAAATACGTTTATCTAATTTCCCGATGACTTATGTTTCTTAAGTTGTCAGTGTATCTCCAACACAGAATTTTTTAATTCAATCGAAATGAAGTTAACCATTAATGTATTAATGTGTCAAAAAGTTATGCTGGCATTCATTGGTGACTGAATAAATGTTTGTTGACTGGCTGACATCATGCTAGCAAACTCAATTTACAACCATCGTCAATTTTTTTAAGAAATTTGAATTCATAGCAATTATTGTCTTAATCAGTTTCAGACAGCAATAAGTAAATAAAGAACTTCATAGCAGTAAATATAAGTCAATATTTTATATCACTATATATAGCTAAATTCAGATGGAAGTTCAGAAATATCGCATAAGTCTGAATTTGCCAATACAAGTGCCTTAATAAATAGGGCATGGTTTACAATTTGTTGGAAGGTTTTAGGTCTGTGTAAAAAATGTAGGACGAGTTGATTACACAAAAAAGGCACCGTCTTCTGCAAATGTTCTGAAAAACAACTAAGTTCTTACACTGGAAAATTAGAAAAAAATCCTGGGACAATTCGATTCAATAAATGTGCAATCTCTCTGTGAATTTTCAGAGATCTGTGTTGAAAACGGTAGGAGGAGTTGATTGCAAAAAATTGGTACCATCTTTTGGTAATGTTCTGAAAAATGACTAAGTTCACATGTCTGAAAAATTAGGAAAAATTCATTGAACAATTCAAAAATAGCAGGTGCACAACTTCAATATATGTGCAAACATTCTGTAAAGTCTCAGAGATCTGGATTGAAAACTGTAGGAGTTGATTAACAAAATAAATACCATATTTTCTCCGCCTGCAATTCCACCCATCTGCCCGACTTCACCAAACTATAACCCGGGTTTGAAATAAAATGTCAAAGATACCAAGGTTAACAAAAAATTTTTCTTCGCCAGACGCGCGTTTCGTCTAATCAAGACTCATCAGTGTCGCTCAAACCCAAACAATATGTAAAAATCCAAATGATTAAGATGTTGTAGAGCTTTTATCACCAAAATTCCAAAACGTTATATCAAATCCGGCTAAGGCTATCTACACCTTGAAATATAAAAAACCTAAGAATTAAAATATTTTAAATTCATGCAACCCGGCTAAAAATACTATTCCTTCAGCCCACATATTTTAATCTTAAAGAGACATAGCACTGAAAAGTCATTTAATAAAGAATTCAATGAAAATAAAAATTATGTCATAAGTAAAAACCAATGGCTTCCATCAGTTTTCATACATCTACTACATGTAAAACACAATTTATAATTTGTTTTGGAACCTTGCAAGCATTATATCCATACATATTTAGTTTGGATTAGATATCAATGAAATGGTATCCATACTCGCATTGATATTATCTAATAACATCCCAAATATCAAAAGCCTATCTCAAAAGATAAAAAAGTTATAGAACGGACAGGATTAGTAAGGAATGACGGACCAAGGACTGACTGACTGACTGATCACTATAGGCCATCTGCCACTAGGTGGCGGGCCCAAATTAGTCAACTGGTCAAAATAAGTCTAAAGGATATATTTTACCAAATTGTACAGTATCAATTTTCAAACACAACCTGCAATATAAAGGTAAACTAGAATCACTGGTTTAGCTCACTAAAACTGCTGTCTCACCCACCTTCATATTAAACTAATTTTACAAAAATAGTAATTTTAAATTGAAGTTAAAATCAAAGGTTATCCACGTTCATCCACATGACTACCATCAAACAATGTACAAAAACCCCCAACCGCACCCCTAAAATAAATATAAAAATAGAGCATAGACACTAAAATGCCATTAATTATAATACAAAGGTCATCCTTGTTGGAATGTAACATCCTTTCTTGGTGTTCTATCTAAACGCCATAAATGTTAGAAATTAGACTTTGATGGCCAAGGTCAATGCTCATCCAGTCATCAATCTTAGCAAAGGGGACACCACTCTATAAATTTAAGATTTTAGGGTTTGGTAAAACGACAAAAAATTGGATACTTGACCTTCAATGTTAAGGTCAAGGTCGTCCATCTTGGATGCCGTATACTGAGTTACCTACATATCAAATATCTAAGGTGTAGATAATTGAGAATGCGCTAATAAGTATGGACGTGTAAAACTTGCTCTCTTGAAAATTGGGATAAACTACTGGATAACGTACATGAATTATGTGTAATCAACATATTATAGTGTGCCGAATATAAAATATTACTAAATATTACGGACTTTGAATTTGGAAAGTCAAAAGAAAAGGTTTGAAGTCTCGTCTTTATTTGCAATAGTGTTATAGTGCTTTTTAAAAGGTGAATACAACTCACAAACCAAGATGGATGCCCCAACAAACCAAAACAAAAACAATGAACAATATATTGAAGCTGACATTCAAATATGTTCTCAACCAAATCCTATTGCCCACAAATCCAACATATCAAACAAACGCCATGTCCCTGAGAGTCCTGACAATTTACCAGCTACCTTAAAACAAGTTTCTCGTCAAATTAGACGCCGAAATTCAGTTGCAGACCTACGTGATCTTGATACAAAGAAGGCTCCGTCCACAAGAAAAACCATGACTGCTAAAGTTATGGAAGTACTTATTAGCCCTGATGTGCTTAATCAGATAATCCCATTATTAGCCCGAAAATTGGGGAAACTTTGTCAAACTTAATAGAGACACAGGTCAGGCATTCCATTAATAGCCATATCAAACCACTTTTAGATACTGTTAAGGGGCATGAAAAGTCGATTGAAAGTTTAGAAAATACAATTGATGATCAAGCTAAAATGATGCAGGAGCAGGACTCAGAAATTGACCAACTTCACAGACGTATGTGTGAACTGGAAATAAGACTGGAGAATCAAGAACAGTATTTAAGACGCACCAGTCTTAGGTTCCACAATATAAAACTTCCACTAAACAACCAGGGTAAAATTGCTCATCCTGTTGATACGGACCAGCTTGTTTTGGACGTATGCAACACAAAACTAGGGCTTAATCTTAAATTGGATGACTTAAGCCGATCACATGTTATTGGGAAGTTAAAAAATGGAAAGTCACAGGTAATTGTTCGGTTTATTTCCTATAGAACCAGGAATAAAGTATATACAATGAAGCGAGCTCTTAAGGAAGATCCTGATGGTATATTCATAACTGAAAACCTGACAACGTTCAGAACTGCGCTAGTCAAAAGACTCGCATAACTAAAGCACAACGGCGAAATACATGCTTATTGGACAGCGGATGGGCGCATATACGCAATGAAGTCTGAAACCAGCTGTAAAAAACTTATTAACAACTTTGACGACATTGCAAACATTGAAAGATCGTAATTAAGAAAACAAATAAATCTATACATGTACATATTTAATACTTAAGTACAGTGATTAGATTAGATAATCCTTTATATACTTGCATATAAGTATTTCCCTTTGATAGCATTTTACCCTTGTAATTTTGATAATTTTCTCTGCCCATCCCAGTGTAACTGATACGCAACTACCCCCCCCCCAAACCCCCCCCCCCCAAAAAAAACCCAGTTTGGTGAACTCCCTTGTAACAACGAAAATCAAGTACGTGAAATTACAAATATGGCTTCTCTTTAAATTCGTACTTTGAGGAACTTCCATAAAGATCTAAAATTATGAGTTTTCCCTTACTCTGTTATAAGATAGTGACTATAAGATAGTGACATACTATTTGAATTAGAGTTATCTCGCCTAAATGTGTGCTAACCAGGCCTACTATAATAGCCTATGCTGCCTTTACTAATCAAAGTATCACAGTACATAATACTGGTTTTATCTTAAGTTCTGATCAACAAGGGATTGTCACCTTATATTTTTCGGGCTTTGCATGGAATTTCGCTTCCGTTTGTATGATGGAAGCTCTAAATGACAGGTGTTGATCCAACAATTACTTTGATAGTATTGAACAAAAAAATATTGTTTTAAAACGCATGTTTGTGGTATAAAGACCCAAATGTCTTTTAGATTATACTTGTTCATATTTATGCACATTTAATTAGGTATACATTGAACAAAACTGCCTCGATGTATAATCTTACAATTGTTATATTAATAGGATTATTTAACGTTACCTGGACAGGTAAAACTGGTCATATTAAAAGTAGTCAAAATCTACCATTGAGAAGATATCAATATGCTTAAAATTTCAAGACGTTATTACCATCAATATTTTCAAAGGAATTCCTTCTTTGTATATACCTATTTCTGTTATAGTCAGACCATAAATGCAACAAACGTAAAATAACCTTTAAGTTATCTTAATATAACACCTGGTATGTTATAATCAGATTCGCCACTGTGTCCGCGACATGTACATAGAATACAGTTATTAATATTATTGTATTGCTATAGATTTAGCCATACTACTCTGATATAATGTAACCGCAGGTCGGGGGTTTTCTCCGGGTACTCCGGCTTCCTCCCCCAATAAAAACTGGACGCCATGATATAGCTGAAAAATTGCTGAAAGTGGCGTTAAACACCATCAAAAAAAACAAAAAACAGATATAATGTAGATGGCGATCATTACTTTCAATGCTCCCCTTTTTAAGTATCACTTGAAAGCCACCAGTTAGTACATTAGTAAATGTATTAGTATTATTGATAACAGGTTAAAGTCAACCTTTTTAAATATTTTTCTAAATATTTCTGAACCTGCAGCATGATTCGCTATATTTATGTATATGTGGTTTATTTATCTAAACTTGTGTATATAATAATAATTAGGAGTATAGTATCAATATCATTCCTATTAGTGTTATTGTGTTATTTGTTTTTTAAGGTTTATTATTATTATTCCTGTTGTTGTAAATCACCTAGTATATAGGTTTTGGTTATCATCCGTTCATATTATTGATCTTCATCCTCCGAACTTTTAACTAATATATACAAAAATGTACATACTTATATATATATATGTATATTTATTAATAATAAATTCCCAATTTCTTCCAAAACCAAAAAATGTCCCTACATGTATTTGCATTAGAGTTATTTAACCTCTCATTGCTTCTGTTCTGTTTTCCTGTAAGCAATGACATTTTCTTTATATTCAAGATTTTAAAATGTTTCAAGATTTTTTTTATTTGTTTGTGTATGTAGATACTGTAAAACTACCGTTCGATTTAGCTTTATATATCCACTATTTTGTAAAAAAGATCCCATACCCTGTTCTCATCTAACAATTTTGTGTAGATTTTATTTCTCTTGTCTGTTTTTCTCCTCAAGTGATGATTTGTGTGATTCTACTTTGTGTTTAGTGTTAGGCTGCCCATTGAACACCATTATTATACTGAAACCCAATGGATAATTGCATTGAAATGTACAGGGCAGCCATCGGTCTATTTTATTTACGAATACACTGCACCCGCAGACTCGTCAAAGCCAATTATCATGTAAACTCATACAAAGATATACTACTCACCAATTTAAAGTGTTCGTTACTCGTCGTCTCCCTCTCCCTCCTTCAAAGTTTAAATCCAAATGTAAAACTAAAAATTTGGTTTTGTAAAATAAATACTTAGCATCATAAATTTAGATATTTTCCCTATTCGCAGCTTGTGTTTTTGTTTGTTTGAATGGTGTTTTAACGCCACTTTCAGCAATTTTTCAGCTATTTCATGGCGTCCAGTTTTTATTGGGGGAGGAAGCCGGAGTACCCGGAGAGAACCCCCGACCTGCGGTAGGAAAACTGGCAATCCTTGTCAATTAAGATTGGAGTCGAGTACACCCTGCCTGCAGTGAGAATCGAACCCGCAATCTCAGTGTTGACAGACCACGTGATCAATAGTAGACGAACTACCTTGACCACTCAGCCACCGAGGCCCCCTCGCAGCTTGTGAACCGGAAACACAAACAAATACCATTTGAGACAACCCCCATTCCCATTTGGCGCATGTGCAACCATAATCTCCATCATTTTTCTGTGAACTGAGCAGACAGTTCCCAGAGGGGATGAAGGGGAGGTGGGAGGGACCTTTAATTTATGATGGTAAGTATTTATTTTACAAAAACCAAATTTTAATTCTAAAAATTGAGTTTTTATTACAATAAATACGTTACCATCATAAATTTAGATATAAACTGAATTTAACGAAATGCTGAATACCCCTGAAAATTGGGGAACCATGTGCATTACCTGCTGAGCCATAAAGACAGGTCCGAAGCAAAAGATTGTCACAAAACAGGGTATAGAGCGTAGGAAGGGGTTAAAACGTACTAACTGACCGTCATTAACCAGTATACAAAACCTCCAATAAGGAAGATTAGCAATGTACCAGGAGGAGGTTAACGCTCTAAGTTAAATGAGCCTTAACTAGAAGCTTGAGAAAGTTTGAGAAGCTATGTTTTAACAAATCCAAGTAGAAAACATTTAGCAGAAATAAACCCGAATTCCCTTCTTAAAAGCTAGAAAACCTAGACAAATACTACAGCAAGATTCTAATTGGAAAAAACTCTTATCACCTACATAAAATTTTACCTCTGAGGTAAGGTCAGAAAGGTGACAGTGTCATAGACTTTTCCTGCATGTTGAATCTTGGCTAGGAAAAGGAGTCTGTTATTGTAATTCTCGACTTGTATGCTGTAATTCACATACAAGATTCAGAGAAACAAAGAATTCAAACGAAAATGACTTCTACAAACAAAGGTTAAGGCCACTAAAATAATCCAAATCCCAAGGAGGTACCCATGTACAAGTAGTCCTTGTTTGGAACATTACACGAAACAGTTTATAACAGCGACAAAAACTGTTTTCTGCAAAGAACCCGACCTCAAGCAACGTCAAAACATCAGCAATTGCTGAAATTCAACTCTTTATAGAGGAGGGTACAAAAAGATTTTTCATGAATAATATACATAAAAAATCATATATCTGTAAGAAAGGAGTTGACAAATCAACCCAAGAACAACAGATAATCCATTTTAGAGTCTTAGAAGGACTTCCGTGGACTGTCCGATACTCTTGCAAAAAAGATCTTTCCCTACAAAGGAGAAAAAGTTAAAACTTCGATTCTTATAATAAGTCACTACAGTGGTACTGTACATGACTATAAAAAACAGTGAACCTGAATAAACTAGGTGTGCAGAAGAACCACCAAAGTCTGAAAAAGTCTTGCAAAAACTGAGCAAAACTGATACAGAAAACAGGTTTGAAACAGTCTACATTCCAGGGAGAAAAGATAATCTGATAAACCTGATTCAGGACCAAAAGGTCCAGAATAGGTCTCATCTTCTCATTGTTTTGAGAACCAAAACTGAAGGGAATAAAAACCTGTAGAGATTGGTGGAACTTAGTACTACAACACACCTTTTTGATGCCAAATCCCAATATTATCCTGAAACAGTTGATTCTAGAAAGAATCTTCCGTCTTGGAAGAAAACCGAGGAATTTAAGTAAGAAAAAATAGTTCCAGTGCCCTCCATAGTACTGATAGAGACAAGTAGTCTTCCTAACTAGTTTCCACACAATCCTCACAACTATGGGCTTAATGCCAGTAGATATAGATCGAGAAGAACTAGGAACATCTTTATACCAAAAAGGAGGTACTGAACCCCAGGCAGAAGAGGAATGTGACTCACCAAGGTGTGGACATATTCCTCTTATTATAAAATAAATTGCAGATAAAATCTTCAGCAATGGGTGAACCTCGATAACTTCTGTATGAAGATTGTCCAAGAGTGTCCAAGGGAACTCAAACAGAAGAACTAGGAATCACTATCTCTTTCCCAAAAAGAGAATGAGGTATTGAAAACCGAGGATAGGCAAAAAAGGAACATGACTCACTGAAATGTGGACAAGTTTCTCCTACTATCCATACAGACTGAACATACAAGGTCCCCATTGAGTGGACCTTGTTCAGTCCTTTACGAAGTTTACCAAAGACCCAAACTGAAGAAGCAGGATTAGCTGACCTCTTTCCACAAAAAGAACGAGGTGCTGAACCCTGAGAAAAGACAGAGGAGGAACATGACTCACTGAGAAGTGGACAGTTTTCTCGTACCATCTAAAGAAACAATAAAAGACTTCACCATTGGGTGGACTTTGTTTCCTTCTATTTGAAGTTTACCAAAGGAACCCAAATAGAAGAACTAGGATTAGTTGACCTCTTTCCACATTAGGAACGAGGTACTGAACCCTTAGAAATGGCAGAGGAGGAACATGACTCACTAAGAAGTGGACAATTTTCTCCTACCACACAAAGAAATATTGGGTGGAGCTTGTTTCCTTCTATTTGAAGTTTACCAAGGGAACCCATACTGAAGAACCAGGATTAGTTGACCTCTTTCCACAATAGTAATGAGGTATTGAACCCTGAGAAAAAGCAGAGAAGGAACATGACTCACTGAGAAGTGGACAATTTTCTCCTACCATCCAAAGAAACAAAATAAGACTTCACCATTGGGTGGACCTTGTTTCCTTCAATTTGAAGTTAACCAAGGGAACCCAAACAGAAGAAGTAGGGTTAGCTGACCTTTTTCCAACAAGAACGAGGTACCGAACCATTAGAAATGGCAGAGGAGGAACATGACTCACTTAGAAGTGGACAATTTTCTCCTACCATCCAAAGAAACAACACAAAACTTCATCATTGGGTGGACCTTGTTTCCTTCTATTTGAAGTTTACCAAGGAAACCCAAAAAGAAGAACTAGGATTAGCTGACCTCTTTCCACAATAGGAACGAAGTACTGAACCCGGAGGAATGTCAGAGGAGGTATATGTAACTAACCTTCCTCTAGTCATAACAAGGACTCCTACAAGCTTAGAGACGGAGGATTATCAAAATTCACAAATCTCTTGATAAATAGAAGGGTGCCTAACAACAGACACTGTAAGGCCCCTATGCTACCATCAACTTGTAATAAGGAGCACAGAGGACAAAAGTCAAAGCCAATTATATGACAGAGTCCATTTAGATCAATGATCAACAGAAAAAATCTCTTCCCTAGAATCATGCAAGACATCCAAGACTGAGTATTTACAAAATCTCGGAGAATGAAAAGTAAGCAAGGGTACCTAACAAGAAAAAGGTGAGGCCCTTAGCTTACCATTAACTTGCAGAAAATGTGACAAGAAAACTAAAAGATTTACTCGCCTTTGTCCTTCAGTCAAATTCTACCAGCTGCCATACAATGTTCAGCCATATGTAGAAACTGAGGACAACAGTCAGGAGATTTTTCCTGACTGAAAGCAAGACTTTGAGAAGGAATCGAATGGTTTCAAACCTTATAAAGCCAAATTAGCTTTATCCTTCCCACAGAGGAACCATGGATATTGATATCCTCTGGTTAAATACTTACCTGGGAAGGACTAGAGAAGAAACCAACCTTTAGGAAGAGAAAGATCAAAGTACCTACCAATGTACTATTTCATAAAATTTATTAAATTGATTAATAAATTTCTAACAAATAATTATAATCAATACTTATAATTATTTAATTATCACATACCACTATTAAATTTAAAAACAAAATAAATTTACATAATGGCCCTGAAACAAAGTAGGTTACCCTGGCAAAAGAATCATTCCTCATGCCAATGGGAAAAAATTTATACAACACAGACCTTACCACAGTGTCAACAATTGTACGTGTAGACTGTTTGCCTCTAAGTCTGACAGCACATGGTAGGCTAAGTGGAAATGTAAAATTACTTACATGACATTCAGTCAGGTAACTTTACCCGACCGAAGAAAACAATAAATACTTTATGTAGTGATTGAGAAGTGTAATACTTACATAAACTTCAGTCTGGTAACTTTACCACACATAAGAAAACAAAAATATTATTTAACGGAAACGGAAGTTCTTTATGTAAATAAAGAACCGCAACAGGAAAAAACACGTTTGACCGGAAACATACTAATGTCTGTTATTTCGAAGACATTTCGTTTTTAACTATGCAATATTTATCCCAAAACTCTTCCTATGTAATAATAGAAAGCTAAAGGGATAACCGTCCGCCGTGTAGACTGTAGAGTAAGTGTACTGTATAGTAAGTCGAGACTTTGACTTTGTTCAATGTGCAAATGTTACCTGAACAAAGTAACAAAATGAAACAAAAGTAATAATATTACAGTTTTCATTCCTACAATAAACACAATTCTTAAAAAAAAAAAATTCCAATGTAACAGGCTTTGGACTGTCAACCAAATAATTCACGTGCTGCTTGGTTCAAAGAACCGGACAAAATGATGGAGATTATGGTTGCACATGTGCCAGGTGGGAATGAGGGATGTCTCACGAGGTATTTGTTTGTATTTCCGGTTCACAAGCTGCGAATAGGGACAATATCTAAATTTATGATGGTAACGTTTTTATTGTAGTAAATGCTGTTTTTCTGTTATTTGTTTAAATTATATCCTTGCTATTGGAAATATTGACAACAATCCTGGTCCCACAGTAAATAATATAAATAACCCATTAACCAATATATCAGAGAATTCAATCTCAACATGTAATTTAAATATTCGTAGTATGAGAAACAAACTCCCCTTTCTTGAAAATTTCACGGAGGAGTTTGATATAGTTACTATAACTGAAACCCATCTAGATTCAGTTTTAAGTGATGAAGACTTGAATCTCGATTCATTTTCAAAAACTATAACTCGCAAGGATCACAACAAATATGGTGGTGGCTTACTTATCTATGTCAAGGATGATTTCTCAATTACTTGGAAAGGTGCACTCGAAAACCAAACCGACGAATCGCTTTAGGTAGAAATGAAATTTAAAGGTAAAATATTTTTACTTTGTTGTACTTATCGACTCGAATGGGCGGACAATGATTACTGGACACGACTTAATTATGCAATAGGATTAGGCTACGAAATTAATGAAAACATTGTGATAACGGGTGATTTTAATTCTGATTTATTTAATGCTCACAATAATAAATTAATTGAAACAATGAACTTATTCAATTTAACGAATGAAATCGACAAGCCCACTCGGGTGAAAAACCACAGTAATACATTACTTGACCCAATTATTATAAGTGACTCAATCCAGTATTTATTTTCTGACGTTTTCAAAGTACCTGTTGACGTAAGTGATCATGATGCAACTAATACTATTTATAGATTGTCCTAGATATATATCAAATTCATTCCAACGGGAAATATGGTTATATGATAAAACAGATATTAAAAATTTTTCAAAACAATTGAATTCTACAAATTAGATTGGACTTTTTTCGGATGCGGACGTCGATGAAATGTGTAGATTATTTACCAATAAGTTTCTTGAAATCGCAAGGGAAAGCATTCCAACTAAAACGGTTACCATAAGAAATAATGATAAGCCATGGTTTAACAGTGAACTTAGGAGGGAAATCCGTAGAAGAGATAGATTTAGAAAAACAGCATTTAAATCTAAAAGAGCAGCGGATCTTATAAAGTATAAGAAACAAAGAAATAAAGTAAATAATTTGAAAAAAGCTGCAAAAGAAAATTTTGAAAAGAACCTTGATAATATCATATTGGATAATGCTACAAATTCTAAAACCTACTGGAAATTTATGAAAATGTTAATAAAATCAAATAAAGGCTGTTCTAATATACCCCCACTTCAGAATATAATTCATGATCATAGTTTGGGAGATGTAATCTATGGGGACGACGAGAAATGTAAGCTATTTAATACGTATTTTAGCAAAATTTCGTCCGTGAAGGATGAAAATGTTATTTTCCCGGATTTTGAACTTAAGACAAATATACATTTAAACAATATTATTATCAGTAAAGAAGAAATTGATGACATAATAAAAAATTTTAGAACCTAATAAAGCATCAGGGCCAGACATAATAAGTCACAAAATGTTAAAAATGTGTACTGAAAAAATAGCAATTTCACTTCAATTGATTTTTAATAAATCTCTGCACCAATGCAAATATCCATCTATTTGGAAGACTTCAAATGTTTTTGCAATATTCAAAAAGGGCGACAGTTCAATACCATCTAATTATAGGCCAATATCACTCATTAGCTGCGTAGGGAAGATAATGGAACGTGTTATTTATAAATATGTTTTAACCACATGCAAAGAAATAATCTAATATATAAATACCATTCAGGTTTTCTTCCAAACTGTTCCACAATCCATCAGTTGTTAGAAATATACAATTGTATTCTAAATTCACTCGAGAAAAAGGAACTAAATTGCTTTGGTTTTTTTGTGATTTTTCTAAAGCATTCGACACAGTTTGGAATAAAGGGTTATTACATAAATTGAAATCGTATGATGTAAATGGAAATTTATTGGAATGGTTGAAAAACTATTTAAATAATAGGCAGCAAAGAGTAGTTATAAAGCAATCATCTTCTGTGCTTTGTAATCTGACTGCTGGTGTTCCTCAGGGATCGGTATTAGGTCCATTATTATTTATCATTTATATTAATGATATAGTCGAAAATCTAGTCTCTCTCTTTAGACTTTTTGCTGAAGACACGTCGTTCAGCTACTCTAGTCGGGACGTTTCACAGATTCAATCTGTGATTGATCACGATATTAGAGAGCTGAACGATTGGTCAAGAAAATGGTTAATGACGTTTGATCCGGAAAAAATCTAGAGAAACTCTATTTAGTCTTTATAAGACCCCTTTTCGAGTATGCCTGTGAAGTTTGGTTCAACGTTGGTGTGGGTTACTGTAATAAGCTCGAGCTACTGCAGCTAGAGGCTGCTCGAATTGTCACAGGCCTACCAAGTTTTACTAATGCAACTAATATTTATACCGAAACTGGGTGGGAGCCTTTAGCCGAGCGTAGGAAATGTAGAAAGCTACAAATGTTTTATAATATACAACATAGCTCTGCACCAGCATATCTGTGTAATCTAATACCACCAACTATACAAAGCCCATCAGTGTATCCCTTGCGTAACGGTAATAAACTTATGACCCCTTATTGTAGACTGTCCCTAACTAACGAATCATTCATACTATCAACTATTCGACAGTAGAACAGTTTGGATATATCGATCCGTAATGTCGATTCTATATTTAAATTCAAATCCGAACTTAAAAACATGAACCCATGTATAAACGTTCCGAAGAATTATGAATATGGACAGCGTAAATTTAATATTGTCCTAACCAAGCTAAGATGCATAGCTTCATTTTTAAACTATGATCTTTACAGAGTTAATATTATTTCTGATCCATCCTGTCGTTGTGGATCTAACAGTTAAGATTCGTATCATTATTGCTTTGCATGTTCTAAGTATACCATCATTAGAGACAGATTATTTGAGAACCTTTCCTGGCTGCCCAATTATTGTCCAATAAATCTAGAACTTTTAACATGTGGTAACCCGGTATTGTCCACCGAGCAGAACAAACAAGTTTTTAAACATGTATTTGAGTATATCAAAGGATCAGAAAGATTCCACGTTGATTAATAACTTGTACACAGGGTCCTTGAAGCACACAATTCATCACCCCCCCCCCCCCATTTATTCTTTAATTATTCGTTTATCTTTGCTAATTTTTTTTCTGGTACATTCCATTTATCTCATGTATTGTACAGAACTTATCTTACACATATAATATATATTGTATTAAATTGTATGCATGTAAAATATGCATAAAATGTTCTTTTTCAACATATTGTATATTTGGAGAAGACTTCATAAGTTTGTCTAACTTGTGTCTTATCCTTTTTGCAAATTTGAGCAAATAAAATATGTTTAAACTAAACTAAGATAATTAAACAAATTGAAGGTTAAGGCCATCCAAGATCAACCACTCCTATTTGCAACACATCACCCCATGTGGACATACCTACATGCCAAATATCTAAAGCCTAGTTCAAAAGACCACAAGTCTATAAGCTGGAAAGCTTTCAATAAAAAATAAACATAAATTTGACCTTCGGACAAAAGGTCAAGGTCATATAAAGGTCATTATGATGTGCGACGCACAGTCTCCTAGTGAGTCATTCATATGACAATATGTAAGGCTTAAATCAAGAGTTAAAAGTAACAGGCCGGAAAACTCCATAAATGTGACCTTGAGGTGTTATATCCAAATGCATAATATCTAAAACATAGGTAAAAGACAAAAAAGTTATAGACCTGTAGAAGAGAAGTAATATGATAAATGACCTTAAAACGATTGTTCATGCAAAGTTCAGTTTCAATTGGCTTAGTGATGTCTGGTTTGTAAAAAATTTCTAAAAAAATATTTGAATGCTTCAGGTGATGATAGTTCTATAACATAAAACCTCCCATTTCACATGTATTTTTATCATTTTCATCAGTCTTTTATATTTTTTTATTAATATTGAAATGCGTTTCACTAAAAACATAAAATATCAATATCCAATAAAAATGTTGAAAATGAGAGGTAATGGAACTAAGGTGATGAATGACTGGTGTATATGTTTGACAGAACAAAAAAATCGAAGAATGTGTCCATGGGACACAGATGCCCCAGCTAAATGAAGTCCCAGACAGGAAGAAGTTGTCCGACAGGTCTGAAAGTCGCTTAGGACGTACAACTTGTGAAACTAAACCATCCTACCAAATTTCAAATTGTTCTCATGTACGGTTTCTGAGAAAAGCTTGACGGAAATTCGTACGGACGTACGTACGGACGGACGGACAGACATGAGTAAAACTTAATGCCCCCCCAACATGTCGTCAGGGGGCATAAAAACCCTAAACACAACCTATATAAACATAAACAGAAGAAGATTCAAATATTAAGACAAAATGTATCTTTTTATATGGTTTTAAACTGTCAGTCATAATATCAAAGGGGAATTCCTAATCTATGAATAATTTTATAAATAAAAGATATTTTCTGATTATTGAAATGAAAAAAGGTAGATAAATATGAATATTTACTTTTTATCAAAAGTAAATAAATACACTAACATCTGGTAAACAAAATTCTAATAAAAACAGAATCAAAAGTTGTTACTTAAAATAGAAATAGGGATTTCCATTCATATGGTGTGAGAAGACATTTTAATACCAACCCAGACCAATTAAATTCAAATAAAAAAGAAGTAAGTATAAATAAAGATTACTTTATAAACACGAGGACAGATTCTACATTTCAGCTCAAACTATCATTAAAGCTCATAAAACCAAATCTATTGATTTTCCAAAAATCGCCAGGAAATGTGTTGTTACATGACCTCATTTAAAAAAAAAAAAAATGAGAGAAATTAAGAAATAAAGCTTGGAATAAATAAGATGGGGAATAAGAAATCAATATTTAGTTGGTTCATAAATATTTTCATTTAAACTGAAAGCCTCTTGGCTATTCTAATTACCAAATTATTTTGAAAAAAAGAAAATATTAAATACAGGACAAAACACTGGGTTTTAGGAAATTATCAACGTGTAAACTTCGGTGAATCACTCACAAACTAAATAATGTCTAAAGGACTTTATTGAAGGAATACTTCAAATTTCTGAATAGGTTATACGATATAATATGGTTTGGGTCTGTTTACGCCTAATAAACCGCGAAGTGGTTTTATGACAGCTGTTCAGAAATATGAAATATTCCTTATAATTTAATTTTAACTATAAATTTTAACAATTCTAATGGTAAATACTTAAACGGCGTAAGAAAGGTCAGAGGTCACGCAAGTTATATCTTATAATATTGGTTGCTCGATTGTTATTAACCAATCAAATTTTAGCATACAAAGCAAATAAAATTATGTCAAGTTTGTGAGAGAGTCACCGGAGTTTACACATTTAATTTCCTAACACACAGTGTTTAATCCTTATAATTCTCTGAAATAATTGTTGCGATTTTTAAAGCAGCAAAAACAGTTACCGAAACCCATGTAGACCGCAAAAAGTACCAAGGCCGGAAAGCTTAGGAATATGCAAGTCATAATACCAAAGGTATAATTAAGCAGTTTATTATGTACAGTCTACTTGTATAGAAATCTACAAAAGGGGTCTTAATAACATGAAGCATGCAAAGGATCTGGAACTCTCCAGATACATTAGCTACTTTTTTCCTTTGACAGGCATATAACCTGAACACTCTCCAATAAGTGACCCTACCCATCACCTAGTGATGCTCTTAGCAGCTCTGTGGGTAAAGCACTGGGACCATTCCGAGTAACCAGCATATTAGAAATAAAATGTAAGATTTTTGACATTCGATCTTAACAAAAATTCATATTTTGTAAGGTCTGAATGAACAGTTAAAATTTTTATTATGGTGTCGATCTCTGCATGCATCAGAAAGCAGCTTTCTCTCAAATTTGCTCCTTTTATCTCGAACACATGGTTGCAATATCATTTTGCACATTAAATAAGGTATAAATGTTAACTAATTAGTTAGAAAATTCTGATTGCGAAGAAACAATGAATAAACTGATTTAAGATCATATATAATTTTGGTTTGTAATAGCTAGTGACATTTATAATAAATATAAAAAAATATTTAAAATATTTATCAATATTTAATTACAGGATGGACAGAGATGATCGTAGACGTTATTTTGTGGTGGGGTCTGTTATCTATGAGGTTGTCACCCCACTATTTAGACAACGCCTGGAGAATGACTACAAGAATCGTGGGTTTGGATCTCTACAAACCTTTGCTGACAGCAAGCCAATAATTCATATCCTGTTCCACTTGCGTCACACCAATGTCTGGTGTTGTCAAGACAAGAACAATTGTAGAAGTCGGGCTTCACTTCCTCTCAACTACAACCAATGGGACCTTTTATTTACACAGGTAAATCCAGCAATTAGAAATCACCTATGTCATTGCCAATATACAGCTAATCCTGTTCAACTGAATGACCTTGATTTAACCTTGGCAGGATTAATTCTACTGAACTGCTGCAACCTGAGACCAGTAGAAGAGATAGCTATCAAGGGTTTACGGAAATTCAAAAACAACTACTTAAGTCACAATATAAATGGTCGTATAACGCAGACTGAGTACAACATAGTATGGCCAGAGCTAACAAGACTTTTCCTACAACTTGACAACACAAAACAAGATGACCTTACAAGGATAGAGAACAGACCATTAGATGGATCTTTGTGTGCCAAATACTGTATAGAGCTACTAGATGTCCGTAAGAAACTGGAGGAGGTATTATGTTTATTTTTTGTTTAAATTCAAACTGATTACAATGACTGCAACCTAAAAATAATGATAAATCGCAACTTTCATAATCTAATCTGACCGGATTAATAGACCATGTCCAACAATGGATACTGTAGTTTTCAAACTGCATTAAAAAATTTTTTATGCTTTGATGTGCTTCTACATCAAGACTTGGTAATTATAAATAATACTTAAAATGTTATCTCATTTGTGTAATAAAAGAACATTGTGTGAGCCAGTTAATTAGTTTTCTAATAAATAATGAAAGCCATATTTTACATTCCTTGCATTTTTCGTATGTATGTCAGGTACCTAAACAATATATGTATATTTTGTCTTGTTGTGAAACGTGCGAAAAAACTAATAGGATATGCATTAATTTGTTTTCCAGATGAATGACTGTATCCAACAAATTGTTCAAGGCATCAACCCTTTAGTCCACAACATGGATACATCAGTCCAAGGAATAAACATTTTAGTCCACAGTATGGATGCATCAGTCCAAGGAAATAGTGTCCTTCTACAAGGGATAAATACAGGGATTCAAGTAAGTTATAAAGTATTCATGCCGTTAATTCTTTATATTATTCTTGTTTAAGCTGCTTAAATAGATGTAGTGTATAACCTGTTAATACTGGACAGTAACCAGCAGTAGAATCATGCGAATGTATGACACACCCCTTCCCCGAATATAATCCCTTCTGTGTAGTGTAATTTAGCATAATCTACCAATACAATTTTTAAGGTGAAAACCCTTTCAAAATTTCCAAGGCAGACATGATCCCTTCGGTAAAAATATTAAGACAGGCAGAATCTGTCCTCATGGAAGTGCAGCTTTTCATGAGGTAATGTAAGGGACTTGGGGAACGCTCACAATGGTGGGATGACACAGATTAAAGGCTTAAAAACAAAAAACATTAGCTTCCATTGCTACATTTTATCCAGAAAAAAATGACAACTACAGATACATATAGCGGGAAAAAGGGGGAACAACTCTATCACACAAACACAAAAACACATTTACTATTCACACTAACATACAACAGCCCGCCTGAAAAACAAAAATTTCCTAAATTTTTCAAATGGTAAATTTGTGTTTGTATCAAATTGAAATATAGTAATACAGCAATTGTAAAAAATATTTAGACACATTTCGTTAACATTAATGTAAACTGGTCATTCGACCAACTAGTAACCATTTTATTATCATCCGTATCAACGCTGCATAACCCGAAAGTCTGGCATCTCGAACTCCTCCCTCGGATGACCTTATGCACGCATTACTTTCACACAACAATTTACAGCGATACCAATAAATTAATGGCATTTTCTACTAGATCAAACAATGTCATATAAAAGCTGAATACAATTTGATAAAATCATCAGAGACCTTAAACTCTTACACACTGAAGGTTTTATTTATGATAAATATCAAACCGCTAAATGACAAACTCGCTCAGTTCAGGATACGTTCATGTAACCAAGGAACAAAATAAACTTTCACCAAAGTTGCTGTTACTAAAATTTCCAATCTAATACAGTAACTTTAAAATTGTCATAACTTCGAATTCTTTAACACTGTAAAATCGGCGATATATATAATAAACTGACACAAAAAATTTAATATGAATGAGAGAGGTGCACGCTCAAGAAGTCTTGAACTTCATATTATCAGTGTTGATACAGTCAAATGTCGGTCAAAGTCGTAAATCATTGGCAGGATGCAAACAAAACACGTGTAGTCGATACATCGGGAACACAGAAAGACATCACTAGAGGAATAGACAAGAAATGATCTGGTTCTGGTTTTGAACTTTCACCGAATAATTTCAAATCCGGTACATCATAAACGGCAGTAAAAATTTACAGGAAACTTCCGTTCATATTGGAATTTGGTGAAGTCAAAGTTATTATCTAGCAGTAAACTATTCTAAAAGTTCAACAAATTTATAATCCAAATGGTATAAAATGCAAGTCCAAATAAAAAAGGGAAAAACTTCCATTTGAACCCCTCACTAAAAATGCATTATTTCGAACATAAATAAAAGAATTTGGCACTGGGTGGCAGCCACTGGTGAACCCCACAGTGGACACAGTCATGCATTGCCCATTGCCAATTGGGCAAGTGCAGCAGTGTGAACTCCATGTATCTTGTGATAGTCTAATGCATTGCACAGGGATAGAGCTTAATTTTTTTCATTCAGGGGCCAGCTGGGCTCCTAACCTCTAGAATTCTAGGGGCCCAATAAAAATGTTAGGGGCCCAACTTTTTGTCAACACAATAGTTGCCTTAAAAACAAGTATGATGTATATTTTTCATTAACGTACCTCATTATTTAAAACCTTTGTCACGTTGTTTGTTATTATTAAAATACTTAATTAAGATAATTTGTCTTGTCATTTATTTGCAAGTACATGTACTACTTTGGTACAGTATCAAAACATTTGATAAATATACAGTGAACTAATAAATTGCATGTATTTTATTTGATACATCTAAGGCAAAACAATAATGTTATAACAGATCAAACAAAAAGATATGACAAAATCCTGAATGTCTACATCTGGTTCACTACAGTTTACTTTTTCTTTACCATTTATGGCAGAACAAACAACATGTATAACCCATGTTACAACACGTATGGAAAAATTCATTATTTTTCACATATGTACATGTATAATAGTAAATAAAATATTTGTTTAATCACTGCACATAAGATTGCTAAAAACATTGTCCTCATTAAGTTCATCATCAGATAAAGCAGAATAAGAATCCTCAGTCACACTCATCAATCTCCTCTGCCACTTGCTCCATCTTGTCCAAAACTTCATTGACATATTTCTCCTTACTTTTCCTTTTTTGTTCGTATTCTTTATTATATTATCGGTTTTCTTCTTCCGATTTTCTTTTCTCCGCCAGCTCTTCGACTCGTTTTATATATCCCCACGTGGTTATTATGTTACTAGGAAGTGTGCAATGTACATGTAATGTAAAATCGATTACGGAGCAACTAAGATAGTTTTATTTTGATTCAAATAAAAAATTCAAGAAACGGACATGACATGAACTAAAAGACTTTTGTTCACAACTGAAAGCATATTAAAGAACTTAAAATGTTCGATGCTAAAATAAAAACACAACTCTCTTTGTTTATTTTAATATGTTCATCAATTGGTTAAAACGGAAATTCGATAATTAGAACTATGCATTATGGGATATCCTTTTGACAAGATTCTATTTATAGCGAAAGGGAAAACACGCGGCAGAGAAAACATGACTTCTAATTTGAACTGACGGAGATTAGAATTTTCTGGTAATTATCTTGGTCAGCTGTACAACACTTTTATAGTCGCCAGCTGGGCGAATCAGACAGAAACTTTTGGTCGCCCGCCCGAAATTCCACTCGCATTGGCGACTGGGCGACCGTTAAGTTTCATCCCTGTTGCATATTTTTTATTGGGGGTTTCAATTAGAAGTCTTACCTAACACAGTATTTATTTGCATAAACAAATTTACATTTTAATAGTTATAGCACCAAGTAATATAAATAGAAGAAAACATTAACACAATTTTAAAAAAGGAAATGATATATATATATGATGATGAGCTACATGTTACCAAAATATATTAGAGATAAATGGTCATTACCATGTACCTGATGTGACAATGGTAAAAATATATTATATTTATATATTTTATGGCCCTTTAAATGTCAAAAATAGTTGTTTTTAATTAATATCTTTACAATCGTAGTAGATAGAAAAAAGCTTCTGCTTGCTTAAATGTTCAGTTAATTGAGCTCTACACAAAACTTGATGGATTGAAGTTGGCCCCCTTACAGGAGTTATGGCTGTTTAAATTAAAAAAAGCCCCTTTTGCCTCACAAGATACCACTGGGTCTTACAGATGTCATCAGATTTATTATAAATTGAATATTTAAAATTTTGCATGGCACAAAATCGCAGATAATAACTAAGGAAAATCGATAGAGTTTGGTTAAGGTTTTTTTCAAAGGGGTAAAATATTTATTTGTGTTTGTAAATTTATTTAAGAATTTTCACAAAGAAAATATGGTATGCTTTTCAAAGTTGTCAGCAATTACTTTAAAAAAATCTTTTCTCCAGAGTACCCTTTACAGACAGTTTAAAAGATCCAAAATTTGAATAGCTGTCATAACTTATGTTTTAAATTATTATGAATTATCTTTCATTTTTAGGATATGAACATGTTCAATATAGAGGACAAACCTGTACAGTACAAGCCAATTAAGTGTTATAGTAGTGACCGTTTAACAAGGAAGGCAATGGCCGTTAAAAATTTGCCACATCTTGTAGAATTGTGTAAGTATATACATTTATGTTAGTTGTATATGTACATGTATGCTAGACAATTTTTATGTATTTTTTTATTATTTAAATGAGGCATATTAAAGCGTGCATTGTTACCTCACTCAGTAATTTTTAAAATGTTGATATTTACATTTTAATTTCAAAATCTATTGATCATAATTTGTAAATTTAATTTTACTGAAAAATCCTTTTTAGCTCACCTGGACCGATGGTCCATGTGAGCTTTTACCATCACTTGGCGTCCGTCGTCTGTCATCCGTCGTCCATCGTAAACTTTTTCAAAAATCTTCTCCTCTGAAAAAACTGGGCCAATTTTTTTCAAACTAGGCCACAATCATCCTTAGGGTTCCTAGTTTCAAGTTTGTACCCAGGGTGTTGATCAACAGACAGAGATGGCTGCTGTTACAAAAAATAAAACATGGGTGTCAACACACGTTTTTGTTCATTATCTCAAAAATTGTAATAGCTATAGAGAAAACCATTACTTCAAATTGATCAGCACAATAAGGTCTACAATAGTTGCTATTAGTGTGAAGTTGTATATTGGCTTCTTGGAGGAGTTATTGCCCTTTAACATAGATACATGTACCCCTGGAATTCAAATGGAAGGGGCCATCAGGTTGGTGGTTTGGGGGCCGGGGTCCAGGGGCGAAGCCATAGTAGGGGGTAATGGGGGTGAATCCCTCCCGTCCAAAAATGGATTTTAAGGTTTTAAATGCCCTATAACCCCCTTAAAAATGACCTTAAAATATTTATTTTTCTTCCTTGAAAGTAGCCTGGAACATACAAATTTTAAAGGTAATTATTTAAAACACCGATATTAAAGTCTCTCTACAAGAAGAATTAGAACACTTTATTTTGCAGTGGGTCGTACGTCAACCATCCGAATGATGTTCAATCGCTCCTGTATTTACCATTATTTTCGTTTCCAGGTTTATCATTTGCTTCAGGAGTATTCTTTTGTGTTTCGCCATTAGCCGACCAGAGATCAACGGACGACTGTCCGAGAAAAAATGTCATTTTACGTCGGTCTTCAGAAACTTGTTAAAGTTTTTTTTCGGAGGCATTGTTTACATTAACGGAATGTCTCGGAAATTTACATTTATTTAACTACGATAACACCAGAGAAAGATATTTAGCAGATATATATACCTCCACATAGGAGAGTGGCGGAAAATGGTAAAATAATTTTCAACGATCCCGTCCACCAGCGCTCGATACTTAAAATGAATGGGCGACAGATCTTTTTACTGCACCAAATTGGCCCCCAAGATGAATTTCTATGCGCCATTTCAGTTTTTAACGCGCCTATGGCGCAATGGCACGGCCCAAAGTGATCTCTGCTTTAATGACAATTTTTGACAAAATTTTTGGTATTTACAATATAACTTAAAAACTATAAGAGGTAGAGTAAAAACTGTAAATGGCAAAAATGATCAGCAATAAAAGCCCTACAATTCACTTAATATACATGTCTGAAATTGTCAGATGACTCCTTATATATGAGTTATTGCCCTTAAATGACAATTTTTTATAAAATTTTCCGTTTTTGTCCTGTAACTTGAAAACTATAGCAGCTAGATTGAAACTGTAAATTGCACAAATGATCAGCAATAGAAGCCCTACAAATGATTGCTTAGTCTAAAGTTGCAAGATGACTCTTTATAGGAGTTATTGCCATTTAATTATACATTTGGACTAATGAACAGTTTTTGTATTATAAATTAGTCTATAACACACCTAGAGTAAAACTGTAAATTTCTAAATTACCCTAAAGGACAAGGCCTACAAACCATTTAATTTTCTGAAATTGTCTGATGGAACCTTATAGGAGTTATCGTACTTAACTAAAATTTTTGTAGAAATGTTTCATTTTTGCACAGTAACTTAAAAGCTATAACAACTGGACTGAAACTGTTAATTTCAAAAATTTAAATATAGTTGAAGTCATTTTGGTTCCAGGTGAGCAATTACAGGCTCCTGGGAGCCTCTAGTTAAAATATTATTTGGACATTTCTGTAAACATCTGTTTTTATAAAATAGTGGAAATTGCACAATGGGCTATTTTAGTAACATGCAATATCTCATGCTTTCTCACTTTTTAGCTCACCTGACCCAAAGGGTCATGTGAGCTATTGTTATTACTTTGCGTCCGTCGTCGTCGTCGTCGGCGGCGTCTGTAAACTTTTTACATTTTAATCTTCTTCTCTGAAACCACTTGGCCAATTGAAACCAAACTTGGCCATAATGTTCATTGGATGGACCTTTACAAAGTTTGTGTTTTTTATTTTGATTGGTAAACCAATATGGCCGCCACCTCAAGACTTAGTTTAACATAGGACCCTATGGGAAAAAAGTTAAAAAGGGCTTCTTCTCTGAAACCGTTGAACCAATCAAAACAAAACTTACTAGCAATATTGTTTAGATGGTCCTCTATAAAGTTTGTGTTTTAGATGGGAATTGGAAATTCAAAATGGCCGCCACTGCAGGACTTAGTTTAACATAGAACCCTATGGGAAAAAGTTTTAAAAGGCTTCTTCTCTGAAACCGGTTAATCAATGGAAATAAAAACTTACTAGCAATATTGTTTGGATGGTCCTCTATAAAGTTTGTGTTTTTTATGGCAATTGGAAATTCAAAATGGCCGCCACTGCAGGACTTAGTTTAACATAGAACCCTATGGGAAAAAGTTTTAAAAGGCTTCTTCTCTGAAACCGGTTAATCAATGGAAACAAAAACTTACTAGCAATATTGTTTGGATGGTCCTTTATAAAGTTAATGTTTTTATGGCAATTGGAAATTCAAAATGGCCACCTCCCCCGCAGGACTTAGTTTAACATAGGACCCTATGGGCAAATAAAAAAAATCTTCTCTATACAACTGGTTAACCAATGAAACAAAGCTTTCTAGTAATATTGTTTGGATGGTCCTATTTAAAGTTTATTGAAAATTACAGGACTTACTTTAACATCAGGGAAATGCCATCTTCATTGCCTATAAAATCAGGTGAGCGATACAGGCTCTTAAGAGCCTCTGGTTTATATACTGTTTCTGTGCTGCCTAATAAATTATGTAATAAAGGGGTCACATGACTGTTCAAGCCAATAGAGTACATTGAAAAATATGTAATCTATATATAAAGTTCTATAAAGTTTTCAGTAAAAATGCTTTTACTATTAACAATGGGCAATACAGTAGGTTGGTTTGATTGATTGGATGTTTGCTTTACATCCAGCGAGCAGTATTTTAGCTATATTCAGGACAAGAACAATTTAAGAAACAATTAATCAATGTAATAAGGAGGTGGTATTAGACGCAGGAAACACAAATAAGACTGCCACTAGAAACGTATGGAGTTTTGGTTAGGGACTAAGATTTGAGCCTTTTGTAGCGGCTACACTGAGTCTACTCTTTTTCAAAATCTACAAAAAGGGTCTATCATGCAAGGACTGTGGCATTATCCAAACACCTTACTACTATTTCCGACGAGGCTTTCAGTATTATGACCTGACAACCCCCAAACAAGATGGTCTCCCCTATCCATCACCTGGGGACGCTCTGGGCTGCTCTGTGGGTCACACTGGGAACCCTACCAGTATGATTGTCATTGTTGAGACGACATCCAATATGATTGTCATTTCCATGGATAAGGGGTTCATAACTGGTACAAAATGAGCCTTTGGCATTGATCATTACTGGCAAATTACAATGTAATCAAAGGGCGAAAACTTCCATGTACATGTGATTATAAGCCATATTAGCTTACATAGAACTTTGGAATTGCAAAATGCATTAGGGCGGCAATGCACAGACCATTGTTTCAATGACTTACTCTTGTTTTTAACAAAATCTGTACCAATTATACATGTTATAATGATACACTTGTTATTTCATTTTAAAGCTCAACTAAAATTTGGTTTCACTGGTACACTAAAAGTGGTGTTGGAGGAGGATGGTATGGAGGTAGAGGAGGAGGATTACTTCTCTACTCTACCTCCTAACACTAAACTAATGATCCTCAATGAAGAACAGACTTGGACCCCAGCCCATACAGTAGGAAGTACTAGTATGTTGACATATAATATGTATGAATGGAAGTAAATAAGGTCTTTCCCACTACAGTGGAAAGACCTTCTTGTCATTCTTATGATTATTATTATTATGATTATTATGATTAAGGTCTTTCCCACTACAGTGGAAAGACCTTCTTGTCTTTCTTATGATTATTATTATTAAGGTCTTTCCCACTACAATGGGAAGACCTTCTTACCTTTCTTATGATTATTATTATTATTATTTTTCTTTTCTTTTCCGCCATCATTTGCTAAAAAGTGTCGCGACATATCATTTTTATTCTTGGTACCATTAATCTCATACTGGCAGATGACTCAGTTCACCCTGTGAAACCAATCTATTTTTAGTAACATAGTTATCTGCCCCAACACCCTAAACCCTTGTTAGCAGATAAACTCAGAAACCGTAACAGTTTCAACTAGCTATAAATAAATTTAGGTTAAAGGTATACGTCTGTCTTGTTTGTCACACTTCGTGGACTCTACTCCTCCGATTGTATGCCTGGATATATTTTGATAAAACTTTGTAAGAGTGTTGGCCGACATTAGTAGTAGATTGTACCACATTGCCATTTTGATTTTGCAATTTTTATCTCACCTGCAACTATAGTCGCTGGAGGCAAGACATATATGAGAATCGGGCATTGGGGTAAACAGTTGGACTTTTAGCTTTATATCTTTGTAAGTTTAAGAACTAGGTCCATAAAATTTGGTCCAGTGGTAGCTTATGATGAGGACTTGACAGTCTGTCCCCTGTCACCTGACCTTGACCTCAATTTCACGGTCAAGCAACTACATTAAACTTGTTTGATTCGGGCTGTTCCTTTGTAACCATGAATGGTAGGATGACAATATTTGTTATAAAGGTTGCTTATTATTAGTATACAAGTGTCAGGTACTAGTAGGTGTCACCTGACCATGTCCTAAATTCAAGGTCCAGTGATTACGTTAAAGTTTGTAGATTAGGTCCGTTTCTCTGGAACCATGCATTTTATATTTTAAGTGATAACAATTTAATGCTTTTTATGTAATGCTTATGACGTAATTTGTTTCATTACGATGCGGAATGCAGGCGAGACATTTTTCTGTGTCCACTCTTGTTTGTAGGAGTTATGGGACTTATACCATTATTAAACATGTTTCAATATATAAAATACTTTTCAGATTGATTGCTATGACCTGCAGAAGTGCATTCTTGAGCTATTTCATCCACCAAAAATCAGTTATGCTCATATTGCTTATTTTTGGGGTTTTAATTTTGATGCGATGGCAAGACATATCTTCATTTGTAACATGTTCTTGTTCCATTGGAACTCATAATATGATCATATGATATTATACATTTGCAAGTGTTCTTGAAGATTCTGGCAAGTTATTCATGCTCCTAGGAGTACCTAGTTAAAAATGTTGCATGTTGTATTAATATAATTGAATCAATAGTGTCATTAAGAACAGCCCCAATATTTCAGAATATATATCATTCAAATATCGATACTTTTTCAGCCTCGTCATGTACTAGTTTGTCCACTGTTACAGAAAGTAAGTATTGAAGTAATAGATTGTATTATTCTTACACACAATTTTTTGCTTCCCATGTATGTAGTATTTTTGCTAGGATATGTGTGTAGAACATTGCTACACTTCTTTGACTGTTAACAATTTACTGCATTGATCTCCGATTTAAGGTGTTTTGATAATATTCGAGTTTTAAAAATAATTGCTGCAGGCAAGACGAACATTAGTGTGTACTCATTTTGAAAAATAAATGTATACCTTCAGTTGTGCATACTTGTATTACATGTAGGTTCTCAAATATGTTCAACTAAAGACGGGAAAGTGTCTTTTAACTGTTTAATGCATGGTTTGTTGATTTATTTCAATATAACAGTGAACATATAAACTAAACTTAATGTATTTTGATGTGAATTTTCTTCCATCATTGTTGTCTCCAATTCCTTAACTTAGTCATATTATAACTCCTCTGACACTACAAGTCAAATTGTAACCAAACTTGGTATGATTGTTCTTTAGGGTGTTTTCTGACTTCATTTCATGGTAGCATTCAGTCTTTGAATTTATAGCCACAAGTCCGACAGTTTTTGTCAGTAAAATTGTGAAAATTGCCTAAAATCAGGGGCTACTAGCCAATTATAAATGTATGTTCAAACAAAATGTTCTATGAATATAAGTGTCGGGCTGGTGCTTCAAAAAGTTAATCGTGATGACTGGTTTTAACATGAGAACACTTAAACATGTAAGTCCAAACATATAATTAGGCTTTTACTTGACTATTTCAGTTTGTCTTTTTTAGATAACTCAATTTCCAATGAAACAATGTTAGGGGTAATTTCCAGTCTGAAAGATAAATGTAATGCCAAAAGGAAAGCTGCTTATGCCGTGGTAAGTGATTCTAGGATGATATGGGGCGGGTAACAAGAAAATGATTTAAGGGAGTTCGTAAGTGCTGAGGTACGAAGAAGATAAGGGTGTGATAAGATGTCCATAAGAGTGTAACCTGAAGCATTCGTGGCCCCTCGTACATCAATAGTAAGTCGTTCGTAAACGGCTTCTTAGCAATTTTAAAATTACGAATACTTAATAATATTCCGGCGTTTCCGTATGACATTTCAGTCAGATAAATTAGAATGTCCTCAAAAAATCAAATAAGCGTTTTAAGAAGGGCAAATTTATACATTTTGTTCAAGATCTGTAATACATGTTGCATTGTCGTTTCATTTCGCCCATCAAAATGGCAAAGTGCAAAAAAAACCAATAAGCCAAGAAAACCTAAAACTTGTCAAAGTTAATCCCTTGCAAAATTTGTGAGCTTACATGTACATATATATTTTTTTAAATATCTTTTGTAATTTTCTCTACAAAGTTTTTAGGTTTTTAGGAGTTGCTTATTTTATCTATTTATAATTTAGTATATTAAAAACTGAAAAAATGAAATATAGTTTTTTTTCCAATATGTTAAGAAGGACTAAAACTGTCAAAATAGCATGCACAAATTGCAAAGTTCTTATGCATACATGTAGCTTTTTAGATTTATTTGACATACATGTAAGACTTTACTCATATGTAGACATGTGTGTTTCATACATAGCATAATTAAAGTTATTGTTTGGGGGATATAATTATGTTTTGAAGTTTTAAATATACTCTCAGTTGGTTAGAAGATTGGCCAGTGATTCACAACATTTTTTTTATGTTTCATGTCTTATTGTTATTTGTTGAAAATTTACGTATTGTTAATTGTTAATATTAATATTTTGTTGAATTCCATTTATTACTGTCTTATACCTTTGACCTTAAGGGTCAAATTTATATTCTTCATGTAAAATTAGGAAATGGAGACATCAGTTTTTGTGCACTTAAACAGTTTCAACTAGTTAATTTTGTTTAATTTGTAGGGTTCATCTTCAGAAAAAAAACAAAAGAATGCATCAACAGTTAAATTAAGTCCAGGATGGAAGCATTATAGTTTCAACAAAGGTGATTATCTACATGTACGTTCCCGAAAAGATAAACCACTTCCTACAACTGACATGATTTTTGCAAGTAATTTAGATTATGATTCCGCTTTACGCAGGATGGAAGATCTTTACTTTAAAAATGGGAAGAGTTTGAAAGGAAAACTTACGCAAATGGATACCAAACTTGGAAGCAACAAGGGGGAGCTTTCTCGTGAGGGATTTTCTCCGAAGACTGTTTTAGAGGACAGCGGAACTCAAAAGGCAAAATTATATCTTTTGACAAAAAATAAGGTAAAGGTAATGTTAAGGATGGCCACTCCTGAAATAATGTATTTCCATTGTTATTTTTTTTAAATTTAACATCACAAGCAGCTATTTCAAAAACCTTCACTTTGTCATTTTGCAACAAAAATCATTTCACAATGCAAAAAGGGTCATTTATTTGACAGAGTTCAAATTTGGTACACAGCTTTACCATGTTGAGATATAATGTGCCTCCCCTTTCCAGGTCAGTTGGTCATCTACTTCCTGTTTCAGAGCCAACTTAGACTATTTTAAGGGTCTAAAAGAGAACATTGTCATAACAGATTTCTTGGCTATTACTTAAGGGTTTGATTTTAAATTTGGTTTGTGACTTTGCTCAGGTGACTTGTATCATTTCTCTCCTTTCCAGGTCCAAGGTTGAGTTTCATATGTACTCCTTGTTTACTTGCACCTTGTTTATAATGCTGGAGTGTGGGTATTATTGGCATGACGTAGTGTGCAACATCTTGTTCTTCTTGGAATAGTTCTTATTGTCATTAGAACTTCAATATGTAAAGGTTAAAGAATAAACATACGCCATGTAAGTCAGTTAATTTGTCTAATAATTTTAGGACAAAAGTTTCTAGATTTTCACACACTTGATGAAAGAAAAAATCCCTTGGAGAAAATCAGACGCACAATTATTAATACTTGTATTAATTACTTTGAATGATTTTCTTTCAGATTCCTGATCTTTTAGCATTAACATGCTCAGAATCAGATGAAGAGGAGGATGAAAACCAAAACATGCTTCCAATAATTTTCCGTCCAAATGTACAAAATGTAAACAAACCAGCCACTATTACAACAACTACTAGTACAGTGGATCAGAATGTGCAGATAACACCTACTTCTTCCATCAGGACATTTACAGTGCATGCTGACACTCCTACTGTAAGTATAGCTCATGTATTATATATAATTTAGTATATGTATAAAGTGATAATTATGATTATGAAGACAGTTTGTCATGTATATATGCCATCTATTTTTTATTAGGCCACCTTCTATGGAGCCCTATACATTTTACTTTGTCCCTTCACCACAATTTGTTGTGAACGCTAAAACTTAAACACTATAAGGGGTACAGATCTGAAATTTTACACAGTTAATTAGTACCATTTGAGGATGTGCATTTTAGAATTTTATGTTTTTGGAAACACTTAAATTTTGTAACAAAAATAATGTCAGTAAGGAATACCCATTTAATTTTTTCGGCATTATTGAAAAAAAACGTAGGGTCTGAGGTAAAAAAATAATGTTATTTGGTTGACCGAAACCAAACATAACTTTTTATTTGGTCAATGTTACAAAATATCTCAAAAATTTTATAAGATGCATGTACATGTAGGTCATGGCTTTCCACCTGGATTAGGTGCTACAGGCGGTTTCATGTTTGGTGGATTCAGAAATTAGTATTTAAGCTGGTTGCACTTTGTTCATAGACAGAGTGTTGATACAATCAGATACTAGTTTATTTTGAAAAAAACATTGTCAAACTTTACCTGCAGATTTTAAGTTTGCAAGACATCAAAATATTAAATGCATAGACATTTCTTCAATAAAAGTAACAAGTATTAATCATTGGGTATCATTACCTGTATATGGATCAGATCATTGGTCAGGTATTGAGATCTGCATGAGATTGTGAAGAGATGGAATATATATTTTTTAGAATATCTTATAAACTGACAATTCTATAAAACTTTATACTTCAAATAGTTTATGAGATGTCTACAAAATAGCCTTGCTTGTAAACATTGGTTTGGGCATGTGAATTTTTCACAACCTTTGCCATTAGTTTATATAAAAAAATCTTCAAATTATTAATTTGTGACAAGTAACCTTAAAAGCCTAATTTTGATGACTGATTTATATATTACATGTAGGTATCTTTAAAGAGGAATAAATGTAAATACGAGGTGCCATACAAGTGAGCTGTTACAATTATTGAAAAGTTTTAGGCAATTTTTAAAGTGTTTTCATCATCACTGTTCACTGCTATAATAGAACAGAGAAGCTTAGTAATAGTCTGTATATTGGCCTTGTGTATCAATATCATATTACCATATCAATATGATTATACCCCCGCGAACTTGTTTGGGGGGGTATATAGGAATCACCCTGTCTGTCTGTCCGTTTGTCTGTCCGTCTGTCCACATCCCTTGTAAGTGCAACTTTTCCTAAACCACTTGATGTAATTTAATGAAACTAAGCATAAAGGAAGTACATTATATGTAGATGTGCATGAAGGATTTTTATTGACCTTGGATATCATTAAGGGGGGATAATTGGACTTGAAAGCGAAGCGCATGTATAGCTGTGAGCGTGCTCACAGTCCACACTTGTTGTTTTCCTAATTAAATAGTAATTGTGTAGGAATTTACAGTATGTTGCAATTGAATTTGACAAGTGGAAAATCATTTAATTGCTTCTAATTCTAGGTTACTATGCAGATGCCAAATTCCTATCGTATATGTACAGTTTGTGTTGACAGAGAAGTGGATGCGGTTATCCTGCCATGTGTACACAGTTTGTGTTACACATGTGCACTGCATTTCAAGGAGAACCTTCAACCGTGTCCCATGTGTAGGACCATAATCGCTGAAGTCAAGTCAATCTACTTCAATTAGAAAAACGAACAATATGCAATATTCTCCACCCTTTAACGTCTTACACTTATAACAGTACATGCAGAATGTCTCAAAATTTTTTTGTTTTTAATTTTAACTAATTTTATTATGATTTTACGTTGGATGATTTGTGCAAGAGCATGCTGTGATAAATATTTTTTATAATTCATTTTTGTTCACTTTTTGTATATAGATGTAATAATTTTTATAATTTTGATTTTATTTTTTATGTAGTTTAAGGATGAATAGCTAAACATGTTTTTTTCAGCCTTTAAAACATTGCTTGAACACTATTTTATGTTTCTAACATTACTGAAAATGATTTTAGCTTATATATGAACAAAGTTCAGCTTATATATGTACAACACAATTAAATTCAAATTGCTACATTATCATCTAGCCATGTAAACATAATTGCTTAAAACAAATCTCCTCATGACCATTGCTTGATACTGGCAATGAAGAATTTTGGTACATAATTTAACAAAAATTAAGAGTTGATATATTGAAAGGATTTATTTTTTAAACAAATTTTACTTCACATTTATACATGTATATTAAATGCAAACTGCTTCATCAATGAACAATTATAATCTTCAAATATAAAATTCAATTCTTTTTTCAGGGCATTTCTAAAATGAGTTGATAATGCTTTGTATACAAATGTAGTTGATTTTGTGAAAATGTAGGAAATAAGTTGATCAATTTTTTTGAGAAAATGACTTTTGAGGACAAGTTATAGTAAATGACAATTTTAACCAACATTAGCACAGTCCAAACAAATCACAACTGTATGTTAATGGAAACAACCTATACTCTTTGTATACTTTATATTGCTTTTTGGTCAGTTATACAACAGTTTTATTACATTTGTACATTGACACTTATTTGACCCAATTTCAACAGCTTGTATTTAAGATATCCTTTAAATAATATGGAGATTAGTAAGGTAATTATTTGCATTGGTACCGTTTTTGAATTTCCCTAATTGTAGAGCTATCTGTAGCCCTAGAGTCTGTCTTTATCAGAAAAAAATGAAAATGGAAAGAAAACATCATAAGTATGCGTATGCATTGTTGAATATATTAATTGTACGAGTAATTTTTTCAACTAAAATTGTACTATTGTAGTCGATTTGAGATTGCTAAGGAACTTGTAACTGTTTTGAAGGCCAAGGTATTACTTTGGTACAGGTAGCTTATTCCCTCTTTCTTTACACCTTAAAAAAATGTTTATATCAATTCAAATATTTTTTTCAGGGTACATTTTTAAAAAGATAGCTTTTGAGTGGTATAAAGTTAACCAATGTATGCAAGTCCAGTAAATATATGATCAAAGAGATGTATTATTTGAAAATGTATCGTTCTCTCTGAGAAGGTTGCATCCCTTTATGAGTTTTGCCGACAAAAATTCTAAATTTTGATTTTTATTTTATAAGATGATCTGTGCAAATAGCATGCTGTGATATATTTTTTTTTTCAATAAAGCATTTAAACATTTTTCCCTGCATTGATTATGTTATTAAATTGCCCATCCAAAAATACAGGTTCTCAGCTTATTTAGCTCACCTCACCCAAAGGGTCATGTGAGTATTGCCATAACTTGGCATCCGTCATCCATCTTTTCTTTAAAAATCTTGTCCTCTGAAACCTCTGAAGGAAATGCTTTGAAACTTTGCACACAGCATCTATGGGATGTCCTCTACCAAGATTGCACAAATTATGGCTGCCGACACATTTCAACGTGGCTTTTGTGGTTAAAAAACAACAAGGAAGTCAACACACAGTTTTTAAAAAACTCGCAAGTCAAAAAGTTGAATAGATAGAGGAAACCTGAGGTGATTCCATTTTCAGCTTCAAAACTCCTCAAAATTATCCATTGAGTCAAAGCTATAGGATGACCCCTTATAAGAGTTACTGCCCATTAATCACCCAAAAGTCGGACCAAAATTTCGAAGTAGTGGCACTTTCATGGGACCCTAATCTACATTTATACCAAATTTCGTCGAAATCGGATGACGTTTGAATTTTTTGTGTTTTTAAGGGGTGGTATTCAGAAGGTGGCCATTTTGAAAATTCAAACCAAAAAACTAAGAATCCTAAACATTCACTATGCTAAGTATCATAATGGTCGTACGAACCTTTGCTGGTGAACAACTCGGAAAGTGGATAGCCTTAATAATAAGAAATGGTGTAAAAACAATAAGTCTTCCAAAACTTGTTTTGGACGACTTAATAAGAAACCGGACAAAAACAGTATGTCTCCCAAAACTTTGTTTGGGAGCAATAATAATAAGTAACCGGACAAAAAGAATATGTCTTCCAAACCTTCGTTTGGGAGACATAATAATAAGAACCCGGACGAAAACGATATGTATTCCACAACTTCGTACGGGAGACATAACTAGTGCTGATTGTGATTGCAAGCAAGTCACAAAAAGTCCCATCCCGTCTGCAAACATACTCGGTCACATGACATTCTTAGTTTGTGCATTAAAATCTACCTACATACCAAATTTCGTTTTTTCAGGGGTGTGGCAAAACGATTGCCATTAAAAAATGGCGTCGTTCGCGTCAAATGTTTTTCGTAAAAAATGCTGAATAGTCAACTTTGTTAGTGTACCAGTTTTCATTGAAATTGTTCTGGCCATTTCGGGAAATCTGAGATGGCAATTTTTTTCTTCAACCGCGGTCATTTAGAAACATCTAAAACCATTGTGCACAACTAGACATTGTATTCTAGTTTCATGATGATCCCTCGACTCCGTCTTCAAAAAACGACTCGGACAAACCCTCTGCTAAGCAGAAGAAATAATAACTAGTAATAACTGTGTTGAAATGCCAACACAAAATGTCTCGAAAAACGAACCCCCATTATAATTATCAGCATGTTAAAACCCCCCAAATTCACATTTTTACCAAAATAATGCAATGTTCTATATAATAACCCCGTTTCCATGGAAACTGCAGCCATTTGGTAAATTCCAAAAACGGATTGTAAAACTTCTGGTCCCCCCTAAAATGTTCCCAATGTTTCATCTTGAGGGGACACTGCATCGCAGAGGAACTGTGCGGACAAGATTTAGAAGAAACAACAGAATAATAAAAAGAAACCGGACAAAAATAATATATCTCCCAAAACTTTGTTTTGGGCGACTTAATAACAAGAAACCGTACAAAACCAATAAGTCTCCCATCACTTTTTTGGCGACTTAATAAGAAACGGTGTAAAAACAAGTCTCCTCAAACTTCGTTTGGGAGCCATTGTAATATGTCTCCTCGAAGACTTCGTTCGAGGCGACATAATAAAATGTAGCACAGAGTTATATATTTGATGCCGTTGTAAACAGTTTGAAATCAAAGTCGGTGAAGTGTATCTGCGGAGGTGTACCAATAAAATAATAAGATTGGAGTTAGTATGTTCCTAATGCTTATCCATGCCAAAAATTATTTGAACTAGTACTAATATTTCATAAGAAATAATATTTAAAAAAACAATTACTGAAATACAGGCAAAAAAGTCAAATTCAAGGGATAAGGACTGCAGGGCGTATCATTAAAATGATAATGAAACGGAGAAAGTATTGTCCCAATGGCATTCTATGGTAACTTATTAGACCTACATAAAGCACTTGTATTTCAACAAGAGTCAAAGTAAATGAAGAGTCGCATATAGAATTATGATAGACCTGACCGGGACTTGTCCTAATATTTGTTTGTTTGTTTGAATATTGTTTAACGCCATTTTCAGCAACTTTTCAGCTATATCCCGTTTTTATTGGAGTATTGGGGGAGGAAGCCGGAGTACTCGGAGAAAAACCCCGACCTTTGGTAGGAAAACTGGCAATCCTTGTCAATTAAGATTGGAGTTGAATGCACCCTGCCCGCAGTGAGACTCGAACCAGCAACCACAGTTTGACAGACCACGTGATTAATAGTTGACGAACTACCTTAATTGCTCGGCCACCGAGGCCCCCTTGTCCTAATGCACCTCTATACCAAATGTCATTAACTTCACACCCATGCTTTAGTAAACATAAAAACATCTAAAATACAAAACAAAAAACAAAAATCAAAAGACAGGGTAGAGTGGCTGCATAGATATACCTATTAAAATGATGATAAAAGCTAAACTTACAACAAAGTTCCAGGCAATACACTTTGCTACGCCTAACGCGCGTTTTGAATGTTAAAGATGCATCAGAGAAGCTCTTTCCAAGAGGTTAAAATTTTAAAATAACATGAAATATAAAGCTAAATCTACCCCAAACACGCCAGTTTCGAGACTGTAGACTATGAATGCATAACATATCAAAACGAGGACTAAATGGTTCAGTGATTACCCGGGACTGTTTAAATTGTATTTGGGTATTTAAACAATTTATGCGCTGTAAATCTTAAGATTATTCGACTCCCAGGCACTGGCTAGTTAAGAAATAATTTGTTGGGGCACGAATATATACTGATTTTACCACCGGTTGGCAATTTATGCCCAATATTTAACGCGAGCGTCAAACCCGTGGTAAAATCAGTATATATTCTTTTTCCAATGAAATATTTCGATTCTAACAGGACATATATATTAACTTTTTAACAACGTTCCTTCGAGATGCAGAGCTTGATGGTCATTTATGGCACATAATTGACTGTGAAGTAGTTAAAATAAGTGAAAAATTTTACTATGACATCGCCATTAAGAGTTTTAATCGTTTGTGACGTTAAATAGGAATATGTACTCGTTTTACACCTGATGTGGACTCAACCCATTTTAGTCATATTAGAATATGAATATAAAGGCCCAGCCCTTGTGTAAAAGAGTACAACATTATACCCAGAATGAATTATTACAATTCTAATATGACCAATCTTGTTTTCGGATCCAAACGGGCCCTATAGGCCATGATTTTCTAGTCGGCATTTTCATGATGAAAAATGTTTGGTCAAGAAATCATTTAAAGTTTGTAATGTACGGTGGACAAAATGCACTTTAACAAAACATTTATTGAATATTTAACCATAACGTGCCCTCAATATATCTTATTTATTAACTTTTATTTTAATGAGAATTTCAAAATACAACGTTAATATTGTGACGACGTTACACCACTTGTGACGTTACGTCGCAATGCGCGTGTGTGAAGTGGGAGGAAATATTGGTTATTCTAATATGACGTGCCTAAAACGCTTTGAGTCCACATCAAGCGTAAAACGAGGATTTCTCTAATTATTGCGTTATTTTCAAACCGCTTGACCGGTGTGGAAAAAATAGGTGTTGTCACTAGTGAAAAGTGGTTCTTGAGAAATAATGACGTCATTCCATTTACCACGTATTCAAGTCATGAACGTAAAAAAGGGGTTAGTAGAATTTCTACTTCATTTCGCAAATTTACTACTTTTTAAAAATAGAGAAACAGAATATTACATAAGTACTCTGGATTATCGGATTTCTCCAATCTCGTTAGTTAAATTATGGAAATTTAAGTCCTCGTCTAGGCTCGGACTTAAAATTCCATAATTTAACTATCTCAATTGGAGAAATCCAATAATCCACTCGTACCAATGTAAGATCCTATAATATTGCTATTTAACGTCATAAACGATGAAAACTCTTTATGGCGACGTCATAGTCAATCTAATTAAAATTATATCTTTCACTTGCTCCCCCCTTTTTGTTATTGGTCGCTGCGGACATCGTAGTCAAATTTTGGGTCCTAAATGACCGACAAGCTCTTCAACTCAAAGGAACGCTGTTAAAAAAGTTAAATTATATATGTCCTATTAGAATCAAAATAATTCATTACAGGCAATAATATATACTGATTTTACCACGGGTTTGCCATTTATGCCAACATTTTACCTTTCGCTAACGCTTGGGATAAAATATTGGGCATTAAGGGCCAATCGGAGGTAAAATCAGTAAATATTCGTGCCCCAATAAATTATTTCTTAAATATATCGCAAAACTTGACGTTATAAATACGTAAGTGAAGTGAAAATGAATGCCCATTGGAGTTGGAAATTTTACTTCTTGAGGTGGCAATCGAAAAGTCCAAAAATTAAATACAAATTCAAATCAATGTTTTTTATTGTTAATCAATACATGCTTAGATATTTTAACTCTATAGATAAAGCTTAAAAACAAAACGAATTTTAACCAATTAAAATGTTAAAAGAGAAAAATATCTGTTACACTAGTGCAGCATATAAGTAGACAACACCTCCGACAGGTCACGATATAGCTTTTTGGCATCACTTGGGGTTCTGATGACATCAAAGTTTTCCACCGGTTGTCCCGTTACGAGAGTAACTAACTGTCTAAATTCTTCTGTCGTACCACGGGGAGGAATCGGATCTGTATAGATTTCTAAAATATTGTCCAATACACTGTCTTCGCATGGTAGAGGTAATGAGGTGTCTAATCGCCCATAAATGAGTGGTTGAAAATACATTACATCTGGAATACCGCAAGGTTGATCATCTCGTCTCTGTGCACGAATCCTATGAGTATTCCAAACTTCCCTAAATTCATCTAAATGACGCTGAATGATTGGTAAAAAGCAGAACCGTACACATTCCAGATGGAAAGGGTCTGCGTTATTCAGATGTCCTTCTTCGATTAGGGAAGTAAATAAACCTTTCCAAAATAAAGTAAATCGTGGCATCAAAAAGCTCCACATCATTTCAATTCGTTGATTTGCAGTTGATCTGCCGATTGTAACACTGTTTATTCCGGACATGTTGTCAACATGAGGAAATCGCAGACCCATCTGAATTCTATGAATGAGGACATTCTCTGTTCCTGGATCTGTTCGAACCATTCGTGGTACACGTTTATATTTTTTCAAATGTTTGACAAAATGGTATGCTACACTTCTAGGGTTGTTATTAGTTTGGCTTGCCGTAAGCCAAAGAATTTTACGAGAAAAGCCATCCACGCAGCCATGAATTGCAATACCATAAGGTTTGAGCTTATCATATCCATCGACGTGAATACAGAAGTTGGGACCACCACTGTTATAGCATCTTCTATTAAGACGTCGACGAGTTCTGTCTATTACCCCGCTTCTGTCTATTACTCCTAAAGCTATCCGAACGGTTTCCTGGGTTGCGATTATTCCACGACTCATATTTAAAAGTTTCCACATTGTGCGATAACCTACATTGATGGCTCCCATTCTACGTAACCGATGAATTCCTTCAACTATTTCAACCAATGGACTCTCTATGCCTCGACGCTTTAAATGTAATCTTTTTAATATTCTCTTCAGGGTAGTTCTGCTTATTACAATGTTATGCAAAAACAATAAGAAACCAATAATTTCTTTGGCTGTAAATGTCCTACTGAAGTAATATGTAACGAGTTCCTCTATAGAAGCCCCATCACCTGGATAAGGAGCGATGCATTCTGCCTTCTGTACATGTAGCAATAGACAAACAATTATACCCTGAAAGAGAAACAAAAATTAAATATCTTAATTTTACGATTGAAGAGAGTACCATCGTGATATCAAACAATTTTTCCAATTAATGTGTACGGAATTTTTTTAATTGTCGATTGGACAAAAAGGCCCACTGTAATGATTGTTCAACTTAGCAGGCACAATTGACCATGCGTAAACTTGAGTTGGCTTTGTTTGTTGTGATTGTTTGATTGAAAATCATGTCAGACCGTAAGCCTAGGTCAATCAATCAGTAACTTGGCCGCTGTAAAGTCAGTAGATATATAAATCCCATAAATATTTTGGAATCATAACATGTATGTAGTCGAGCATAATATCAAAGTAACTGGGTTTTAATAAATTTTTATGAAAGGGGCGCGGCCTAATTCCAAACGGGAAAGCCAAATGTTTAACCCCAAAAGTGGCTTTCCGAGCATAAATCATTCTTGCAAAATTGCAGTCCGATTTATTCAATGGATTTAGAGGATATTACGGACGAATAGTGATGACTTATTAAACACTTACTGATCATACTGAGGTTGAGGTGAAGATAATTGTTGTTATCCCCGCGGTACATTCTGATTCCCCGAGGCAAAGCCGAGGTAAATTGTGAGTATCGTGGAATACAAAAAATGAATGTGAACTCATTTGAACGAAATAACTAGTCAAAAAATGTTTTTATACCATGAAATACTGAAAAAATAAATAGACAACCCAACCACAGAAAAACCATACAGTACATATATTATGGTGGCATTTGTTATTTTATATAGAAAAAATATACTGAAATATAATAACTAAAACTGTTGACCCAATAAGAATGCCTCTCAAAACGTTCCCAAATTACAATTGTCATTCATATCTCACTTGGAATTGTCATTAAAGATATACATGAACTTACCTGTAATAGTTGATTCATGGTGACATTCGCAGATGAAATGCGTGCTTCGCGTAGAATGGAAACCAAACAAATGCTATATTTGAACGAGCTATAAGATGATATTATAGCAAAATAACAAGCCTTCTTTACATCTAAGAAATAAGAAAATAAATTGTCTTACTTAAGACAAACACATCCTTAAGATTGCATTAATTTGTCATGATTAACTTGTCTGGTTAAAAAAAAGATATGAGCGTCTTAATTAGTATTCCTTAAAAAATATTTAAAGTAAAATTGGTTAGAATAAGAAATCTTATTTTTGGTAAACATTAAATACCGTTATTTAGCACAGTTTAAAATGATAAAAAACTATCACGTCTTGAATAAGACTCGATGATGCCTTATTTTGGAAGTAGTTTGTCATAATTAACTTTTTTTTATATTAAAAATGAGATATTAGCGTCTTAATTACCATGAGAGATCTAATTTTTTGTAAACATTAAACACCGTTAATTAGCACATTTTAAAATGATAAAACGATAACATGTCTAAAATAAGACGCGATGTTGCGATATTATGAAAGTTATTTGTCATAGGGTAACTTGGTTTGTTCTTAAAAAACAGATATGAGCGTCTTAATTAGCATTTCTTAAAAATTATTTAAATTAAAGTGTTTAAAATAAGAGATCTTATTTTTAGTAAATATTAAACAGTTTTAATTAGCACATTTTAAAATGATAAAACGATAACATGTCTAAAATAAGACGCGATGTTGCGATATTATGAAAGTTATTTGTCATAAGGTAACTTGGTTTGTTCTTAAAAAACAGATATGAGCGTCTTAATTAGCATTTCTTAAAAATTATTTAAATTAAAGTGTTTAAAATAAGAGATCTTATTTTTAGTAAATATTAAACAGTTTTAATTAGCACATTCTAAGGTGACGAAAACGATAATATGTCTTAAATAAGACACAATGTTGCCATATAAGACAACAGTGTGTCCTATTTTAATTACATTAGTCGTTAATAAGCAGATATGAGCGTCTTAATTAGCATTTCTTAAAAATTATTTAAATTAAAGTGTTTAAAATAAGAGATCCTATTTTTAGTAAACATTAAACAGTTTTAATTAGCACATTCTAAGGTGACGAAAACGATTATATGTCTTAAATAAGACACAATGTTGCCATATAAGACAACAGTGTGTCCTATTTTAATTACATTAGTCGTTAATAAGCAGATATGAGCGTCTTAATTAGCATTTCTTAAAAATTATTTAAATTAAAGTGTTTAAAATAAGAGATCCTATTTTGAGTAAACATTAAACAGTTTTAATTAGCACATTCTAAGGTGACGAAAACGATTATATGTCTTAAATAAGACACAATGTTGCCATATAAGACAACAGTGTGTCCTATTTTAATTACATTAGTCGTAAATAAGCAACTAAGAGGAGACCAATATACACTTCCGTACATACATATTCGTGTTATTATGTTATCTTATTCAACACACTCAAGTTCATTTTAAAATCTCTTTATTTTTGGCAGGCAAATATCCTTTACCCATAAATCCATACAAACTTGGACAGTCTATATTTGAACTAAATCATCAATTTGACCTGAGAACAGTTATGAGTGATAAAATGATAGGATATGTAACAAGTGGCGTAATGACGAATGATGGCATACTTGTATTCTGTCTACCACTAATGCACAGACTATTTTTATGTAATGTTGACGGATCCCAAACAGACAATATATTTCTTCGGTACCCACCATGGTGGATAACATCATTAAACAGCTCCACAGTTGCTGTTACCTCCCATGAAAATAATTATATACGGATGTATGACACACAAAATAAGATAAAAATTAAATCAATAAAACGACATGGAGGGTGGGCTTCAGGCGTTACAGCTATAGACAACAAGTTAGTTGTACGAGGAACAAAGGAACTATACCTCATAGATCATCACACTGGAAAGGTAATACAAACAAACATTGTGGAGGAGGATACTGCAAGTTTTTCAAGGCTTCGTGCATCAGGTGACAGAATATATTACGTTGACGGCTTAACTAACAAACTGTTCTGTTACAGTTACTCTAATTATGAGTATTCTGCAGCAACATTGCCATCCAAACCCTGGGATATAACTTCTTTATTCGACGACAGTTTGTATGTGGCATGTACGGATGGATCTGTTCATCACGTTTCATCTGATGGACAATACTATAAAAGAGTCACGACAATTGGGCTCCAATCACTGGAGAAGTGTATGATGATCAATTATAATCAGAAACAAAGAAAACTTGTCACATGTAATTCATATGGAGATGTAAAAGTGTTTAATGAAAAATAATAACATTCGAAAAAATTATAACTGAAACAATATATGTTAAAGGGTGCAGAACACTTCAACTGAAAATAATTTGTGAATGAATTTTCATCAACCTTGTAATATTATTTTTTTTTATATAAGTCGTCATACTTAAAACAAATTGGGGTTTATTGGGCTTATTTCTGAGGTTTTAAGCACCGAAATTTCAAAGTTTATAATAAATTATACAGAAAACAAATTAGCAATGCATTGCAATAGCTGATTTACAAAATTTTGTCAAATGAAATTTTTGTTACAATTAAAACCATTGGTATACATGTCAGTACTGGAACGAAAAAAAGCGATCTACAAGTTAAATTTTTATCAATATGGAAATAACTCATCAAAACAGTACTAAAAGTGAGGATTTTTCAAAATTACCTCCCTTGTTTGAATTACATTTTCATTATTTTGCGGGGCCTCGGTGGCCGAGTGGTCAAGGTTGTTTGTCTACTATTGATCACGTGGTCTGTCAACACTGAGATTGCGGGTTCGATTCTCACTGCAGGCAGGGTATACTCGACTCCAATCTTAATTGACAAGGATTGCCAGTTTTCGTACCACAGGTCGGGGTTTCTTTCCGGGTACTCCGGCCATGAAAAATTGCTGAAAGTGGCATTAACACCATTCAAACAAACAAAAACATTATTTTGCATATTCCAAACTTGTTTGGCTAAACCGTTGCATTAAGTTATAAGGTTCTTGTTAATAGTTTTGGTTTTATGGAATTTAATAGCGAATAAGGAAGGAAAATAAATACTAAGAGTTAACATTAATGTTATATTAATTCAAACATTTTTCGAAAAAATGGTGGATGGTGTCCTGTTTCCAGTCAATATATAATAAGTCAATATATAAATATATTGTGCTCTACAAAAGACAAATAGCAAAGAAACCCAACAACAAGAGTCAAAAGTCAAGGGACAGTTACAAATCCAGATATAGACAAACACAACACAAAAACCAAAAACACAAAAACAGAAAGAGAATAACCCGAACCCAATAAAAACCATGGGTGCACTCAGGTGCTCTGGACAAGCAGTGCCTGCCTCTAATTAGACACCCGTCGAGTTACTCATTGTCATGTCTAGGGAAAAGTCAAATCCAGGAATAGGAATCATTACCTATGACTCAGCGAAAATGTCAGATCGTATTTGAGACACTGATTTCTCATAACGATCAATTAAGTCATGGTGACGACCATAGAACTTCTGGAGAGATAACATCAGCCTGGTGCAACAAACCCTTGCTTGAGTAGTTTAGCAGTCAACAGTAGTGATCGGTCTAGAAAATCGGAATACCGTTCGCAGGATCTAGAATAACGTATCAGTTGTGAAATGTACACACCATACGCTGGAGCTGCTGGAATGTTGCTGCCGATGAACGGGAAGTTGACAGTTGGTAAGTTGAAGTCATCACGTTTGTCGTATAGTTTGTAGTTTTCCTGAGTCAATTTCTAGAAGTAGGTATAAGTAAGAGGTTGGCCTTAGTGTATTGTTGGTGTCTTTAATTTCAAGCTCGCTAGGGTAAATTGAATGTAAATAGTCACCAAATTTAGCATTGTTGAGGGACAAAACATCATCAATAAAGCGGAATGTTAAATTAAATGTCTGGGCCAGTGTCTTTTCTTTCTTCATCAGCAGGCCTTCTAGGAACTCAGCCTCATAAGAGTACAAAAAGACTATCTAAGTATTGTCGACATTGCTGCCAGGGTTTCTATGGCATGTTTTGAATGCCTTAGGCCCTAATGTGAATATAAAGGCAAATTTTTGGTAAAATTGTTTCTTTTTTACCTCGTTTCATTATTGAATTTTCCTAATATTCCTTAACTCTCTTATAGTTATCAATGTGTTTATTGATGTGTCCTATGAGGCGAGCGATATTGCGTCAACATTGATTTGGAGAGTAACCTTTTCGTATCTTGTTTGTTTTTGTCGGTTTAAATAGCTCTACAGAGTTTAAGTTTATTGTTATATGACAATGTCACAACTAGTAAAAACTTTTCTTGACTTTCTTAAAACATTCTACCTTGTTTCCATTTATGCGTTTTGTTAATTATTTTACTGTGAATACAAGAGTGTACACGTCTCCATAGGTACAGGTTTGATTGACAGCAGGTTGATATACTTATGGGGAAATGGATTTAAAGCCTGTTGTCCGCTAATTCTGGATACCACCTGAATATTTCCAGATAATATATCGCTGCCTAACTAGTTTTAAGTGGATTAACTATATTTGGGACAAGAAATCGTTTGTCCCTAACTAAAGTAAAGTAAATTATTTCTTTACATTTCAGCCATAAATTGATAAGTAAAACAGAACTATTTATTTAATAATTATCTTGAAATTTTTCGGTCCATCGAAAACTAAGGAACATGGAGTGTTAGTATATGGGTATTTGTTATTGTTATGATGTAATAAATAGATATGAACCTATTAAAAAATTTAAAAAAAATCTTAACTTGCATCACGTTAACGGTGTAACTTTACCAGCAAATAAAAATATGTTCAGGATAGCAAATTGATCATTAAAAATTAAATCCACACATTAAAAAATAAAAAGAACTTAATTTCTTGGTCATCCTAATTTAGTGAAAAAAAACTAGTTTAACCCATGGAAAAGCAAAGGACTTACAATCCAAAGACCGACAAAACTGTTGAAGTTGAAGTATAAAAAAATTGCATATCCAATTAAAGAAAATCTTTTCCATGGTGCTTGTATCATAAATATCTATCAAAACCAATAAAAATAAATCTGGTTTAAAATTATCTCACAAATTTAATCTTTTTGAAAGGGGTCTCGGTGGCCAAGTGGTGGTTAGTCTTCTACTATTAAACACGTGACTGTCAACAGTAAAGTGTGGGTTTGAGCCTTCTGGAGGAGGGTGTGCTTGACTAAAATCTTAGTGAAAAGGGTAGCCAGAATTCTTGTCAAAGGTCGGGCGTTATCACTGGATACTTCGGCTTCTTCTTACAACTGGGCGCTATAGCTAAAATATTTCTAAACCCAAGTGGAACAAAAACAGTGTATCTGAAAAGATATATTCCATCCAAATATATGGACACTTTATTTCTATTTTTGCACCTTATTGGTCAATTCAGTGTTCTCTATTAAATTTATTCTATTGTAAATTTCGTTTAATTTACCTCTTAATTTGCATTGTCCACATAGTGCATATGCTACCGTAGGTCGGGGGTTTTCTCTGGGTACTCCGGCTTCCTCCCCCAATAAAAACTGGACGCCATGATACAGCTGAAAAATTGCTGAAATTGGCGTTAAACACCATCAAACAAACAAACAAACATAGTGCATATGACATAATATCGTAAGGCACATAATTTAAATTTTGAATTCTCACTATTTCTAATGATAAGAAATCACGACAGCAATCACAGAAAAAATAGAAAGTGTCAAGCATCTTATTTATCTATGAATTAAATGCATGATCACTGGCTGCTAAGTTATAATTCCTTTATTTAATTTTTGTTCTAAAATAAAAACGATGCTACATTACATTGTATTTATATGTTACGCTAGAAAATCATTCCAGAAAAGGTACCAGATACATTACACAATTTATATTCTGTTTTAATAACTGTGTTGGCCCTTAAAAGGACCAATAAATCCATCTGTTATTGTTCATCATGTCTCTCACAAATGATGTATGTCTTTAATAACATAATTAATCAATAGTACAAGCTAAAATAAACTTTACAGAGAGCCAATTTTGGGGAAAGGACAGAATAATTTACCTTATAGTTATATTAAAAAACTAAAAAATTAAGTTTTCAAATATACATAATAGTTACAATAATGCAGTAAATTTCTTGTTACATGGCGTTTGGGTAGTTCTATGAAGCCCCATTTTTTACAAAGATTATACCACATATGCTTCACTATATACTATATGCTTACACCTGAATGCATCATTGGTTTTTATTGGGTACGGGTTATTTACTTTCTGTCTTTTTGTTTTGTTGTATGTGTTTTGCTTAAATCCAGATATATAATCTTCCCTTGACTTTCTGCTCTTGTTGTTTGGTCGGTTTCATTGCTTTTTAAAAGTGGTTGACCTGTTTCAAAGAAGAACTCCCTTTAAACATTTTTGCCGTAGTGAGTCATATGATAAACTGTCCTGTGTGTGACAGCAATTTTCCATTTCCGATCAAAATAAAAAAGACTGTTTTAGTCGACCATATAATAGAAATTAGCCTACAACTTTGGAATATTTTAGAAGTAAACAGTTAACCATTGATTCGTTTGTTAAACTCAATCCTGTGGTGGTGGCCATTTTTTAATAGGATGAGCGGAAGAAAACTGCAAAAACCTATTCTAATATGACGTCCTTCAAACGCTTTGGAAACACACCTCTATTTAAATATTCAACAAAATACGGCTGTTCCAGCCATTTCAAAAACCCCCGTGTGTTGATGTTTTTGCTTTAAAATTTATTTTATTTTGTACCTTTGTAAGAAAATCCAATAGATAACATGTTTTCACGATAACAAGTCCATTTTCTATTCTATGCCTTTATTGTTTACATGGTGCAAGTCTTCCTTGACTTTAGCTACGTTGTGTTTTCAAGGGACGTTGCGTTGTTTACAATGACGTTCAATGCAAACCGCGAGACTTTTCCCGCCCCCACCACAAACGAATTTACCGTTACGTATCAAAATGAAAACGCAACCGAATTTCAAAATGTTGATTAATTGTGGAAAATAACTGTCGCTTTAAATTTGCACCATTGTGGATCTAAAACAGGAGCATAAGATCGACCAAATGTGGTAAGCGGTTTTCATTTCTCACGCAAACAAACAGTCCCAGACACGCCACACGGCGACTGATGTAATGAAGCATTTAATTTTGTCGTTCTTTGTTTTGATTGTTAAATTTTATTGTAAATGTTAATAAATATGTTTGTTTGTTTTTAATTTATATTTCTTCGTTTTTTTTCTACTAAGTTTTACACGAGAAATATAATAATTTCGAAACAAGGGAGGTTCTCGGAAATTGGAACAGCCAAAATAAACCTTTACCTAGGTAGTCGCGAAATGTAAAATTTCTGTATTTTCATATCAGAATCGAAATAATTCATGGCTGCCCCAATTTTATGGATTATTTAAATATGGGTAGGCATTATATTCATGATATTTTACCATTCGCTAACGCTAATGGCAAAATATTCATGAATATAATGCCTACCCATATTTAAATAATCCATAAAATTGGGGCAGCCATGAATTATTTCTTAATCAATATTGCTTTTAAGTTTTATTTCAATTGGTTCTTTTGTTTCCGAGTAGAAACCTTTTTCAAAATTTTTGCTGTAGGTCAAGTTTAATTAAGTGCTGCGGTGGCGGTCATTTTAAATTACAGATTGGCATAACATACGTAAATTATATATTTATCGCCTCATGAACCCAACCCTACGCCAAAATTTGTAAGTAACGTTATTAAAGCTGTTTATTGTACTGCTTACCATAGCTAATTGAATTTTTGTTTCATCAGTCAATGATTAATACAGCAAATGAAAAAGATGGTGTCTATCCAGGAATTTCAATAGAAATCATTTTCTTCCCGAATATGAAAAGATATTCGTGATAAAGAATAAGTAAAATAGATTTACTTCAAGATTAAATTAAATTCAACATATAATTAAGGTGTATATAAGCAGTTCAGTGTTGCTAACTTACTTATACATCTAATGGTTGCCATCTAAACTGGATAAATACAATACAAGTGTGGACACAGAAAAACGTCTCGCCTGCATTCCGCATCAGTAACGAAAATAAATTTCGTCATAAGCATTACGTAAATAGCATTAAATATCAGCAGCGGCCTGTATACAAAATATTGTCACCATACCCTGCATAGTTACAGGGGAACAGCCGTAACCCAAAAACTTTAACATAGTCGCTGGACCGTGAAATTTAGGTCAAGGTCAGGTGGAACCTACCAGACAGTCATGTACTATTCATCAGCAACCTATATACCAAATATTGTCATCCTACCATGCGTAGTTACAGAGGAACTATCGTAACCCAAAAACTTTAACGTAGTCGCTGGACCGTGAAATTGAGGTCAAGGTCAGGTGACACCTACCAGACAGTCATGTACTAGTCATCAGCAACCTATACACCAAATATTGTCATCCTACCATGTGTAGTTACAGAGGAACTGTCGTAACCCAAAAACTTTAATGTAGTCGCTGGACCATGAAATTGAGGTCAAGGGTCAGGTGACACCTACCAGACAGTCATGTACTAGTCATCAGCAACCTATACACCAAATATTGTCATCCTACCATGCATAGTTACAGAGGAACTGTCGTAACCCAAAAACTTTAACGTAGTCGCTGGACCGTGAAATTGAGGTCAAGGTCAGGTGACATCTACCAGACAGTCATGTACTAGTCATCAGCAACCTATACACCAAATATTGTCATCCTACCATGCGTAGTTACAGAGGAACTGTCGTAACCCAAAAACTTTAACGTAGTCGCTGGACCATGAAATTGAGGTCAAGGTCAGGTGACACCTACCAGACAGTCATGTACTAGTCATCAGCAACCTATACACCAAATATTGTCATCCTACCATGCATAGTTACAGAGGAACTGTCGTAACCCAAAAACTTTAACGTAGTCGCTGGACCGTGAAATTGAGGTCAAGGTCAGGTGACACCTACCAGACAGTCATGTACTAGTCATCAGCAACCTATACACCAAATATTGTCATCCTACCATGCATAGTTACAGAGGAACTGTCGTAACCCAAAAACTTTAACGTAGTCGCTGGACCGTGAAATTGAGGTCAAGGTCAGGTGACACCTACCAGACAGTCATGTACTAGTCATCAGCAACCTATACACCAAATATTGTCATCCTACCATGCGTAGTTACAGAGGAACTGTCGTAACCCAAAAACTTTAACGTAGTCGCTGGACCATGAAATTGAGGTCAAGGTCAGGTGACACCTACCAGACAGTCATGTACTAGTCATCAGCAACCTATACACCAAATATTGTCATCCTACCATGCGTAGTTACAGAGGAACTGTCGTAACCCAAAAACTTTAACGTAGTCGCTGGACCGTGAAATTGAGGTCAAGGTCAGGTGACACCTACCAGACAGTCATGTACTAGTCATCAGCAACCTATACACCAAATATTGTCATCCTACCATGCGTAGTTACAGAGGAACTGTCGTAACCCAAAAACTTTAACGTAGTCGCTGGACCGTGATATTGAGGTCAAGGTCAGGTGACAGGTGACTGACTGGCAAGTACTCATCATAAGCTACCTCTGGACCAAATTTGATGGACCTAGGGCTTGGGCTTACAAAGATATGAAGCAAGATGTCAAGTGTTTACGCCGCCGCCGCCGCCGCCGGATTCCCATACATATGTCGCTGGAGGCGAGACAAAAATTGTCCAAGTATTAATATAAAGTTTCAGGGGTAAACAACACATTTTAAAGCTGCTAAATAAAACCTTTATACACTTAGTTCATTACACCCTTTTAAATGACATATTATCATTTTCTCAAATTGAATATATTTAAGTTTTCGTTAACTATATATGGGAAACTTTCAAAAGTTTGTACTGAAAATGACATAAGATTTTCATAGATATAACACACAAATAACAGAGACCAACCGTTAAATTTACACCGATGGAATTTTAAAGTTTTATGCTTGAAAGCATATTTTACAATTCTGGATAGCATTATAGAGGAACTGTCAGAGACGTACTGTTTGAAAAAAGGTCAACCGTTCGAACGAATACCTTACCATATAGCCTACAACACTTAACAATTACCATTTACGTGTTGGAGTGCGTGGTATTTGTGTTTGCTTCTAATTTCTACATTGGCAATTGAACATTATCAGCTCAGATTCATTTCAAATCAAAATACATGTCAAACTTAGAAAAGTTACCGATATCAGCAAATTTAAATGATTCAGAAGTGCAAAGGTTTTTATAAGTCGCGTTGCACTTACTGTAATAGCGCAATAGAGTTAATTAAAACCAACAAAGTGATAAATTCAATTAAATTTATTAATAACATTTTATTATAGAATGTCAACACAGAGATTGCAGGTTCGAGTCTCACTACGGGCAGTGTGCTCGACTCCAATCCTTATTGACAAGAATTTTGCTACCGAAGGTCCGGGTTTTTTCAGGGTAATCCGGTTGTCTCCCTTATAAAAACTTAACGCGAAGATACCTGGTACCCTTTAAAAACAAGACGGCATCCTATATACACTTTGGATGAGATAGACACTTCTGTGAGTTGAACCTTGTGAACTGTCTTACTACCAAAATTATTTAATGATCATTCTAGCATTAAAAAGATTTGTTTAATTTTTGACAAAATGCTTTGTATAAATACATCATTGCAATAGCTTCTTTATATTGAATCTAATGCAAAAGTTTAAACATATGATGTGAAATGTGTTAGCATCGTATATTTCCAATTGAAACATAAATGTATATTCAATTAAGTATATTACCAAACAATTAGTCCAATGTTATATGAAAATGTACTTGTATATTTTTTTTCAACACTGATCTATGACGGTAAGTTGATCCTCCATTGACTAATCATACATGTGTAAAGAAACGTTTGGTTAGCAATAGTATCCATTGCAGGGCATCATTACTTTTAATGTCTTATTAAACAAAAAGCAAGCAGATTAGAGCATATATGTTTATACACAAAGTATATTACCAATTAAACAGTAAAATGTTTTATGAAAATGTAATTAGTACTTTCTAGATTGATCTATGATAATAAGGGATCCTCTAAAGAATATTAAACATGTGCAAAGAATAGTTTGGTTAGCCAAGTCTTCATTTCAGACAATTGAGCCACCCTGATACCATTATTCAATTTGGCAGTTTTGTTTTATGATGTCAAAACAAAATACAACATATCTGTAAAGCATATTTGTTGAAAAATGTCTGAAGAGTTTATCCTTTTCAAAAGGACTCTGTTAGTAATTAGCATTTAATGCATTTTCCCAAGTGTAGACAGACTGTTAAAAAGAGCAGTACAGTAAATTTAACTTTTCTATTCATTGTGAGTGATATTTAAAAATATACTGGTTATTCACAATATCAGTAAGCAGTAGTCAGTTTTCTTTAAACTACAATGTTGACTTTATTTACATGTCTATGGCCTCCTTGGCCAAGTGGCTTCTGTATTTAGTCAACTTTTTTAGACCACTGGCATGTCAAGACTGACTTGGATAGTTCAAGAAAGACCAAAAAATAGTCTGGCTACAAGGCATACCTACTACAGAGTTACAACACATGCAAAACACGACTGCCCCAGCTTTCTTCTTAAAAAACCTTGTATATGTGAGTTTGGGTTTTCAAAATCGTTAATAACTGAACAATTGCTGACAGAGACATAGCAAAGTATTCAACAAAGTCTACTTTTAACAATATAAGTTGATTTATTTATGTGAAATGTAAAGACAAGAGTGCTAATTATAAGCTAATAACATTTTTTATTTTCAATATTTTTTAGATATCAATGATTGCAAACTGATAAGACATATTCTTTCTACATCCTTTAGAAACATAGTTTTGTGAAATGTTGTTAGTTAATTTTATAGTCATTCAAATGATTCTAGCTCATTTTGTATGTACATTCAGAAGAATATTTTTTTATTATATTCTCAATCTAACTTGATTACTTATCTAAACAAATAAATGTATTTAAATAAGAAATAAACACATTTTATATCAGATATAAATCAAAATTATCTGTTCAAAACCAAACCCTTGCAAAATCTTTGCAAAAATACTCTTTCAGAGTGAACAGTGTATTCATCTGGCTCACTATTTTTAAAGTGTGTCATTTGATGAAGCATACAACACTGATATTATACAATTTCAACCAGAAGTAGTATTCACCAAGCCACTAGGCAAGATGAATATAATTTTTGAGGGTTAAGAAATATGTACAGCAACCGCATATCAATGTCAGTTACTGTTTTATTAAATGAGTAAAACCATCAAATCCGTGTCTATTGTAGCAAATCTATTAGCAGCAGACACGTGCATTGTTGCTGAAAATATTTTTGCATTTCAAATGCGTAAATGATTCAGATAAAAAAAACAGGGTCAATATTGGATTCCGCGTTATCACAGTGGACAAATATGTTCATGCAATTTTAGTGCTATTGTGATTTAACGTGACCCGAAAGTAGTTTTTAGACCAATAAAAAACACACAAAATTCTATTCGTGTAATAATCACTGTTAAAATAGAACCATTAAAAATGTTACGAAAAAATACATTTAAAACTAAAGTAAATTTAGTTTTTTTATACAGGTGTGCATAGCATCATAATCTGTTTTGGGTTAACTTCTTAGACACTATTTTATAACTTAAAACTATAGCAACAAAATATACATTAGACACTCCTAAACAACTATAACAGACAATAAGACACCTTTCTCGTGTAATATCATGCCTAAATGGCAAACACAAACATTCTGACAAGATTGTTCTGTCTACAGAACAGTGAAAGGTGTGCATGAAAAGGCACATAATAATGTTATAACCACAAGTTCCAATCCTGGGAGTAGAGTGTGATCTGTTATCTGAAGCACAAGTTGACAAACACTTCAAATCAGCAGCCTGGAAAACTTCTGAAATATACAGTCAATACATTCTATATCAAATTGTATACATGTTTAAATGTTCAGTCAGCCATGACAGTAGCAGTACTGGTAGATTTCTTTGTTTAAATGTAAAGTCAGCCATGACAGTTGCAGTACTGGTAAATTTCTTTGTTTTAATGTTCAGTCAGCCATGACAGTAGCAGTACTGGTAGATTTCTTTGTTTAAATGTTCAGTCAGCCATGACAGTAGCAGTACTGGTAGATTTCATTGTTTAAATGTTCAGTCAGCCATGACAGTAGCAGTACTGGTAGATTTCTTTGTTTAAATGTTCAGTCTGCCATAACAGTAGCAGTACTGGTAGATTTCTTGGTTTATCCAATAATAATATCATTTAATATTCTTACACAGAAAACTGTGTAAAAATATTAAATGATAATGAACTACTTTCGGGTCATGTAAACTTTTGGGGTCAAATAATTGTTTATTATTTGTATGCGTTTTAAGTGTATGTAATATCCAAAATCAAGATGAGAGTAAGTCTTGTTGTGTTGCACTGTGTTTTCATGTGTTAATGTAAAGCACTTGTAGTAATTTTCTTTATCATATAATGTGTTATGCAAATATTGTATAATAATAAATAATAATAATAATTCATGTTTTTTATGATAATTTTGCTCCTTGATTTTATAATTTTGATTATTATGTTTGCATCTTTCAGTTACTCTTACATAAAGTCAATGAATGCTAGCTATCAATTTATGTATTAAAGAAAGAAGCAAAAATGTGAAAACACAGTAAGTAGATGGATGAGTCTATTGGTTTTTTCAATGTAAACAGCTGTACATTAAACAACATTAATTCTCTTTAAAAGTTTCATCTACCTATAATAGCTTACTTCTGCCTGTTATATCTTACCTGTTAAAATTAGCTGTAGCTTCAGCAACTTTATATCTGACCATAAATGTTGCAAGGACATCTGCTACCTGTCAAAGGAGAATAATATTGACGTTCATTAATCAGAACGCATAATAGCAGATTTCATTCATATTACGACAATAATTAGATGATAATCAACATCTCAAACTAACCAGCATACTGAACCAGGCGTCCACAATACCTTTCCAGTGTGCAGAATTGTAATATTTTACTAAAATTGGGATGTTCTTAACTTTTTAACGAAAACCTTATATGCATTACATGTAATACATGCTGGTTGTATTTCAGTTCTAAAAATGTATTGATATAGGACAAATTCTACATTAAAAAAGATCTGCAAAAATGTAGGCTTTGTTGTAAATATAAAACAAATAAAATATTAAATCTTGGAACAGACAAGATGGACTAAAACCAGGAAAACAAGAGCTATCATTGTATGTGAAGAATACCCTTGATTAATCTTTTGCACAAAGGTTAATAACTCATTTAAAATCCGACTAAAGGTAGCACAAAAATATAAAATAAATATAACAATACAGACCATCATACACGCACTGACTTCGTATCTATATAAATAATAAAACCATCTTGAAAAAGTTGATCTAGCAATTACTGATACCTCCTTCTAAATTTTGCACAAATTTTTTGCTTAAAATCTCTAATGCCTTTTGTTATTGTTCATAAACATCTATTTTGTAAAATTTTTCATTTTTTGTTGACTGACCTTGATTTTTGACCGCATCAATATGAACACCTGGCATGCTTTGTTTTAGTAGTAAATAAGAGCATGATTATAAGCTACTGAAAAAACCAAAACGAAACAAAAACATAAGACATCTCCTTACCTTATCAGGACTGTCTTCATGCACAGCATGACCACACTGCGGAAGGACCTGCATCTGGAATTTACCTGTAAACAACAACAGAATAATGATAAAGTATAGACAGTAAAAAACAGGATATGTTGGCTGGATTTGAGTAAACATAACATAAATACTTTGTGTTTTAAAGCAAATTAGTGAAATTGAAAATTGAAGCTAATTGAATAGATTATTCAGATTTACCATAGTTACCAGTTTTTCTATAGAGTAAACAAGATAATAAGAATGAAAGACAGACAACAGAAGGGATTTCCATAAATATCAGTTTCTCTCATGTCTACTTTGTAACATATTTGGTAATTTCCCAATCTAAACCGTAGAAAATTATATTATTTACATACTTTTGTGTAATAGCTTTGGGTTTTAAATTTTAATGTATGAAGCTGTATATTTTGTATTTACTTATCTCATTTATTCACATTATATTATATGTATATTACATGAGGTTCAAGAGCTCAATTATTGATGCTTCATGTCCATGTTCTATCTGTAGTGAAGTGTATAAATTAATCATTATTATATTATATTATTTTATTATAAAAATGTAAAATATATATTTTTTCATTCTGATAAAATTCAATTACAACTACATTATTTTAACATTAGTCTTCATTCACAGATTACACAATGCTATATTTAGCTAATTACCTTGCATTTGTCCAATAGTAAGATCTTTATCTAACCTGTCAACACCTGTAAATGAAATAGTTATTTTATTATCTGAATTCATTCATTACTCTGTTCAGCTTCTATAAACTATAGTGTCTACCCCTTACAATTTGAACTTACCCATAACTACACAGCAAAGTCACCCTAATGATTACACTGGCATGCTATGAGATTAGGAAAAGCTCAATTCTATGGTATCTCCATTCACAAGATCAACTTGCTTTTCTTAATTTAGATGTAGATGGTCTTCACTGGTTTTGTTATAATGTTTTGATCATTGTACGATATCTGAATTATTTAATCTTCCAAACTTGTTTGTTTGCTCTGATGATGAGTTTTGATAAGGTGAAAGATATTTGCTGTGTAAAATTGTATTACCTCAGTATCATTGATGGCATTTATATATATTTTATATTGCCTTTAATTTATTTATCATTGAAAATCTTAATAATATAAATTTACAAATTACCACAAACATGTCAGAGAGGTTGCACATAATAATATTTATATTGCTAACGGGCAAAATAATTTTAGATGGAGATCAATGTCCCCATTTTGACAATAAATTAAATAAACCATGTCTATTAAAATTGTTTGAAAGAACTTTTTCCCTTAAAAACCCACAAAACCTAACAAAAACTTACCTGCTAATAATAACAATTTAGGAACTTCACAAGTTAAAAATTTCTGAGACAGCCCTTCAAACCAACCTGGAATATAAATAGTTCTAAAACATCAAATATATAAATTTATGCACTATATTTCAAGACACCAATTCCAAGTACCAGAGAAAGCCACAGTGGCTTTATATGTTCACTTTGGAAGAATGCCATAGTGGCTGGGTATGTGCCACCATGACTTTGCATGTTCAATTTGGAAGAATGCCATAATGGCTGGGTATGTGCCACCATGGCTTTACATGTTCACTTTGGAAGAATGCCATAGTGGCTGGGTATGTGCCACCATGGCTTTACATGTTCACTTTGGAAGAATGCCATAGTGCCTGGGTATGTGCCACCGTGGCTTTACGTGTTCACTTTGGAAGAATGCCAAAGTGGCTGGGTACAGTATGTGCCACAATGGCTATACATGTTCACTTTGGAAGAATGCCATAGTGCCTGGGTATGTGCCACCGTGGCTTTACGTGTTCACTTTGGAAGAATGCCAAAGTGGCTGGGTACAGTATGTGCCACAATGGCTATACATGTTCACTTTGGAAGAATGCCATAGTGGCTTGGTATGTGCCACCGTGGCTTTACATGTTCTCTTTGTAAGAATGCAATAGTGGTAGGTATGTGCCACTGTGGCTTTACATGTTCACTTTGCTGGGTATGTGCTGTGTAGGCTTTATGTGTTCACTTGGAATAATGCCATAGTGGCTGGATATGTGCCACAGTGGTTTTACATGTTTACTTTGGAAGAATGCCATAGTGGCTGGATATGTGCTACAGTGGTTTTACATGTTTACTTTGGAAGAATGCCATAGTGGCTGGGTATTTGCCATGGTGGCTTTACATGTTCACTTTGGAAGAATGCAATAGTGGCTTGGTATGTGCCACCGTGGCTTTACATGTTCTCTTTGTAAGAATGCAATAGTGGTAGGTATGTGCCACTGTGGCTTTACATGTTCACTTTGCTGGGTATGTGCTGTGTAGGCTTTATGTGTTCACTTGGAATAATGCCATAGTGGCTGGATATGTGCCACAGTGGTTTTACATGTTTACTTTGGAAGAATGCCATAGTGGCTGGATATGTGCTACAGTGGTTTTACATGTTTACTTTGGAAGAATGCCATAGTGGCTGGGTATTTGCCATGGTGGCTTTACATGTTCACTTTGGAAGAATGCAATAGTGGCTGGGTATATGCAAACATGGCTTTATGTGTTTACTTTGGAAGAATGGAATAGTTGCTGGGTATGTGCCGCGGTGGCTTTACATGTTCACTTGGAGGAATGCCGTAGTGCCTGGGTATGTGCTACTGTGGCTTTACATGTTTTTCTAAAGGGGAATGTCTCACTGGCTGTATATGTTCCGAAGGAAGAATGTCACATGTTGTATGTTCCAATGGAGAATGGCACATTGGCTGTATAATTATGTTCCTTGTTATGTAATACAATATTTACCTCCTTTGGGAATATGTATTGAATAAATAGTATTAAGTATGCAAGATTTTCGTCTAAATCTAAACAATAATATGTATCATAGTAAACACTAGTTTTCATTATTGATTACTCATTAACTTGTTATTACTGAAGCTTTGTCATAAAGATTTGAATGTCTAAACTAAACCTTATCACAATATTTTAATTGAACGTTATTTTCCTAAATAAATTCTTCCTTTTTATAACAGTGTGCTTCAAGAGCAAACATAATACAATTCTACAGCATTTGTATCACATTCTAAATAAAATGTATCAAATTATGTGTGACAGCTCCAATCACTCGATCTCTTCCTCAAAAATTAATTATATTAAAATATTTGTTGTTCCAAAAGAAGATATATTAATATCACTTCCATGGGTGGATGTCTAAACTGTCTTTGCCATTGAAAATATTGCTTAGACAAAATGCTCCTATGAGAAACCATCCTACTTTCAACTTGAAGTGCCTTCCCTTGGTACCATACATGTTTAGTTTATCCTATTTACACTCTACTTGATAACCCCTCTTTTCCCCAGTGAAGAAAATATAATGTGGAGCATTTCATAATATTTATGTATTTATAATATATATAATTTTTTTATTTTGAATGTACACATTTCTATGAGAAATATTTTGACAATTACCTTTCCAGAAAGGTTCTGTTTTCCCTAGATCTATTCTCCATGTATACTGTGTCTAAAATAAAGACAATACCATTACACATACATGACTGACAAGATTTACTGCAGCTCCTTTAAGACAAGGAATTGGATACACTTTGGGGTAACTTGCTTTGTTAAATGGTTTCTTGTCTTCACCATGATATAGTAGAAAAACACCAACTTGTCACCTGACGTTATAAACAATATATACTGACTAAAAATAGACTGATCAATTTACTTGTCTGGATGTGTGGAGTATAGACTAATAACTCAAACACGTAATTAAAGGTCTTCCCTGGTAATAATACTAACTATAACCTCCAAGGCAGCTGTTATCTCTAACCTGGACACATGATAAAAACTAATGCAGGTTTTTTTTCGTAATGACAGCCATCTTCGTTGGTAGGCAGAGCTATCAAATATATTTTTGGTAATAACACTTAAAATTTAAGGAACTTCATAAAACTTAATAAGGCCAAGTTAAAATCTAGTAGGTCTCAGTCTCATAGACTTCTAACATTTTACCCAATAAAGATAAAGATAACAGATGATGGTCATGTCTGAAATATCATAAGCACAAAATAATGATTCTTTGTAATAACTTCAATCTTGAAAGCTATCTGGCTTTGTTGTAGTATTAAAATTTCAGCCAATGAGAAAAATTAAATTGCCAAAATAGCCATATTTTATGCATAATGAATATTTCTAGAGGACTTCACAAACATAATTATAGGCAGCAGATAAGGAATTATAAAAAAAACCTACACATCATCAACAGTTTTTTCTCTATCAAAGACAAAAGGAAAAACAAAGTCACAAAAATATAGAACATCAGTGTTAAAAATTCAGGGACATTCCTTTAAAATTTAACTGTTAATATTTTATTTGAATTATAAACTAGTCAACCATAAAAATTGCATCCTACAAAGGTGTTGTTGTCACACTCTTCTACTAATAATATGAATTATATAAAGTTAACAAAACGTTGACAACTAGCACTTAAATTTAGACTCATTTTCTAGATGTCAAATTATACACAACCAATTACATAATGCTGTAACTTAGAAATTAAATGCAGTTTACATCACAATTACTTTAGAAATGTTGTTGACAGAACAAGATTTGTACACTTGCAAACTGGAAGTTTTCTTCTTTATAACCTTCTACTCTTGCACCCATTGAAAATAATAAGTGATTGCTATGTAGAACATATCTTTCTAATACCACCAGCCTAAAGAGACCATATGTTGTCTTGTTAATGTTTTCATTGTGACTTACAGGTGATTCTGGCTTTTTAAAACTTTCTGTATTTGCTTTAGTTGATGTAACAGACGTGAGAGGAGTTTGTAATCTTTCAGTAATGTCTGTGGTATTTTTCTGTTTTTTACTCTCACTGCCTTCCTCCTCATTCTCCTCCTCATCCTCTTCTGCTATACTGTCACTGGTTGACATAGTTATTTTAATCTTCCCCTCGTCCTCCTCTGCTATGCTGTCATTTGTTGAATTGGTGATTTGTAACTCATGCTCATGGTCTAATTGTGAGGTAGCTGTTTCTGAAGTGTCTAATCTGAAAAGAAATGTTGAAAATGGTCAGACTGCAAAGCAAGTGCCCTAATAAATAGGAATGGTTTACAATTTGTTGGAAGGTTTTGGGCGAGTGTAAAAGATTTATGAGACTATAATAGCAAGCGCAGATCGCAGCTTCGCTGCCCACGAAGAGAGTTGCGCTCTGTGGCATTATGTATCATGTGATCAAAATCAAATCACGTAATCAAAATCTGCTTAATGCTTATTGATTTTTTTCATCTAGAATTTGGTACCATAAAAAAACTGTCACAAAGTGAATGGAGAAGAGCACTAAAATTAATTTTAAAGGTAGACTTCATTTTATGTCACCACTACTCAGAAAGACATCATGATCACTGGAATTCAGAGAACAGAGGGGGCTCAGAAGTAACGTCAATTATGAAAACGTCATTTAGCCATAAGATGTTTAAAACTAATACAGTTTTTCTAACAACTCTCAATGTACATAATCATGATCACTACCAGTAACAGCAACGTATTCAAATTTCTAAATTTAATAAAATTATATATGTTATTTAAAAACATACTTCTCAACAAACAACAAACACCAACATGAAACACAAAGTAAAACTATGACTGTACAGTCTTACAATTATACACAAATATACAATATTTCTGCCAAAATAAAAAATCATCTAACTGTAACTGAAAATGATTCATAATTATTTATCAGATTATGAACTTCTAGACTGACACATTTCTAAAACATCCTAAATGAATGGCACAATATTTCCACCAATATAAAACATGAAACATGAATAAATAAAATGAGGAATATATTGTATGTGCTCGCATTTTGACATGCTTACTCCATAATGTCTTTTGTAAATGTTCTGAAAAATTGAAAAATTGCAACCTTGCCAAAAACAAATATAAGGTGCATAAATTCACATTTTATTACTCCAGTGGAGCTCAGTACCAAAGTTATCATCAATTTACATCATACAAGTTCTAAAAAACACCAAAAAGCCAGTACAATAAATCAATTTCATTATGTAGATGAGCTTTTAGTGTAAATTTAATAGTTTTTTATTCTAAAACCAATTTTAGATTGGTATTGTCTTCTAATGTAATGATTATATAACATTGTAACATTAAGCAAAGATGTTTGACACAATTCTGAAGAGGATCCATCAAAGAGTATTCTGTTGGAGTGTTGGTTCCATATGGAACTCTTGCCAAATCTACAATATGAATTTGCATATATAGATCCACAAAGACTTATGTTTGTTGAACTGTCAGTGTATACTTAACATTTTTTTAATGATGATATAGTCTGATACATAGACTTTAAAAAAGACATGCAGTAGGTTAAATAACTGGAAAAATAAAATGCTTTCTAATGCATCAATGGTGTAACATTGATTTTGATTGGATAATGTGAATCATTTCCCAGCATCAGGTGCACGGTGGAAGCTCTTGAAGATTAATGTAAGTTTTTCTTTGAATAAAAGAATTTTTTCTTGCCATTCCTTCTGAATGAAAAATAGAAAGAAACAGCAAGAGCAGAAAGTCAAGGGACTTTTACAAATCCAGATTTAGGCAAACATATACAACATGAAACAAAAACCCAAAACACAAAGATAATTGCTTTACTACAGGTGATACACAATTTGCAATTTGTTTAGGAACCTTGCAGCATTATCCATACACATTTAGTTTGAATTAGTCAACTGTTTCCAAGATGAAGTTTTTTCTTTTACTTTGTCAAAATAAGTCTAATTTATTGCTATTTTGCATTGTTTTCCTTTGATCTTTGTGTGCAGTATTATTCCATCTCACTCTACTAGCGTGAGATGGGCCATCTCAGCTCTCTGTCAAGAGGTCGCTAAGTAAACACTGTGATGACACAATGTTACAAAACAGCGATAAACAGATTATTTACGTTATATGAAACTAAAAAAAAAGTTAAAATCAAAGGTTATCCAAGTTCATCTGTTGGATAAATCTATCCACATGGCTAACATCATCAGAATGTCAAAAGACCCTCATCCATAAAAAAAGACAGCATAGACACTAAAATGCCCATAATCATAATACAAATGATGATTGAGGTCATTCATGTTGGAATGTCACATCCATTCCTGGTGACTTATCCAAATGCCATACATGTAAGAAATTTGACCTTGATGGCCAAGGTTAATGCTCATCCAGTCATCAATCTTGGCAAAGATAAGACCAATCTACATACCTAATACTAAAGCATTAGTAAAACAATAAACAAATTGGAATTTGACCTTAAAGGTTAAGGTCAAGGTCATCCATCTTGTACGCATTGCCCTATAATGAGCTACCTGTCAAATATATAATGCATAGATCATAAAATTGACCTTGAAGTTAAGGCAATCCAAGATCAACAACATGGGGACCTAACTACATGCAAAATATCTAGTGAAAGTAACAACAAAATAAAGCCTACTTCAAGTCTTCAGGCTGGAAAGCTTTCAATAAAAATAAACATAAATATTAAATATAAATTTGACCTTCAGACCAAAGGTCAAGATCATATAAAGGACATTATGATGCGAGACACACAGTCTCCTGGTGATATATCCATATGTACAATATCTAAGGCTGAAATTAAAAAGGGTTCAAAGTAACAGTTGGAAAACTTTCCATATGAAAACTACATAGGTCAGAGGTCTAGGGCATATGTAGGTCATCATGATAAGTGACAAAGAACCTCATGGTGTTACATCCAAATGTATAATACATAATGCCTAAGTAAAGAGACAAAAATGTTATAGGCAGGTAGAAGGGAATATCTAATATCATTTTAATGACGGACCTTTTAACAAGCGTCCATACAAAGTTCATTTCCAATTAGCTAAGTGATATCTGGTTTGCTCTCTGAATAAATTTCTGAAAAAATTTCTATAAAAATCTTTTAATGTTTCAGGTGATGAATGACCGGCTTATATGTGTAACAGAACAAAAATATGCTGATAAAACTGCAAAATAGTGATTGTGTCAAGGTTAAAGAAAATTGTGCCAGTATTAATTATAAAAAACACAACCTATATAAATAAAAACAGATGAACATTCAACTAAATCTCACACAGAAACATGAATGTTACATTTTCATGTTTATTAGGTCAAAATGTATATTTTTAAATGGTTTTAAACTGTCAGTCATATTTATAGTTGAGACAGCTCTTAAAATATCAAAGTGGAATTCCTAATCTCTAAATAATTTTATAAATAAAAGATACTTTTCTGATTTTTGAAACAAAAAAAAAGGGTAGATAAACATGAATATTTACTTTTTATCGAAAGTAAATAAATACACTATGAATGAGCTGGTAAACAAATTTCTAATAAAAACAAAATCAAAAGTTGTTACTTAAAATAGAAATGGGGATTTCCATTCCTATGGTGTGAGAAGACATTTTAAGGTATCAATGTACTATTGCATAACGGTATGGGCGCGGCCATTTTATGAGCACAAAGTAAAGCGTGAAAAAACTGTCAGGTTAAACGCGATTGGTCAATAATGATTGTTAAAGTAAATATATTTTGGAAAGAAATGCAATCTTTGGTATGAAAATACACAAAAAAGGAGTTTTATTCACATTTAGGAGGAAGAAATCAAATTTCGAATACGTAGGGGCACCTCGAGGAAATTTGAAAAAAATGAGACTCCCCCTTTTTGACCTTCATTTTTCAGCCAGAAAAGCAATGCGAACCTATATTTTTAATAACACCAAATAAACACCCTATTCTTTAACATAAATAATCTCTCTTAATTTAACATTAAATTAACTTTGGTTTTTCAACGAAATAATAATCGAAAAGGGGTACCCCATATGGAAAATAACATAGAAAGGCCATTGGTCCATTGTATTCTATACATGTTTCTTTTGGCATTTGAATTCGGCAAATTATACTTTAAGCGCATAAATTCTGCATAAAATCATAGATTATTACAAAATTCATTGTTTATATTCACGTTTTAATTAGCTATAGTCTATTTCATGAAACATGCTATTTTCAATGCAACGTTAGGGGTGGGAATGATAAAACAATGACTGAAAGGCTCGTGGTCAATGTGTACACTTCATTTGGAGTTTGTATGTTACAGGACGCATAAAACAGCAAATTTAGTCTAATTCAGTGATTCAAGTTGAACTTTTGACAATTATAAAAGAACTATGATCTTTACGTTTTTTCGGCCTTAATCTGACTTTCTGGTTGTGTTATAATAATGGGCGATAATTCCACAAATGTTAAACGATTTCGAAACGCTGTTTACAAATCACCGATTAAGGAAGGTCCAGCAGTCAACCATAATGTTGTACCATGAAATTTAGGTCAGTTTTGAACAAGTTATAGTCTGTTTCAAAAACCGTTAATTTTCGGAAGATCATTTAGACCGCATTTCGTTCGTTCAATTGTGGACCCTGAATGAAAATTTAAGATAGAACAGTCGTCGAACATAGGCATCTACACATGCTATGTGAAAAACACCAACAGGAAAGATAAAAAAACATCAATTTTGAAGCGCAGCTCAAACTGAGGAGAAAAAAACTACTTGCAAAAACGCGACTTTTTTTCCAGGGGTGGCCTTTACAAAACGGCACTAAAGCATAAAAGAACATCGATGTATATGCCCAACTACATAAAAGTTTTGTAATTGAATCAACAGTACTAAAGTTATGCAATTTGCTTAATTCTGCATCCATTTAATATCTCTATAGGTATCAATGTACTATTGCATAACGGTATGGGCGCGGCCATTTTATGAGCACAAAGTAAAGCGTGAAAAAACTGTCAGGTTAAACGCTATTGGTCAATAATGATTGTTAAAGTAAATATATTTTGGAAAGAAATGCAATCTTTGGTATGAAAATACACAAACTAGAGGCTCCCAGGAGCCTGTATCGCTCACCTGAACCTGAAACCAAACAACCCTTTTTTATCCAGCTTTTCTTTGCTATAAGGAATTGCCCAACACTTCTGCAAAAATCATTAATTTTGACCTTTTAAGGGAAATAACTCCTATAAGGAGGATCTTTTGATGGTTAGAGGGAGAAGGGAGGTTCACTTCAAATTTGCTGTACCTGTTATACTTTTTTAACTATCAGTCGAAAACTCTCTCGACCCCCCCCCCTTTTTTCATTTTTTCTATTTTATTCCAACGTAGCTATGTAGGTAGTCAGGTGTCATGATTTGCACAATTTTGGTAGAGGACATCCTAAAGATGATGTGTGCAATTTTTCAAAGCAGTCCTTTCATTGGTTTAAGAGGAGAAGATTTTTTAAAATCAAGTAAAATTGATTAAAAAAATGTTCAAGGAGAATAATTCCTAAACGGTCCATCAGACAATCTTGACCCTTAAGTCATTTTTGTAGCCCTCATAGAGCAGAACAATTAAGCAATGCTAACTTTTTCTCTAGTTCTAATAATTTTCAAGATTTTGAGGCAAAAATCATCAATTTTGACAATTAAAGGGCAATAACTCCTATAAGGAGTCATCATACAACTTCAACCCAATGGAGTGTTTCTTAGAGCTTTTGATGCAGATGAAGGCATGTCTCTTCGGTTTTCCTGTATCTGTTACACTTTTTTAAATATTAGCCAAAAACTGTATTTTACCGCCCCCCCCCCCCCCCCCATCCTATTTTTAGCCATGGTGGCCATGTTGGTTAATCTGCAGCCATGGTTGGTGCAAACTTGGTTGAGGACATTTGACAGATGATGTGTACAAAGTTTCAAAGCAGTACTTTCAGTTGTTTCAGAGGAGAAGATTTTAAAAAATCAATTAAAACCGATTAAAAAAAACAGTTCAAGGGGAATAACTCTTAAACGGTTCATCAGACAATCTTGACCCTTAAGTCATTTTTGTAGCCCTCATAGAGCAGAACAATTAAGCAATGCTAACTTTTTCTCTAGTTCTAATAATTTTCAAGATTTTGAGGCAAAAATGGCAAAAATCATCAATTTTGACAATTAAAGGGCAATAACTCCTACAAGGAGTCATCATACAACTTTGACCCAATGGAGTGTTTTTTAGAGCTTTAGATGCTTAAGAAGGAAGGTCTCTTCGGTTTTCCTGTATCTGTTATACTTTTTGAACTATAAGCAAAAAACTGTATTTTGACCCCTCTGTTCTATTTTTAGCCATGGCGGCCATGTTGGTTGGTCTGAGGCCATGATTTGGGCAAACTTGGTAGAGGGCATTTTACTGATGATGTATGCAAAGTTTCAAAGCAATCCCTTCAGTGGTTTTGGAGGAGAAGATTTTTGAAGAAAAGTTAACGACGACGGACGCCAAGTGATGGCAATAGCTCACATGACCCTTCGGGTCAGGTGAGCTAAAAAGGAGTTTTATTCACATTTAGGAGGAAGAAATCAAATTTCGAATACGTAGGGGCACCTCGAGGAAATTTGAAAAAAATGAGACTCCCCCTTTTTGACCTTCATTTTTCAGCCAGAAAAGCAATGCGAACCTATATTTTTAATAAAACCAAATAAACACCCTATTCTTTAACATAAATAATCTCTCTTAATTTAACATTAAATTAACTTTGTTTTTCAACGAAATAATAATCGAAAAGGGGTACCCCATATGGAAAATAACATAGAAAGGCCATTGGTCCATTGTATTCTTAATAACAACCCATCGGAATAAAATTAGAATAATTAACAAAAACAGAAGTAAGTATAAAACAGAATACTTTACAGGAATAAGAACAGATTATACTCTACTTTTCAGCTCAAACTATAATTAAGTGTTAAACACCAAAACTACTGTTTTTTCCAGATTGACCACAAAATTTACATGACCTCATTTTGAAAAACAAAATCAATATGAGAGAAATTAAGAAATTAATCTTGGGACAAATATGGGTGGAAAATATCAATATTTAGTTAGCATACATATTGTCATTGAAATTGAAAACATCTTGGTTGTTCAAGTTACCAAATTATACTGAAAAAAAGAAAATATGAAAGAGATTCTGTGTGATATGTACACATCTAGCAGTGGGCAGTAAATACAAATTTGACAGTAAGAGACATAACTTGTGAAGGTACTAGCTAGAACCTTTTGTAATGAATGGAACCTTGGATGAAGGACTGGACTATTGGAGAACATTCAAAATATCTGTTGAAAAAACTTGTATAGAGATACCCTCTTTTAACATAAAACTAATTATTTTTCAAGTCCACATGCAAGTTCTAAGCTAACTTTGCATAATTAAGGAATCTTCAGCATTATTGAAACAAGTAATAAAGGTCATTTGTGATGGAGCACAAGTATTTATTCATAACAAAACTCAGATAATATCATTGTATGTGGTAAACATTAGTCACATGATACGTTAAATAAATAAAAAACATTAAGATTCCTATGTGTAGATGCTATTGATTTATATTGGTTAAAACAATTTGAAAAGTCTGATATGTAATGGTATGTACATAATATGGCATAAAAATAATAAATGACCTATCTTGCACATTCAATATTACTCATGAGATTCTAATTAACGACTGGAATTTACAACATAATCATAAATATCAGTAAATATTTATGTCATTTTAAGAAATATACAATATTTCAACTACTGTTGACCTTAACATCAAAAAAATTTCACCAACATGATTGAATAGTTGTGTCTAGTTTAGATCGAGCAGTATTAAATAAATTTATTTAGTAAATAGAACAATATGTTGTAATGGTTAATTATTGTAAGACATATGCCCTTTGCTACAATGTGTCAACTCTCTAAGTCTAAATAGTCAGTTTTATTAAGCACCGAGTGTGGCAACCTTTGAACATGTTACCCTCTGTGGTCTGGTGTAAGGTTTTCAGTAATATAACCTGAAAACCAACTACAATACCCGCCACCACTGAATAGCTGTTTGGGTAAAACATACTGTACTGGAAACACTGTCTAGTGCCTTAAGTTGTCATAAGAACATAATGAGAAAATACACATTTAAAACAAAAATAACACAATTAAAAAAACGTGATAAACTTACATATATGCTTTGCATGAAACATTTAAAAATCTGATTTGAGTCTTTTTTGTTTTAGATTAATGGGTGGTGGTGTGTCTTGTGGGGAGGGGGGGGGGGGGGTGATACGTTACAATTTTAGCACACTGAAAAAATAAGCATCTACTTATTTTTTTTTTTGATTTTAATATAGCTAAAAAATCAATACTTGTTATTAAAAATAGAAAAGGGTCTTTCATTAATCAGGTAATATGACTTAAAATAGAAAAGGGGAATTCATACTCTTAGGGCTTAAAATAGCATAGGGGATTTTCTTCTGTTGAGTTTTTACTGTATGCAGGATTACAGTTGTATTACAAATTATTAATGTTATAATAACAACTAAAGTAAGTACCAGTAAGTAAAAGTTACTTGTTTAGTTCAGATGCAAAACTAAATTGCAAGTGCAACCTTAACTAAAAGCATTTCTAATCAGTTATAATGCTGCATTTTTTCTATTCAACCACAAAATATTTTGTTTTATGGTAATGGTCTATTAAAAATAATATTACTTTACAATAAGGTCTGTTGACCACATGGTGGCTATACTTGTGAGGTTTATTAAATATTATTTTGAATGTATGGACTTCTAAGAACTGAGTGGTTAGAGTAGTAAATCATCAACTATTGTTTGTCAGCACTGAGGGTGTTGATCTGTGCCATTACTGCTGGCAGGGTGTGTTGACAACAACATTACTAGTTTTCCTGCCAAAAGTTACGGCATGGTTACCAGTTCTCTGGTTTCCTCTCCAAAAAAACTGGATGCTGATAAAGTAAAAAAAAATGCTGAAAGTGGAGTTAAACCACATACTTTCAGAGAGACATTATAATTTATAATAAACTGATCATTTTTTATTCGAGCATTAGTAAAATTAAAAGATGATAAAATTGTTGCTCAACATGCAGCAAGCAGTAATTCAGTTAGATCCAAGACAAGAACAAAATAAATCATAAGTCAGTTGTGGATACATCAAATGGACAGGAAAGTTTAATTCCCACTGAAAAAAGAATGGAATATGGTAGGGATGGAGAATGCATGGATGAAAGTGACATTTGAGAAAAAATACTAATCCACAACTAAATCAGTCATTGAAATCGATATTTTTAAAAGATTTATCAATTTTTCTATGTCACAAGACCAATTTTTAGACCTCACCCACCTCTAGAATTTTCTCAACGGATTTGCATGAATCACAAAAACGGCCCAAGAGCGACCCCAAAAACCGGAAATCAGGAAAAATCCAGAAAACTTTCACCCATGAGAATGTAAAATGTGTCTACTTATATTGACATCTACAAAAGAGATCTTAATTAGCATGCAAGGGGCAGGGAACTCTCCAGATACATCAGTTACTTTTTTCAAGGGGTGACATTTATTAACTACATTGCTTTTAATGCATCTTTATAAAACTCTTGCCTATGTTACAATAAAAAATAAGTTGAACAATGTATCGATATTTAATTACAGGATGGACAGAGATGATCGTAGACGTTACTTTGTGGTGGGGTCTGTTATCTACGAGATTGTCACCCCACTATTCAGACAACGCCTGGAGAATGACTACAAGCATCGGGGGTTTCCATCTTTCCAAGCCTTTGCAGACAGCCAGCCAATAATTCATATCCTGTTCCACTTACGTCACACCAATGTCTGGTGTTGTCAGGACAAGAAAAATTGTAGAAGTCGGGCTTCACTTCCTCTCAACTACAACCAATGGGACCTTTTGTTTAAACAGGTTAACCCAGCCATAAGAAATCACCTTTGTCATTGCCAATACACAGCTAATCCTGTTCAACTGGATGACCTTGATTTAACCTTAGCAGGATTAATTCTGCAAAACTGCTGCAACCTGGGGCCAGTAGAAGAGATAGCTATCAAGGGTTTACGCAAGTTCAAAAACAACTACTTAAGTCACAACACAAAAGGTTGTATAACCCAGACCGAGTACAACATAGTGTGGGCAGAGCTTACAAGACTTGTCCTACAACTGGACAACACAAAACAAGATGACCTTATAAGGATAGAGAACAGACCATTAGATGAAACACTGTGCATGAAATACTGTATAGAGATGCTGGATGTGCATAAGAAACTAGAGGAGGTAGTACATTTATATTTGCTAATATTTAAATTAAATTAAAATTTCCATTTCGGATTGTATTAAATGTGCACAAAGGAAATTTTGTTATCCCTCAATGGAGAAAATATTTTTTGTAGTTAATACTTATAAACAAATTCAAACAATAGAATAAAATCAACAATTTTATTTGTGTAACTGGACATTTTTGAAAACAGTGATCAATACAAAAACTGTCAAGTTTCCAGTGGAGTAATATATGACGTCAAATGGCACGTGTCTCCATGACGATCAAATTTGTTTTCCATTCTCTGATAGAAAATATTTTCCAGCCAATAAAAAGTCAGTATTCTCGCAAAATTTATTTATTGATTTATATGGCAAATGTCATAATCTTATCTGACCCGATAAAAATTGACCATGTGCAACAATGGATACTATAAGTTGTTTTAAGTCAGAGCTGCTGAATAAGACTTATCTTCTCCATAAAGGGCTTACGTTTGCCTGTAGAAAGCAGAATAGGTAACCAAAATACTTAAAGGCATATTGTCTACGAAAAGCGTAATTTTTTTGTCAAGTGTTTTGTACCAGAATTATATTACATTATATGAAAAATGATGATAGAAAACTTGTTTTCCGTAAACAAATTAGTGTATCAGTGAATTTTGAAGAAAAACATTGACTGACCTCCAGTGGAATCTCATTAATTATGCACTGACCTCGATTCGTAAGGATGAAGTTTAAGTTATTTTTAGAACATAAACATAAACAATCATGTACATCGTAATTGCATTCGTTTAGCGCAATCGTGGGATTCTTATCAAAAAACACAAATGTTGATTGTTTGAAGTGAAATATTGCTTGTCTCATTACAAAAAATATATAAAACATATTGACACACGCAAAATGATAAAATATCATAGAGGAAATTTTAGCCATTTCGGCGTGTGAAAAGCATTCTTTAGATGCGCAAGCTCAGTGTGAGTTCAAACTGCAGGTCATATGAATAAGGGCGGGTTTACATCGAATTATTGTACTCCTTGACAATAATTCATAAGACGTATTTTATTGCTTATAATTGCTATAAAACACGATAAAACTGACTTTTTTCACATAAATCTGAATAAAAATAATCATTTATTTATTCAAACATGTTTCACAAGTTGTTTAAAAATTATGTGAAAATCGTAGACAATATGCCTTTAAAGTGGTACAATATTTTTTTCTTAGATGAATGACTGCATCCAACAAATGGACACATCAATTCAGGGAAACAGTGTCTTGTTCCAAGGAATGAACACCTTAGTCCAAAATATGGATACATCAGTCCAAGGAATGAACACTTCAGTCCAAAATATGGATACATCAGTACAAGGAAACAGTATCCTTCTACAGGGGATAAATACAGCTGTGCTAAGGATGGATACTACACTTCAAGTAAGTAATAAACAGACCATTACTTTTATACAAAATATAGAATTATTTTGTGAGCTGTTTAAACAGATGTATTTTATCACATCGTCTTGGATCAAATTACAACTGTACATGTTTTATGTTATTAGGATATTAACTAACATCATAATGTAAAGATATAAGAAATGAATATTATTTGATTTTTGCAGAAAAAAATTTGAAATCCACACCATATGCATTACAACTTACATGTGGGCATGATTTGTCTTTGAATTTCCAGCTCGCGAGTAAAACTGACTGATCACCTACATGATATTAACATAAAACCATTGACATTTGTTTATCAAGGAAAACAAAGAGAAAATTTCTGAAATGTTGACATGGTTCTAGGATGTTTCTACGAAAGACATTAACAAACTTTAGGCCAAAGGTACATCTACAAATACATGTACAATATTCGTACAAATAACGAGTTTATTTGTATGAAACGAGGGGAAATGCAAGGCTCTGCCAAACATTTCACACCTATATTGCAGCCAGTACCAATAAACTCAATATTGTTTTAACCCTGCAACCCTATAATACATTTTATACCAATAAAAAATATGAAAGAGAACACTTCTAGATGATTTCTGACCTGACATTTTCAGCATGTATTCTAGGTTTAGCCCGAGGTCAACCACAGATATCATATTTGACAACATGTTGTAAACCAGAACAGAATACATTGTTAGATGTGAGGACTAGGGTACCAGGACACCTTATTTGTAGTGTCGAATAAAGCAAAAATTTATTTGGCCACCTTTACTGTACAGCAAATGTAATGATTGCAGGATCAAATCTAATATTTGTTTTAACAGCCATGTTAAGATACTATATAACACATATTTCATATTGGGGCCTCGGTGGCCGAGTGGTCAAGGTAGTTCGTCTACTATTGATCACGTGGTCTGTCAACACTGATATTGCGGGTTCGATTCTCACTGCATGCAGGGTGTACTTGACTCCAATCTTAATTGACAAGGATTGCCAGTTTTCCTACCGCAGGTCGGGGGTTCTCTCCGGGTACTCCGGCTTCCTCCCCCAATAAAAACTGGACGCCATGAAATAGCTGAAAAATTGCTGAAAGTGGCATTAAAACCCCATTCAAACAAATAAACAAACATATTTCATATTATTTTTGTCAAAAATATTTTCCTTGGTACCTTGAATTTTGTTATATTGACCTCTACTGATGGCAACATAATTGCAATTCAAGGTACCTGGGGAAAATATTCTTGTACATTAAACACAATAATATGAAAGATTTGTATATTATCTTGCTAATCGTCCTATTAAAGCAGCATAAATGCATTGACTGAATATTATTGTTACTGTATATGCATGTAGTCGGTGCCCATATACCACAAAAATCTGACATCATAAATTATTCTCATATCTTTAATCCTAGATGTGCAAACAAATCAAACGTTTTAAATGGTTAGTTATTCATATTTAGCTGTTTTAATTTATGCCATGTAGAGATTTTAACAAAACAGGGAAAAGACAAGGCCATCTCTAAGCCTCCCCTTATATTGTTTTATGTAAGGTCAATACACCATTATTAAATTTTAGTAACTTCTTGTGTTTTTACTGCATACTACTGGTTACACAGCAAAAAGTGAAACGTACGTAAAACGTATGTATGGAAAAACATACGTAATACGTACGTATAGTGCACGTAAAACATATGATTTACATACCATCCGTTAAACGGATGTTTGTTACATGTGTTTAACGTATGATCTTAAACGGGTGTATAACGGTACGTATGTTTAACATGTGTATTATAAAACACAAATGGTATGTATTATTGAACATGTGATTCACATGCATTTACCTTTTTTTCAAAATGAGATTATTCTGTTTGTTGATATGGTCATAACAATGCCACACAAATTGATTATTTCCTCAAAATTGGCTTTCTAAAATAACTACTGTATTTAGTATGTATCCAATAAGAATATACATTAGTTTTTTCACATGTTTCATATCATGTCTTTTTTAATATATTGCAAAACAAAGGTTAGAATAAAGAAATGGACATACACCTTAGAAAACTAAAAGTAAAGGAAAAAAGTTTAAAAAATGTCAAAGTATAAAAATCATAAAGCAGACATCTGATAACTATTACAAACCATTTGAACCAAAATGCCATAAACATTAAGCAGCTATCATAAAGTCATAAAGAGATAAAGAGAAACAACCACAACATTGTGAAATAACAGACCATAACAGAGGAGAACTGAATAATATTGGAATATATTGTGTATATATATATATATATATATATATATATATATATATATATATATATATATATATATATATATATATATATATATATATCACTTGTAGTTGTACATGTAAAGGATCGATTAAAAAATAGATTACAAGTTACTGATGGATTGACTCAATGGTCACTTAATATCCTTTATTTACATGTTATAAAACAACACCATCTTTATTAAAGCATATTATATTTAATGCAGAAACATAAGTACAAAACAACATATGATGATAAAAAACTGAGAGGCATTCAATGTTATTTTATTTGCAATAGGTTACAATCAATTTATGGTAATCATTTTTTCTTGTAAACAGTAGCACAAGAAGCACCAATGAATTAAAACAAAATTCTGACATGTACATTTTTTACAATACCATTCCTCCCTTCTCCCTTGTGGAAAAGGAATGGTCTTCAGATGCAGGAACTTAAAGTTTCTACATCCAAGGATATTTTGTGCCAAGCGTTTTTGAAATTAGCACAAAAGTGCTTGTAAATATTTTTAAAATCAATTTCTTAATTATCTCCCCTTTGTCATTTTTACAATTTATTATTATCTCCCTTTTAAGGGGGTGTGGCTCTTTATATCAGAACTAAGTTTAAATCTCATGCACCCAAGAATACTTTGTGACAAGTTTAAATGACATCATTACAAGTAAAACATTGTATCCACATAAATAGGAATTTGAACACATTACCCTTTGTAAAGAAATATAAAAGAATTTGAGCAAGCCCCAGCACCATGTATGTGCAAATAGAGGTAAGAATGCAGTACATGACCAATTATTTCCGCTACAGCATCAAGTGCAAAAACAAGAGTAAGAAATAGACCCAGGGACTTAATACCACTACAGCATCATGTGCAAATAAAGATAAAAAAAAATGGAACACATAACCCAGGCACTTTTTACCACTGAAGCATCATGTGCAAATAAATATAAAAAATGGAACACATATGACCCAGGGACTTTTTACCACTACAGCATCATGTGCAAATAAATATAAAAAATGGAACACATGACCCAGGGACTTATTACCACTACAGCATCATGTGCAAATATAAATGAAAAACGGAACACATGACCCAGGGACTTATTACCACTACAGCATCATGTGCAAATAAATATAAAAAATGGAACACATATGACCCAAGGACATTATAACTACAGCATCATGTGCAAATAAATATAAAAAATGGAACACATATGACCCAGGGACTTTTTACCACTACAGCATCATGTGCAAATAAATATAAAAAATGGAACACATGACCCAGGGACTTATTACCACTACAGCATCATGTGCAAATAAATATAAAAAACGGAACACATGACCCAGGGACTTATTACCACTACAGCATCATGTGCAAATAAATATAAAAAATGGAACACATATGACCCAAGGACATTATAACTACAGCATCATGTGCAAATAAATATAAAAAATGGAACACATGACCCAGGGACTTATTACCACTACAGCATCATGTGCAAATATAAATGAAAAACGGAACACATGACCCAGGGACTTATTACCACTACAGCATCATGTGCAAATAAATATAAAAAATGGAACACATATGACCCAAGGACATTATAACTACAGCATCATGTGCAAATAAATATAAAAAATGGAACACATATGACCCAAGGACATTATAACTACAGCATCATGTGCAAATAAATATAAAAAATGGAACACATGACCCAGGGACTTATTACCACTACAGCATCATGTGCAAATAAATATAAAAAATGGAACACACATGACCCAGGGACTTATTACCACTACAGCATCATGTGCAAATATAAATGAAAAACGGAACACATGACCCAGGGACTTATTACCACTACAGCATCATGTGCAAATAAATATAAAAAATGGAACACATATGACCCAAGGACATTATAACTACAGCATCATGTGCAAATAAATATAAAAAATGGAACACATATGACCCAAGGACATTATAACTACAGCATCATGTGCAAATAAATATAAAAAATGGAACACATGACCCAGGGACTTATTACCACTGCAGCATCATGTGAAAATAAAAATAAAAAATGGAACACATGACCCAGGGACTAATTACCACTGCAGCATCATGTGCAAATAAATATAGCCTTTTAACAGTATTGAAATGACAATTTTAAAATTTGAAATTATTTAAAAAGTACACATTATGTTGAACATTGTGCTTCAGGTGCATCATTTCTTTTGTTACATTTTCTTGTTCAATCCTCTCTGTATGCAATCGACTAACAATCCTACACTTTCCTTTGTAGCAGTCATGAAGAATCGGAGCCTTTTCTATAATATTTTGTGTAGGTATAATTGTCATATCATTGGATTTGCTGAATTGACAACATCCTAATATCTTTTCACTTAGACTTGTTGACTTTATGATTGTGGCTAGCTGCTTTTTGGCCCCTCTGTGTGGTGTTAAAATAATTCCTTTCAGGAAAATACCATAGCATTCCTATAAAGAAAAATGTGAGATAATATATTTGACTGAAATAACAATTCAATGATTGTGAATTGTCTGTAATCACATACACACACACTATCTGATGTTGTATTTTTGCTTAGTTTTACTTCTTTATTAAATTAATTTAACTTCATAACTTAATTCTCTGTTCATATCTTAATGTTTACACAATTTCAATAATATGTCAATCTTGCATTATATGATTAAACACTGTTTTCAGAAAATGATTAATATGTAAACTCTAGTGACTCTCTCACTCACAAACAAAAGTCTGAAGTACTTTGTCAAGTTTGTGAGAGAGTTGCTGGAGTTTACATATTGACTATTTCATAAAAAACAGTGTTTAATCCTAATAACTCTCATAAATAGTGGTTGCAATTTTTGCAGCAGAAATTAGTTACAGCCAAGTGTGTACACAGAAAAAATGTCTTGCCTGCATTCCACATCAGTAACAAAACATAGTACCAAAGGAAACTCAGTTCTGTACTAGATATTTGTAGTGAAATGAACTAGATGACATTTAACTTCTTATTCATATTTATAAAATTTAAAAAAAAAATCTAAATCTATTAAATTAAGTATCATTGCAACATATAAAAAACATTTTACCCACAATAGTCTAGGAGATGCTATCTTGTTTTAATTGGATGCTGAAAGTAGTCTGCTTAGAGGAAAAACAAATTGGTAAATTATTTGAAATGAGGTAATTCAACCAAGTGTTTTTATCCAATTATATAACACTTGTTATAAATAAATTTTTAAAGTAACAATAAAGGCTATACATGTATTTGTCTCATATACAAATATGATCAAATATACCCCACCACCCATATATGTATTTTTTACATTTGTTATTTGAGTCAGGGATGGCTGATTTAGGATAAACGTTCTGTGTTAAGAATCGTGTATTAAATTTTTACAAAGGCCTTTAAATTTCAGAAATATTGGACAAAGCAGACTTTGATACGGTTGTAGTGAGGGCTACAGCTTAAAAAAACTGAAATATAGGCAAGAAAATAAATTACTTTTTTCAAGTGATCATCCCATATAAAGGATTTTCATTTTGTACTTGTTTTTACTAAACAGTCCTAATACAATTGTACATTGACAAAAAATTTGCTTTAAGTATATAATATAGTTTATAATTAAGTTGTTCATTTTTCCTTGATGAACCTTATAGATATTTAAACTTCATTTCAACTACTATAAGAAGTGAACAACAAACCTGACTTTCAACACCATTGTATTTAATCCATTCTCCTACATGCACAAGTTCTCCGCTCTTGGCATTGACTGCAGAACCTACAACATATCTGCAGTCAACGTTAGTATCCTGCAGGAATGGTAGAAGTAAAAGTTGCAGTGTCAGATCTTTACTGATAGAACGGTAAAAGGGCAGTTTGTTGGCCTTTCTTTCAATCATTGAAATTAAACCAGGTGTTTTCTGCTGTGCTACTTTCGAGTTTAGCCCAAGAAACTTTAAGATTTGTTTACTTTCCCCCATCTCTGTCACTTTCCTGGACGCTTGGGTCCTAAAATAAAAAAAAATTAAATTTAAATATGAAATAATAGTGCATGTGGAGTTTACATATTGACTATTTCATAAAAAACAGTGTTTAATCCTAATAACTCTCATAAATAGTGGTTGCAATTTTTGCAGCAGAAATTAGTTATTAGAATATGCATACATTAAGCAGTGTTTCCATAGTAACTAGTATGGATCAATATGGGATCTTACGTACAGTCCTCCCTTCATAGGAAGACTCAATTACATCAACAAAAGTGGTGAATAAAATAAAGTTAACAGTGTTGTGACTATTACCAGCAAACTAACAGGGTTTTTATATTCATTATTAAAGTTAACAACAGTATCAATTTTTAAGAAAACAGATAACCAACTTGTTAACAGAAAAATGTTTGTGCTCCCTACCTCCCCCCCCCCCCCTCAGTTAAGAATACTTCCTTTCAATATAAGAATGAGTTAAATCAGTCAATGAAATTCAATCTTGCACTTGCTTTCTTGATAAATGCAAACTACACAAACATTTAAGGAATATTTCAAATTTCTGAAGAGGTTGTACAATATAACATGGTTTGGGTCTGTTTATGCCTTACAGTGAAACATTTACTATCAAAACTCTGCATTATGTTTTAAGTGGTGAATGTTTAAAAACAAATACTACAAAGTTCCAAACCTGATCAGTCTTTTAGAAATTTCAGGATTTGCAATTGCCAGTTTCAAAATTTCTGATGGCTTTATGATAAATACTGGCGAGTTTTCTTTACTTGCACCCTGAAATAAAAAGAGTATATGTACTTTATATCCATAAATTCTGGATACACAGGAAGCTGAACATCAATTCTAAATTTGTCATTGCATGAGATACTATATAAAATATTTATAAATTATTTTGAATAATGAAAATTGCAGTACAATTTGTGTATTCCCTGTACTGCGAGAGCTTAATAGTTCCACGGTCACAATTTAATTTAATTATGATGTCATTTCATTTAACTAATCAAATGCATTCATATAAGAATGGTTAAAACTGTATTCAGGTTATTTTAACATCTATACCTTTGTAATCAAATTTTCCCAACTGTAGGTTCCAAACTTCTTTTTTTTTAAAGTTTTTAATGCTGGTACATTGGATACACCAAGCTCTCTCATCATGAATAAAACAAATTTTACAACTTCATCACTCTGAAACAAAAACAGCAACAATAGAATACATGAAAAATTTATTTATTGTTATTTTTGTTTTTGAATGGCTAGCCTGAAAGAGTCCACAGAGTCCGCTTTGATGACATGGTCAGGGAGAGTGTTCCACTCTGTAATTGTTCTGGGGAAATATGAATATTTTCTGTAGCTCTGTGTGTTTGTATGCCTTGTTTGTCTATTTAGTGGTATTAATCTGTTTGCTACCTCATGCGCTTCCATGGTGGACTATTTACTGATTTTGATCTTTTTGTCCCAATTACATGACTGTTCACTCTGGGTTGTTTTGGATTAGACTGGAATACTTGTAAACACATTTTACAATCTACTAAGACATACTAAAAATATAATTTTATTCACTTACCACTGGGTGGGTAGTTGAGTTCATAAAGACATACAGCAGATACTCCGATTTTGAAGAAAATGGATACCATTCCGTTGTTGTAGTGGATTCTGCAGACGTGTCATTAAGTAGATGTTGTTCAATTTCTTCATCCTCTTGAATACACGTTGTATCATACTCTAAATTGTTTTCTAGTAAGTTAATAGTTTTTTTCCCACTGTGGGAGTCGGACTCAACCTGGCCTACTGTTGTTTCGTTCTTTTTATCGTCGTTGAAGTCGGGCGATTTACTGGCATCAATCACATCTTCTGACATCAAGAAAACATATTTATTATGCTGAATGGACTGCAAATGTCTTTCATAATGACTTTTCCTGTTGGTTGTAAAATTACACGTCTGGCAAAACATACTGTAAACTGTACGTGTGTTACTGTTTACAAACAAACCGGGTTGTTCGTTTTCAAAGATGATAACACACGAGGACCCCGAAAGAGTCGTGACGTCATTTGACAGCCGACAACTTACATTAGTGACTAGAGCAAAAGAATCGTGACGTCACTTGACAGAAGACTAAAAATGAACGCCTTTGAAGTGAGTATTTTTATTACTTTATGGAATCAATATTTTGAAACTAAAAAAAATTGTCTTTTTAAGTACATTAAAAGTAAAACATAAATCATTTAACTGATGGTAATTAATATGGGTAGCACTCGCGCATTATACAATTTCAGCGATGAAATAATGTTTTTCGCGGTGTTACTTTTTCCGTGTACGCTAATTCGTTTGACTTTGAAAGTGACGTATAGTTTTATTCAGGATTCATTTGTTTTGAGAAATAAATGCAAGCTTTCTACAGTTCACTTCATTTGGATTCATTTTTTACATTGCCATTGGCGAATTAAGGTAAAATGCCGAAATTCGAAATACTGAACCTACTGTACCGCATGACTTACCGCACAGGAGTTAAATAAACTGTTTACGTGAGAAGCAGACAATTTTCCACAATTTAAAATATATTGGCATTATACAGAGTAATACCTTTTTTCAAAAGGGAAAAGGGGGAAGGAAACAACAGTCCAAATTTCTGTCAACATAAACAGTTTTATTACCAGGAATCTCAAGAAGAACAAGGATATAGGTCTCAGGATTTGTTCGAAAATGTGTCAGCAGAGTCTGAGCCCATTTCAGTCAATCTTGGGAAACAGATATGTAAGTTAAAAAATAGTTTGTAAAAACAAAAGAGTACATGTACACACAACTTCACAAGGATCAATTCATGTACAAATAACACTTTGATCTCTTCATTAAGACACTTTAATGTCATCTCAAGTCATTTATAATAGGAACCTAAATTAAGATTATTACTTCTTTTAGCAATCAAGCATCTATAATATAACATGTGTAATAACCTTTCCTTATCAAACCACTGTCTTAGTTTATTTTTAATGATATCATGCTGTATATTTGGGTTAATAAGGTGACATATATTTTCGATGAAGCCTTCAAGGAATTCGTTTGGAGCTTTATCAATTTCGTTGTAATTTATGATGGAATTACAATAAGCCAAATATTACACCAAGCTGTATCTGTTTGTTATCAGAAAGGTAATTCTAGGCATTGTGTTGTAATTTAAATTTCGTAGTAGTCAGAATCTTTGTGCACAATGAGAAATTCTTGTATTAAAATTATTGTTAATGATTTAGTCAGAGTAAATTTTATGCTTTCATCTTTTATTAATAGTAGCTCAGTTGAAACAAATGGACGATAAACTGGAGAAATTAAGTAAGGAATTGCTTACTTTAAAGAAATCTAATGGACACTTCACTGTTGAGACTTCTTCTTTTAAGGTAAATAATCAAACTCTTATGTTGAGTTCAAGTTGGCTTAAGGGGATGCAGGACACCATCTGCCATTTTTTGTTAAAATTTCAAAATAGATCTCTTAATTATGGTAAATTTAATAATAATTTCTTTCATTATTAACTCTTCATTACCATAAAATAAAAAAATAGTAATGGAAGTCCTATACCAAATATTATTACTTCAATTTATTAATTGTTAAAATAAAAATACCATTTTAAGCACTTTTTGACCAATTATTTCTCAATGGACAAAAAATTTAACTAGACGTAGACGAGGGTAATATATTTAATGAGGCTGATATTCTGACATAACACCCTCCACTCCTGGCAGTATGTGTTATATTATACTGAATACACTTTTCAGTACATGTATATTGAAATGCAACATTTTCTGGAGACAGGGTCATATCATTGCAACCAAAGGGGCGGGGTAGGAGAGGAATGTCTTATATCAAATATGCAATGAAAAGTCTAGATTTTTGTGTGAAGTATAATATATTGTTTATCCTATAGTACCATATGGTGTATAGTGATTTCATGCTTATTGGACATCTACTTCCTGTTTACTGAATACTTTTTTGGTGTTGTATCACTAGTGAGCATTAGCTCACAGAGTCACTTGTTAACTTTCATATGCTGATGTGAGATATTTTTTGCAGAAAAAATTGAACATCTTTCTAAAGGACAAGTTTAGCAAAAGTCCATGGCTAAATACACAAACAGATGTTGAATTCAAGGTGATTATTATCTACTTATTAAGGCTTTCCACTTCCAGAGTGGAAAGACTTATTGTTATTAGTCTTATTATTATTATTATTATTATTATTATTATTATTATTAGTATTATTATTAAGGTCTTTCCCACTACAGTGGAAAGACCTTGTATTTCGCAGTTAATCCTGCCACAGCGAACACTTTTTTATGGAGTTATTTCCCCTGTCATAAAAAAACTTTTTTGCAGATAAAATTTGAAACTGTAAAAGATGTCACAATAAAGTTGTTGCAAAATGGTCAGCTATTGATCTTCATAACTATAAGATATATTGACATAGGATCTTCACTGTTGGTCCCTTTTTTAACATCTTAAAATGATCCTCTTTCAGACTTGTGTTTGATTAGTGTAGGATGGATATTAATTGAGGCGTCTACCATGGCCGATAAATAGTTGAATTAAAAAATAAAAATAATGCTCTTAAATTGAATCACTTAACTAAACTAAATCAAAATGGAATACATGTTATATGTCCCCGACCCCGTTCATAATTTTGTTTGATGAGCTTGACTGGTCATCATAGCCACCATGACCTAGACTTTTTCATTTTTGTGCATGCGGTTTTATTCCTCTTTCAGCAATTTGTCAGATTAATCATGAAATTCAGTTTTTATCGATCGATAGAGGCAGTCAGAGAACCCCTACCTTTGACAGGTTAAGTAGCAATCTTTGCCAATTAAGAATAAAACCAACCACAGCTGGACAGAATTCTGACTAAAACTCACAAAATCTGTTTTCTACTTTTACCATGGGTTAGCTTCATTTTAAGTGCATTTAAACTTTACAGAATGAAGTAACAAGATGTTTAAGAAGTGAAGGTTTTGGGGGCAATACCAATGCGTATAAAGATGTTGTGCAGTGGTCAACATGCCGTTTCACTGACTTCAGAAACCAGCTTAGAAGGAGAGTGAGTATGCCATTATTTAACATAGTATATTTGTTTAATGTCCAATAAAAAATAATGCAGTTAAAACTTTTAGATTTTAGGAGTTCCATTGAGATATTCTAGCAAACTTGGCATAAAGCTTCAAATAGTGTTAAATGCTACTTTTAGTAATTTTTCAGCTTTATCATGGCAACCACTTTTTAAATGGAAAGTAGCCTTGATAAGTGAAGAAAACCCTTGACCTTCAGTACAAAAAAATTGGCAATTCTTGTCAATTTAAATTGGAGTTCAAGCACACCCTGTGCACCGCGAGACTAGAACCTGCAGTCACAGTGTTGATAGGCACCTGATTAGTATTGGATAACTAACTACCTTTACCCTTTCGCCACCGAGGCCCCTATTATAACATTAGACCTAAAGCATTCTGTTGTATAACAAAGTATTCAGTGCCTCATTTGAGCTATACAGGTTCTTCAAAGCCTGTGGTTTGTTTGTTTGTAGGGTGTATAAAAAGGTTTTGCTGTAAGATCAGGCATCTGTGAGTAATGTAGCATTCTAATATGAAGTGCGTAAAACACTTCAAGTCTACACCAGGTGTAAAACGAGTATATATTCGTAATGAACGTCATAAACGATCATCACTCTGGATGGTGACGTCCTAGTAAAATTTCCCAGATATTTTAACAACGTCCCAATAAAAAATTTTTCCTAAATGGCAGACAAATTCTGCAACTCAAAGGTTACGTTGATACAAAAAGTTAATATATATGTCCTATTAGAATCAAAACAATTCAGTGGGGTCAAGAATATATACTGATTTTACCACGGGTTTGCCCTTTATCCCTCACTCAGGATAAAATATTGGACATAAAGGACCAACCGGTGGTAAAATCAGTATATATTCATTCCCAAATGAATTATTTCTTAAGTAATGATTCATAGATCAGTTAAACTTTATATCATAGAACCTAAATTGTACTATGAAAATGTAAGATAGATCAACCTATTTACCATGATGTAGTTATCTGCAAAATGTTCAGACTCCAGGACACAGTTGTGTTGTAACATATCTTGTAATAAATAAATATTTATTGCTAAAGGGGACTATAGGTTTGCAGAATGTCCTTCAAACCTGAAAACTTGTTTTCTTAACCGTCACAAATATTAAGATGATATTTGGTATGTGAGTCTATCATGATTAGCTGATTGTAGTTTTTGTCCAATGATTTTTGACCAAATTATGTCCCTTGGACAAAGAACATTTTTTAATTTGCAGGTACGGGACTTAGTATTGAATACGCACATCCATCCGAACTTCTTTAATAACCATATATTATAGTTGTGGTACCTGTGGAAGAAATATAGGATCTTACATTGGTACGAGTGGATTATCCGATTTCTCCAATCGAGATAGTTAAATTATGGAATTTCAAGTCCGAGCCTTGACGAGGACTTACACTTAAATTTCCATTATTTAACTATCGAGATTGGAGAAATCCGATAATCCAAGAGTACTAATGTAAGATTCTGTTTCTCTAATTTTAAAAAGTAGTAAATTTGCGAAACGAAGTACAAATTCCCCCAACCCCAATTTTACGTTCATGACTTGAATACGCGGTAAATGGAAGGTGTTTTGTTTATGAGGTCATGAGTTCTTATTGTGACGTTATTATTTCTAACCAATCAACTGCTGAGAACAAGAAATTCACTAGTGACGAGAAATATTTTTTCCACACCGGTCATTACGTCAAAATTAGATTGTTGATTGATTGAATGGTGTTTTAACGCCACTTTCAGCAATTTTTCAGCTATTTCATGGCGTCCAGTTTTTATTGGGGGAGGAAGCCGGAGTACCCGGAGAGAACCCCCGACCTGCGGTGGGAAAACTGGCAATCCTTGTCAATTAAGATTGGAGTCGAGTACACCCTGCCTGCAGTGAGAATCGAACCCGCAATCTCAGTGTTGACAGACCACGTGATCAATGGTAGACGAACTACCTTGACCACTCGGCCACCGAGGCCCCCAAAATTAGAGAATAGTACTGTATAGTCTCCACCCAATGACTTTTCTATATATTAATGTAGATTTTATTTCATCTATATAATGCAAAATATATTTGTTGTCAGATCATAAATGAAATTAAAGGTGAAAAGAATGACCTGCAGGGGCTCACCATAGAGGAATTTTGTAGAGTTCTGTTGGGGACCTACTGTTGTGGGGTGGAAGATGTCTGTGCCCCAGAAAGGATACAATTTGCACTTGTTTTAGTAAGTTTAAACTGAGCTTTATGAGAACTTTTCTCAATGTACATACTGTTCCTTTATATACTATTAATGTTTTCATTCACTTTGATCACAATGATAATGTGGCCAAGACATTGACAATACATGTATTTGTTTTGAAGTGACATAATGATGCCTTTCAGTTTATACAGTTCCTTATTAAATATTTTTCATCTGATTTTTATGCAGTTGTTAATTGAATTCTCAGCACTGTGTGAACAAAATTTTTGTGCATCTGACAGTGTATGAGTTATTGGTTTCAATGTTTTTAACATTGCAACATTACATCAGAATTATGTTGTCCACTCTCATTTTCTGCAGAAGATACATGTGTTATCAGAATTTTCGAGGTTTGATACCATTCAACATTAACACAATGCTGACATTATTTCCTGTAAATATCTCATTTTAGTCAGTTTTGTCAGATTTTTTATTATTGCATTGGATTGGAATAAACATAACCATAATGTATTGGAAGATTTGGAATTTGATATGAACAAATATTTGTTTTCTGTTTTTGCATATACACCTAGCCAGTTAAGTCAGTTTGCAACCATCAGGTCATTGGATACCAATAAATATTAGAAAAACACAACAGCTCTCTCCTAATTTTACGGTATTAAATTGTTATGCCCATATTGTTCTTTTTTGAGAACGATTTTTTTTTCATAATTGCATGTTCTGCATTTTGTTGTCTACACATAAAATAGATTTTCAAATAATAATATTTTATGTGGTTGTTTTATTTTCTTTTATTTTTAGAGGTCATTTCTACATAAAAAAAAATTGATGAATGTGGAGAGTGAGATGGAGTGCTTCAGTGACTTCTGGTCTTCTTTTAAAGAATTCCACACAGAAGTCACTGAGGCCAGTCATGATGACAAGTGGGAAAGATTGAGGAGATTTGACATCCGTCGGGTCACAAAACATCTTCAGCAAAAAGGTAATATTAATTTATTATTTTGTTTGAACAATGACTTACTCTAGAGTTATGTTAAGAAAATAGTAACTCTGGCACTAGTATCAACTTCACATATTTTCCTAGATCTCGCTCTGTTATCAATTGTCATTATGCTTACCAAGACCACTCTGCCACAAAGAAGCCCAATTTTAATATACAATAGTTTATGCAGATGTTTATGTTTTATTTTGTATGAATTAAAATCAAAATGAATGATGTAGAAATTTCAACTGTTTCTGAAGAAATTAATACATGTGTAATAATCTAAGTGTCCAGTACGTAATGACCTTGTACATCTGTGAAAAGTACTTCCTCTAATTTCCATGGAACATGCTTTGCTGCATTATTCATTATGGATTTTCATACGGTTGAACTTTTAATAAATATCTAATATTTATACATTGTCAGACAATATTTATTTATTTATATTTATTACACCCCCCACAAACTTGTTTGGGAGAGGTATATAGGAATCACCCTGTCTGTCTGTCTGTCCATCTGTCCGCATCCCTTGTAAGCACTTTTCCTCCTAAACCACCTGACCGATTTTTATGAAACTTTAAATGAAGGAAGAACATCATAGATTTAGATGTGCATGAAGAATTTTCGTCTCTGTCAGTTATTTTTCAGGGGAGATAATTGGACTTTGACTTTTTAAATAAAGTATTTAATGGGAGACCTCGTAAGCGCAGCTCCTCCTAAAACATTTGACAGATTTTGATGAAACTTTACATGAAGGAAGTATATCATATGGAGATGTGCATGAAGAATTTTCGTTGCTGATATATATTATTCAGGGGAGATCATTGGACTTGAAAGTGAAGTGGGGCTTATCCTTTGTGGGCATGCTCACAGTCCACAATTGTTTGGACAAGTCATAAAAACTGATAGAAATGTGAGGCTATATGTATGAACATTGTTTTAATCCTGTAACAATGAAATAAATGTTATATGAAAAAAGAGCATTACCAGTAGATTTCAGGGTTTAAAATTTTTTGGTGCATGTAATTCACCCTAGTGGTAACATGACATCACAAACAAAAAAAATTCCACAATATGCCATGGACCCGAACAAAATACCAAATATAATTGGAAGTGAGAACAAGGGTACTAGGAGACTTTATTAGGGTACCTTTTTTGAATGGTAATGTATTGACTGCAAGATAAAACTAGTATAGCATTGTGTACTCTGTACATTTTACATGCAGATATTTTTCTATATGATTTTAGTATGAAAAACTAATTGTGCATATAATAAGTGTTGGAATAATTTTTATTTATTTTATTTTCAGAAAATGAAGTGTGACATGACAAAAAAAAAGAAAGGAAGTGTGAATGACAAGCAAGAAATGCAATGTGAATGGCAAAAAGAAGTGTGAATGACAAAATACAGTTACTTCAAAAATTAAAATATATTCAAACTTATTATCATTTTTCTTTATTCATAGCCCACATATTTAATTGTAATCACATGACTCATATGTATTTCAATTATGCAAAACATCTTCATGTACAGACATTACATAAACTCTGTTGGAATGCCATAACTGAGAACACCAAAAAATATTTTCAGTATTTACTTCTACTGCAACTATATATATATATATATATAACAGGTTATACCTAAATTACACATAAAACATACACGTATGAAAAACGTATGTTTATCATACGTATTACAGATGTACAGAAACGTACGTTTTACATGCGTGGTACTATACGTATGTAAAACATATGTAAGTCCACATATGTTTTACATATGATTTACGTACGTAAAACATGCGTTTCAACTTTTGCTGTGTATATGAGCCGACGTTTAACAGTCACCAGTAGAAACAAATTTTCAAGGTCAACAAAATCTCCTTTCCCCTAACCCCTGTAAAGTTTCCAAGGACCTTATCCCTCCATGAATTTAAAAGACAGACCTTATCCACTCCTACTGGAAGTGCAGCTATTTATAAGTTGACAACCTGAAGTCTTGTACATATAAATGTAACCTAAAAGAATGACTTAATAAACTATACAATGATAAAAATTGACTAAATAACAATTAATGATTCCACATTTGGAAGTTTATTTTCAGATTCTAATTCGTGACCCTTAGTTAATTTGTTTGTATACTCGCAATGATCCTTCCAATTCCACTTACTTTAGCAAAACATTATGTAACTTGCGAACCACTGAAATGGTTTGAATGTATATCCCCCCACCAAAAAAAGGTGCAATTGAATGATAAAACTTGAGTTTCAATAAATTGCATTGTTTGTTCAATAAGTGAGGCCAAATGTTGCAGTTCATTAAATAAGTAATTTATCCTTGTATACAGTATGATGTTATTTATCCAACTTTGAAATATACATGTAGCATAAAACAAAATCAGGATTTTTGTCTCATTATTCATTTTATGTACCATCTTTAAACATACAATTTTTCATAGAAAAATCTGCCTGGAAGAAATATCAAACTTTGAATTTCATAAAAATATAAAGATATCAGTGTTTTATACAGTCATTCTTTAAGGTTTACCTTCATATGTACCAATGCCAAGTGTGTTAGGGTGTGAACATAATCAAAAACTTGCATTCAAACAAGTGTGGACACAGAAAAATGTCTCGCCTGCATTCCGCATCAGTAAGGGAAAAAAATTACATCATAAGCATTACATCAATAGAATTAAATTGTTATCATTTAAAATATACAATGCATGGTTACAGTGAAACTGCCCTAATACACAAACTTTAACCTAGTCGCTGGACCATGAAATCGAGGTCAAGGTCAGGTGACACCTACCAGACAGTCATGTACTCTTCACCAGCAACCTGCCTGCATACCAAATATTTTTTACCCTACCATGAATTGTTACAAAGGAACTGCCCTAATACAAAAACTCTAACGTAATCACTGGACTGTGAAATTAAGGTGAAGGTCAGGTGACACCTACCAGACAGTCATGTACTATTCATCAACAACCTATATACCAAATATTGTCACCCTATGATGCATAGTTACTGAGGAACTGCCTTAATACAAAAACTTGAGGTCAAGGTCAGGTGACATGTGACCGACTGTACTCATCATAAGCTACCACTGGACCAAATTTGATGGACCTTGGGCTTAGGCTTACAAAGATATGAGGCAAGATGTCCAAGTGTTTATGCCACCGCTGCCGGATTCCCATACATATGTCTCACCTCCAGCGACAATCATTGCATGCTATAGACATAAACAATGTAAATCAAGTTGGTGCTGAATTTGTCTGCGTTCAAAATGTAACAGGAGGGATTAAAAATATAATTTTGATTTTCTTATTTGGAATATTTTGCACATTATAATTATGTATTAAAACATTCAAGTTTTTAACCTAGATATAATATGTGTAATTGATTTAAGTATTTTATTTTGAATGCTGAAGAATAACCAAATAATAATATGCAATAATATCACTAAAACAGTGTAATACAAGTACCATCCATTGACAAGCAGCCTATCATGTTACTTCCAAATCTAATTCCAGGTCGGTTGTCAACAGATATTTCTTTGTGTCAAAGTGTACAATCCATGGCCATTCTACTTAATTTGAATCATAAACTGTTTCTGTTTACTGTTGTTTATTTTTCCACAAATGTCAGATGTTTATTTCAGGAACTGTTGCAGAGAGGTGCCTTGTGTCAGTGCTACAACAGGCCAGGTGAGTTGAACAAATTGTACTTAAAATATTATTAAACCAGTAGTTGTTGTGAATAAACAATATTTGTTCATTGTCAGAAAATATACAGTTTTTTTGTAAGAGTCTTAGTGAGGTTCTGATGAGCATTTCTTGTTTCGCAGTGTGTACAAATAACCTTTATATTTTCTGAGAATGTAAGAATATTGTTTTTTATTCTGCAACTGGAAAATACATTTTATACTTCTGAAAAACATGAAAAGGTGCACTTCTAGTCAATTGTTGACATGAAATTGTTGGCATGTATTTGAGTGATAGCCTAACTTCACAAACAAATATCGTATTCTATAACATGCAGTAAACCTAATCAGAATATTAAATATCATTAGAAATAAAGACAAGGGACAAGGAGTTGACGTCATTATTTAAAAAAATTAAGCATTGGAAAGGTGTTATTTGTATAGTTGAAGCATTGTAGCAGAATACATGTAAAACTATTAACATACATCGGTTTTATAAAGTTGTTGATGACGATCATAAATTCATAAATTCAAAAAATTTACAAATGTGGCTTTATTTCATGTTTACATTTTACTGAACAGCTGTTCAAAGAAAAAACTTCCCTTTTATTCCTTCAACTATGTTTTGTGCCTCAACAACCCACAACACTTGTCACATTTTTAACATTGTTTCATGCAGTACGTATTTAAACAAATAGATGGTACATGACAGGGTGTACCTGGAATTTAATTTAGTTTTCAAATTAAAACATGTAGTTTTTTTTACCATACTGTACCTCAGGATGCTAAAAAAAGTTTTATAAGAAAATGAAATTCACACTTTTTAAAACTAAAACTATTCAACAAATATACATTTTACTCTTCTATTCAACATTCACAAGTTAAAGTGAAGTTTTATTTTATACTTATTTCATTTTTATTTCAGGTCAAATTCTTTCACTATTATAATATCAATCAATTTTATTTCACAAAACTCAGTCTCACATTTCTGTTACAGTTGTACAACACAAGCCATACAAACTTGGACAGTCCATCTTCCACCTACATCATCAGTTTGACCTGAGATCAGTACTCAGTGGTGAATGGAGAGGAATAGTAACAGGTGGAGTGATGATGGATGATGGCAGACTTGTGTTTTGTCTACTTTTTATGTACAGACTATTGATATGTAACACAGATGGATCCCAGACAGACAGTATACCACTACAGTACAAACCATGGCATGTTACAGCAGTAAACAACTCTACAGTGGCTGTTACATCACTTGGTACTCACTATATAGAGATGTATGACATAAACAATAAACATAAACTTAAATCAATACAACAACCTGAAGTGTGGTGTAGTAGTGGCATGACAACTATAGACAACAAGTTAGTTGTAGGTGGTGGATGGAAACTATACATCATAGATCATCAGACAGGAGAGGTGGTACAGACAATCATAAAGGAGGAGAAATGGAGCTTATCATCATGTCTTCCATTTGTACATGTCACTGGTGACAAAATATTCTACAATGATGGTGGCACCAACAAACTGTACTGTTACAGTTACACTGATGACAAGCACTCAACAACAACATTACCATCCAGACCACGGAGGATAACCTCCCTACATGATGGCAGTCTGTATGTTTTATGTAGGGATAGATCTGTACAACATGTGTCATCTGATGGAAAACATTATAAACCAGTCACAACAGAGGGACTGAAATCAGTGAAGGACTGTATGGTGATCAGTTATATTCAGAAACAGAGAAAACTTGTCACCTGTACTTTGTGTGGAACTGTAAAGGTGTTTAATGACACTTAAAATGCAGTGTTTGTTCTTTTTCTTAGCATCTGACTTCTTTCCTCCTTGTAATATCAGTTAATATATAATCTAATAATGTCATGTGATTAATATAGAAATAATAGTGTCACAGATCATACTAATATAGATAAACAAAATGGATTAATAGGATTTTTTATTGTACAGTATGAACACAGGACTTAAAGGTAACAAACAATTTTGTGGATGGTGTGTAAAAATGCATACTAAAATGTACGATGGTGTTATAGTTTTGATGTTTGTTTATTGTTTGAATGGTGTTAAAGCCACTTTCATCAATTTTTCAGCTTTATCATGGCATCCAATTTAAATTGGGGGAGTAAGCTAGAGTACCCAGAGAATAATTCCAACCCTTAGTAGGAAAACTGGCAATCCTTGTTAAAGATTGGAGTCAATTGCATCCTTCAAGAATTGAGACTTTAACTTGAAACCTCGGCATTGATAGACACACTATTATCAGGAGACTAACTAGCTTAGCCACTCTGCCACTGAGGTCCCTAGACTAACTAGCTTAGCCACTCTGCCACTGAGGTCCCTAGACTAACTAGCTTAGCCACTCTGCCACCGAGGTCCCTAGACTAACTAGCTTAGCCACTCTGCCACTGAGGTCCCTAGACTAACTAGCTTAGCCACTCGGCCACCGAGGTCCCTAGACTAACTAGCTTAGCCACTCTGCCACCGAGGTCCCTAGACTAACTAGCTTAGCCACTCTGCCACTGAGGTCCCTATTTTGTTTATCTTTATTTGCTTTGCAGTCAGTTGCAAAATATGCTTAGGTTTTTGTTAGTTGTTTTGTTTTGAGTTACCTCCCATTTGTAATGTAAATTAATTTTTACTTTTACTGAGAAGAAAAGAAAATAAGGTAAATATGTGAGCTAATGCTCACAAGTGATACCCCCTTTTTAAAAAAAAAAGTATTTGGTAAACAGGAAGTAGATGTTTGTTTGTTTGTTTGAATGGTGTTTTAATGCCACTTCCAGCAATTTTTCCGCTATATCATGGCGTCCAGTTTTTATTGGGGGAGGAAGCAGGAGTACCCGCAGAGATCCCCAGACCTGAAGCAGGAAAACTGGCAATCCTTGTCAATTAAGATTGGAGTCGAGTGCACCCTGCCTGCAGTGAGAATCGAACCCGCAATCTCAGTGTTGACAGACCATGTGATCAATAGTAGACGAACTACCTTGACCACTCTGCCACTGAGGCCCCAGGAAGTAGATGACCATGGAGCATAAAATCGCTATATACCATATGGTACTATAGGATAAAGCAATAAGCAACATATCAGGCTTCTGAATCCTAAACTAAAGTGGACAAGGGTTAACGGTATACCCTCCCCTCGTCTTCAAAGTGGGGATATAAAGTTCTATCTTCAAAATTTAAATGTATAAATTCCTTTTGAAGTCCTTCCTTTGACTTGTTCCCTGTAAGTGATAGTGTTTTATAATACAGGACAAAAATTATTTAACAATATTTGTAATATTTTTCAGCTATATCATGGTGTTCAGTTCATATTAGGGGAGGAAGCCTGAGTACCCAGACAAAAATGTTCAAATATAACAAAAATATGATTTTTGAGAATGAACAAGAATATTTTCCCTTGTTCTCTTGAAAACATATTTTTGTATATCAACCAGAATCAGCGAATATTTGTTTAATATTTCAAAAAAATGTCTTGCCCTCATTCCACATTTGTCAAAAAAATTGCCATGAGCAACATATTAATAACACTGCCAGCAATTTCTTATCTTGTTCTTGTGAATTGTATGTGACTGTGTGGTTTATCTCCTCATGTACATTTATACAGTGAGGTCAAGCAAGTCAAATAAAAAAAATGGAAGGAGCTGTATCTACAAAACAGTCTGCAATATTGTAATATAATGATGATGAACCATTATAATAACATACAGTGAAACCTGTCTTAGTGACCTTTGAAGGGAAATTGTAAAAAAAGGTCACATAAGACCGGGGGTCTTTATACAGAGGTCCTGATGTTTGCATACCAGTTAACACAGTCATGTTGTCAGCTTGTGAAAAAGTGACTTGCAGTACTGTTTTGTTTGTTTTCATAAGTAAAAATAAGAAAAATATAACATTTATTTTATGTTATAACATATAAAAGTACAAAATATACAACAATTATGAGCCTTCTGATTTCCTATTGTATTAACACAGGTTATTCCCCCTTAAGTCTTTGTATTTTTCTGTGTACCAGGTTTACTAGTTTCATTGTGTTTTAACAATATGCTTTATGCACAAATTGCAAGTTGGTTTTAGAACCAGTGTACACCGGTTTGTATTGATTATTGCCCTTTGTAAAAAACAAAATATTGTGAACATAAAATAAACATGACGTTTTGAGAAACATCACCATTTCCAACATGAATGACAAAAAAATGTAAAATAACGCCACATACTATTCAAATTTTCAGGGCAATAAGAATTTCGCTTAAAAACATTTTAATCGCTTTAAACTTTAGTTTAATGTTTCAAAGAAGCTTGATCATTTGATGATGGTCTACGAATCTTCGTTTTCATCAGACTGCTTTTATTTATTGTTGAAGGACTTTTACAGTCTCTATAGTCGTTTTAGACAGGTTTTCTCAGTCAAAAACAAACAGAAAACACTGTTGTCAGTCGCGTAAGACAGGAAGTAGTTATATAGAAGTAAAATGAATGGGAAAATGCTGGGGAGGCATAAATACTGTCGCATAACACAGGAAGTCGTTATATGGAGGGAGTTGCTATGACAGCTTTGAATGTAGTCGAACACAAAATCCATCATTCTCTGTGTAAAAAACTAGTTTCTGATATATTTTATTTGACATATGTACCATAAATAAAAAAAAACTGATCAAATGAATTATTAAACCTTAAACACAAGTCAATTTCATTATCTGTTTTTTTTTAATATAGTAAAAGTCTGCATACATTGTCAGAGATTTTTTAAGAGAAATAAAAACTGCTAAATGTGTATGGTCCAGCTTATGCTTCAGTTGTAGATTATTTTCCAGAATTAATTTAAGAAAAAGATTATTGCAAGTGGGTCCTATGCGAACTAGAACATGGTCAGACCTTATATTTGTTAATATTTTAAAATTATAAAATAAAGACACATATAAGGTCTGACCATGTTCTAATTCGCATAGTGCACAATTGCAATAATCTATTTCGATTCTAATATGTCTAACAATTTTTTTAAATTTTGAAGTTGCTCGAAGAGGACACTTTCAAAAGTAATATATGAGAATTACAAATCTGGATATAGACACACATACACTGCAAAACAAAAACCAAATACACTAAAACTGTGCATAACCTGAACCCAATAAAAACAAATGTAAAAACAAGATTTTAATATATATCCAATATAATTAAGAAACACAATTTTATTAATCCACTGTGACAGGAAATTAATTGAAATATATAAATCAATATTATTCCGGTTCACTCATGAATCATTTTTGGAAATCACAAACCCTGGTTTGTAGAACTCCAGATTTCTCAAATTTGACTGTATATAATGTTTAAAATATTATGAAATACAATATTTGGTTTTCTCTACAATATTCATAAATATTATATTGACACCAAAATAACAATCTGCATTTTTGGCAATCTTCAGGATTTATTTAAAAGGTGAAAGATTAGTTTCTGAATATAAACAATACAAAAAGTGCCTTACCTCTTTAGCTGACCAACCATGGAAACCTTGGCAGACTCCACATTTCTTACTTGGCCTGCCCTGACACTTAAATAAAAAAGAAATGAAAATCTGATATAATAAACAAAAAACTATCATAACAAGTGTGGACTGTGAGCACGCTCACAAAGCGATACCCCCCGCTTGGCTTTCAAGTCCAATTATCTCCCCTTAATGATATCCAAGGTCAATAAAAATCCTTCTTGCACATCTACATATAATGTACTTCCTTTATGCCAAGTTTCAATAAATTTCATCAAGCGGTTTAGGAGGAGTTGCGCTTACAAGGGATGTGGACAGACAGACAGACGGGTGGACATACTGGGACTTATAACCACTCTGCCACCGAGGCCATCATAATTTAGTCGATACTGCTTATTGAATATTAACCAATTGCATCTTATATATAAAAAGGTCAGCAGTACTTATTTTTTTTATTTGGATTTCTATAGTAGCTGGTACACATAAGCACAAAATAGCTCTGATGTAGTTTGTGTATTAATATTTATGGAAAAAATTCTAGACCGACCTATCTACTCTTTGGATGATAATTTGTTTAATGTTACACAGTACATGTTGATGAAGGCCAAAGAGACAAAGTAAAATGGACATCAGAATTAAGAGCTGACAGGACAAATGGTACATAATCACACTGCTTGCCTTTACCTACCACCATTCTATAGCATGTTCTAAAGATCTGAAAACTGATGGTCTACCCCTGAGGAAGGCTTGCATGCTGGCCAAGGCTTCTAAAGCTGTCCCTATAATAATAAACAACAAAAATTAAATATATTTGTATCACTAAGTATACACTAAGGTGTCAGTTCACACACACCCTATTTCCTATAATTACACAATAGCCAAAGTGCATCAAAATACGCCTATAAAAAAATTGCAATTGCACTGAAGTGTGTGAAGCTCATAACTCATAAGTGGCTGAAGCGATTCAGCTGGTTATCAATCTTGGTCATGAAGATCGGCCAACAACTGTTTGAGTTAGAGAGCAGACAATGCACATTTGCCACTTATTGTATAAATAACTCTGAAGAGGCTTAATTGATTTTGCTGGTTTTTAATCTAGGCGGAGACATTATTCCCATAAACATTTTCCCAAAGTTTCATGAAGATCGGACAACAACTGTTCCAGTTAGAGAGAGGACATCGCTGAGAATGTACCCGTAATAAGACCCGTCTTTGAAGGGCATATAAAAAAGTACCTAACTGATGTAACAAAGTTTGCCTGACTCCAGTAAAACATTCTCTCTGGGCTTCCTCCACAAAACTGGTGTCCATTATCATGATGACATAAGCACTGGACCCATTTAAAGCCATTAAATTTGTAATGGACATAAGTGTTGTTTAAAATATTGCCTTTCATGCTGATTGACTAATGTTAAGTATTCCTGATATAAAATATTGCCTTTCATGCTGATTGACTAATGTTAAGTATTCCTGATATAAAATATTGCCTTTCATGCTGATTGACTAATGTTAAGTATTCCTGATATAAAATATTGCCTTTCATGCTGATTGACTAATGTTAAGTATTCCTGATATAAAATATTGCCTTTCATGCTGATTGACTAATGTTAAGTATTCCTGATATAAAATATTGCCTTTCATGCTGATTGACTAATGTTAAGTATTCCTGATATAAAATATTGCCTTTCATGCTGATTGACTAATGTTAAGTATTCCTGATATAAAATATTGCCTTTCATGCTGATTGACTAATGTTAAGTATTCCTGATATAAAATATTGCCTTTCATGCTGATTGACTAATGTTAAGTATTCCTGATATAAAATATTGCCTTTCATGCTGATTGACTAATGTTAAGTATTCCTGATATAAAATATTGCCTTTCATGCTGATTGACTAATGTTAAGTATTCCTGATATAAAATATTGCCTTTCATGCTGATTGACTAATGTTAAGTATTAAATAAGCAGTATTCCTGATATAAAATATTGCCTTTCATGCTGATTGACTAATGTTAAGTATTCCTGATATAAAATATTGCCTTTCATGCTGATTGACTAATGTTAAGTATTCCTGATATAAAATATTGCCTTTCATGCTGATTGACTAATGTTAAGTATTAAATAAGCAGTATTCCTGATATAAAATATTGCCTTTCATGCTGATTGACTAATGTTAAGTATTCCTGATATAAAATATTGCCTTTCATGCTGATTGACTAATGTTAAGTATTCCTGATATAAAATATTGCCTTTCATGCTGATTGACTAATGTTAAGTATTAAATAAGCAGTATTCCTGATATAAAATATTGCCTTTCATGCTGATTGACTAATGTTAAGTATTCCTGATATAAAATATTGCCTTTCATGCTGATTGACTAATGTTAAGTATTCCTGATATAAAATATTGCCTTTCATGCTGATTGACTAATGTTAAGTATTAAATAAGCAGTATTCCTGATATAAAATATTGCCTTTCATGCTGATTGACTAATGTTAAGTATTCCTGATATAAAATATTGCCTTTCATGCTGATTGACTAATGTTAAGTATTCCTGATATAAAATATTGCCTTTCATGCTGATTGACTAATGTTAAGTATTCCTGATATAAAATATTGCCTTTCATGCTGATTGACTAATGTTAAGTATTCCTGATATAAAATATTGCCTTTCATGCTGATTGACTAATGTTAAGTATTCCTGATATAAAATATTGCCTTTCATGCTGATTGACTAATGTTAAGTATTCCTGATATAAAATATTGCCTTTCATGCTGATTGACTAATGTTAAGTATTCCTGATATAAAATATTGCCTTTCACGCTGATTGACTAATGTTAAGTATTCCTGATATAAAATATTGCCTTTCATGCTGATTGACTAATGTTAAGTATTCCTGATATAAAATATTGCCTTTCATGCTGATTGACTAATGTTAAGTATTAAATAAGCAGTATTCCTGATATAAAATATTGCCTTTCATGCTGATTGACTAATGTTAAGTATTCCTGATATAAAATATTGCCTTTCATGCTGATTGACTAATGTTAAGTATTCCTGATATAAAATATTGCCTTTCATGCTGATTGACTAATGTTAAGTATTCCTGATATAAAATATTGCCTTTCATGCTGATTGACTAATGTTAAGTATTCCTGATATAAAATATTGCCTTTCATGCTGATTGACTAATGTTAAGTATTCCTGATATAAAATATTGCCTTTCATGCTGATTGACTAATGTTAAGTATTCCTGATATAAAATACTGCCTTTCATGCTGATTGACTAATGTTAAGTATTCCTGATATAAAATATTGCCTTTCATGCTGATTGACTAATGTTAAGTATTCCTGATATAAAATATTGCCTTTCATTCTGATTGACTAATGTTAAGTATTCCTGATATAAAATATTGCCTTTCATGCTGATTGACTAATGTTAAGTATTCCTGATATAAAATATTGCCTTTCATGCTGATTGACTATTGTTAAGTATTCCTGATATAAAATATTGCCTTTCATGCTGATTGACTAATGTTAAGTATTCCTGATATAAAATATTGCCTTTCATGCTGATTGACTAATGTTAAGTATTCCTGATATAAAATATTGCCTTTCACGCTGATTGACTAATGTTAAGTATTCCTGATATAAAATATTGCCTTTCATGCTGATTGACTAATGTTAAGTATTCCTGATATAAAATATTGCCTTTCATGCTGATTGACTAATGTTAAGTATTAAATAAGCAGTATTCCTGATATAAAATATTGCCTTTCATGCTGATTGACTAATGTTAAGTATTCCTGATATAAAATACTGCCTTTCATGCTGATTGACTAATGTTAAGTATTCCTGATATAAAATATTGCCTTTCATGCTGATTGACTAATGTTAAGTATTCCTGATATAAAATATTGCCTTTCATGCTGATTGACTAATGTTAAGTATTCCTGATATAAAATATTGCCTTTCATGCTGATTGACTAATGTTAAGTATTCCTGATATAAAATATTGCCTTTCATGCTGATTGACTAATGTTAAGTATTCCTGATATAAAATACTGCCTTTCATGCTGATTGACTAATGTTAAGTATTCCTGATATAAAATATTGCCTTTCATGCTGATTGACTAATGTTAAGTATTCCTGATATAAAATATTGCCTTTCATTCTGATTGACTAATGTTAAGTATTCCTGATATAAAATATTGCCTTTCATGCTGATTGACTAATGTTAAGTATTCCTGATATAAAATATTGCCTTTCATGCTGATTGACTATTGTTAAGTATTCCTGATATAAAATATTGCCTTTCATGCTGATTGACTAATGTTAAGTATTCCTGATATAAAATATTGCCTTTCATGCTGATTGACTAATGTTAAGTATTCCTGATATAAAATATTGCCTTTCATGGTGATTGACTAATGTTAAGTATTCCTGATATAAAATATTGACTTTCATGGTGATTGACTAATGTTAAGTATTCCTGATATAAAATATTGCCTTTCATGGTGATTGACTAATGTTAAGTATTAAATAAGCAGTATTCAGGACAAGAACAAACAGTTAATCAATTTGAGGTTTTCTTAAAATGAGAAAAGAGCAAAACAATTTGGTCATGACAGCAAACAGCAGGGTAAAATGGATATAGTAAGAAATTTTAGCCATAAAGCATATCAATGAAGGTGTCTGCAGATGGAGACTTAATCGTTAAGAATACATGACAGTGAGGGATATTTAAGCAACAATTGAGGTAACTCTTCTTTTTCTTAACAATATATAAAATACATTCCGATAGTGTGTGATCACTGTCGAAGGAAAATTAGAAAAAATACCTTATTAGATAATTGGGAAGCAAAATTAATATAAAATAAAAACCCTCCATTAAGACACGTGTGAGGAAGAGATGTTATAACAGATTTTTGCTTTTAAAAAGTTGTTCACACACAATTTATTAAAAGCGAAATAAAGAAACACTGTGTAAAAATTGTGTGATGATCTAATATGTTTAAAAAAGTTCAGAAACTATTTCCCACCAAATTAAGTTATGGAAGCTAATTCTTCAATCCAGAGAAGACCCTTAATGTCTTGATTTACTACAAATATCTACTTATATATACCTTCGACAACATCTATCACAATTAAACCAATTAAGGAAGGAATCAGATGTCTGATGGCTGTATGTACTGCTATAGAACCTCCCATACTGTAAATAAAGAAAGTCAATTCAATTATTGGTCACTGTGTAGTATTTTGTTTGAATAATGTTTATGCCACTTTCAGGAAATTTCAGCTTATCATCGTCCAGATTTTATTGTAGAGGAAGCCAGAGTACCCAGAGAAACCACTGACCTTTAGTAGGAAAACTGGCAATATGTGTCCATTATGATTGGAGTCAACTAAAGAAGTGAGACTTGAAACTGCAACCTCAGTGTTGACAGCCCACATGATCAATAGTAGACGAACTACTTTAACCACTCGACCACCAAGGCCCTTCCTGCAAGTATAATAGGGTTCATCTCCATACATGTAAAGCATGGACTCACCTGTGTCCTACTAGTATAATAGGTGGTGGTTCATCTCCATACAGAGCTTTCACAACCTTGCCAACATCACTGCAATAAAACAACTCCAAATTAAAAGTTTTGTTTTTACCAGTAAATATGGTTGTCTCCCCTGTACCCAATATTGTCCATGAGAAAATGTATAAAAACTACGCAAGTTGATATTGTTCACTCAATCCATACCAAGTTTCATACAATTCTGATAAGTAGCTTTAGCTGTGTTTCATTTACAAGCTGATTTGATGGCATATATTTTGAAATTTCTGTTCAAATGAGTGTAACTCTCACAAAACTCCCCGCATAAAAAAAATGCCTCAATACACTACATATCATGCTCATAATTTCTTTAAAATTATGAGCTGTAGCTTCAGGTGAGTTGAACTGAAAAGCTGGCATAGTGGTATATATATTATAAAATTTCAAGTTCAAAGGGTTATCCTCCAGTTTCAGATGAGTTGCACTGACCATCTGGATTGGTGGGATATAATGTGAAATTTCTTAGTTCAAAGAGGTGTAACTCTCGCAATCTTTACTTTTTAAAAATGAAAAAATAAACTATATACTGTGCCCTAAATACATACCAAGTTTCATAAAATTCTGTTAGTAATTTCAGAGAAGTTGCCCTGATGTGACTGTTGTACAGAGGGACAGACAGACATATATTATCCTCATCCTCATCTGACTACAAACTACTTGAAGTGGACATAAAGATTTAAAAATACTGTTAGCTATTTAAAAATCTTTGGTAAAACTGACCTTGAGAGTGTTTCTGCACTTAAGTCTGTATCGTCTGTTGTAATTGTGTCACCTATACCAATATCAAATTAAGAATAAATTAATTTTTATGAATTTTTGGCAAGAAACAAACAATGGTTAGTTTTCCTTAGTTTCTAATTGACTTGAAGGAAGTTGCTGTAAAGCATTACAATACAATTGACATGTACATGTATTAGGCGATTTGATTGGCTAACAATCTGAATAAATTATTGCCATATTAAAGTCATGAAATCACATTTCTTCTATAATACAGACCTAGAAATTGACCCTTGAATCCAACATTTCAATTAATAGAAAATAATAAAAAATAGAGACCTGCATAGCATCAAAATTAAAACTATTTAATCTAAATTTGAAGCATACATGCAGTGAAAGACCATCTAGATATCACTTTAAAAGTTTCAAATGACCAAATGACATTACGTTTTTAATGATTACTGAATTGTGGATACTATTGTTCCATATATAAGATTTATGCTTTAAGCATCTAAGTCAATTTGCAACAGTAGAACCACTGATAAACCCTTTGAATATCCCCTAACATACTTCCAATTATAGCTGACATAAAACTGTTGTTAATTGGATAAAGTACATTACAGTAACAGATATTGTAAAGTAAGTCAATTTTTCTATTACTATTTTTGCTTTTACTATTAATATTACTGTATTCCAGTTCTAAAATTTGTCTATCGATGATCTATAACTGTACAAATAAGTGTACATGGAAAAACATTACTAGCTTAATTAGCAATTCACTTAATTTTATTTTTGTATTGATACACACCTGTCTATTACACAATTACTTGGAGACTTGTGTTAGATGTATCTCTTCTGTTTATTTGTGATCAAACAAATAAAATTTTTTAGTCTACAACAAAATTTTACTTACCATGTCCTCTCAAATCCACAGCAGCACACCTGCATGTGACCAAATGTGATATGTTTCTCTGAAAATAGTAAAATAGACCATCAGCCAGAAGAAGAAAACATTAAGATTACTACATCTTACTCAATTGGGTGTATCTTTATAAAACAGATCATCAAGGTACCGTACATACTCACACATAAGTCGGTAAATTGGGAGTTAAAAATTTGGTTTTAGATTAGGGTTTCGACTTACAATGTATAAGCGAGTCATACCACAAGAGGAAAGAATTATGGTCGAAGTTTGAAGGCCGTACATAGACCGCCAGCTATAAAGACAGAAATAGACAGATACGTGATGAGTTATGCTAAATAAAGTATATTTAAGACAATAATACAGATTTTTTTACTTGTGTATTTTTTATTTTATCCAGCTTCCTATTTACCACTGTTTACACAAGTATCATCTTATTTGTATGTATTTCATAATACATCCATTGATGTCATGATACAACTAAAAACTGAAAATCAAGATAAACTAACTAATACATATATGCTACAGAAATGGTTTTTTCATCTATTATTACTTTAATTTACAAATCATACTTCCACACTTCAGCTTTCATTTATTTTAAAACCTCTGCTTTAACTATTAAATAATACGAAAATGAATATTTGTATATTTCCTCGTGTTTGTCTTTTTTTTTAAGGTTTTTAGTCATAGCAAATTCAGGGAGATAATTACGTTTACATTATCAAAACATGTGTACACTAGTGTAAACAAACCACTTCCGATAAATGACAAGCGATATTTAACATGTTTAACTCATAAAACATGAGAAACAAATAATAAATAAAAAGTCTTACTGGTATAATGATTTTCATTCACAAATTTGGAATGTTTATTTGATTCTGACCTGATGTCAACACTTCTGTCTTCCGACCGACCTAGACGAGGGTCAACAGCAAAATACCGGATTTTAAGGCCCAAAAATATCCCCGACTTATATGCGGACCGACTTTTTAGTGAGCATCTACGGTGCATAGTTAGCTGTTTTACTCACCATTTTTTTGTGGTCAACAGACAAGGGATGTTAGTCATTGTCCTGCTATAAATTCACTAACCACAATTGGATGTGTATACATTGTATGCATTAATGTTTTGCATGTTACCCAGTCAAATGTTTTCACAAGTGATTCAATTAACCCAACTGATTTAACACCTAGGCTGATCAGAAGGTCTTTAAAGCAAAAACGTGAATATTATATAGAAGTGATGTAGCTAAGTGGGTGGGGGAATGGGGCAGACTGCAGCTGGTGTCACCATCTCTGAGGAGTGACAATTAAATGAAAAAGTGCAAATTCCACAGCAGGCACATTCTAACAGTTCTTAAATACTTTTGTCTTCAGACCTTCAATTACTTTGTTTCTGTTCTTTTAATTTTTATACTGTTGTTGTAAGTAGAAGAAATCTATGATGGACATCCAAGGTTCTTTATGTAATATCCCATTATACTGCGAACGTCGTTGTTAAACCTTCTGATATTTTGATTATTACGTCGTCATGTACATATCAATGTTCCATCATTAATAAACATCTATTCAAACTGTACAGTCTGGCTTCAATCTTAAATTGGCGACGAAGATGGGATATTACAGGAAGAACCTTGGATACCACAAAGGCCTCAACGACAGAGACGTGCACCACAATATTATAGAGACTATGAGACTATGTAATGTGACAATTGCACACAATGTCTTGCATTTCTACAACCGGCATTGAATAAGTGAAAACTTCAAATGACTTTAATTTTATTGTTTTATTCTGTTTTTTATTAAAAGTAAGGGAGGAATGTAATATCCCATTATTCCGTGAATGTCGTTGTTAAACCTTCGGGTATTTTGATTATGTACGTATCAACCTTCCGTCAATAATAAACATCTATTCAAACTGTACAGTCTGGCTTCGATCTTCACTTCCAAAGATTGAAAACACATATTAAACATTTTTTAATTTTTTCATTGAAGAGAGAAGCAAAATGTCATATACTGCCAATCAATAAGAGAAAAACTTAAATCTTTTACACCATGCATCATGATGTTTATCACTAAAAAATTGCTGTCTTTTATATGTATGAGAGACCATCTTTCTGAGCATACTGTAAGATGAACACTTTGTGTTAGCTTAAATCCATTCTAATTATTATGAGAAAACTTAAAATTAAAAATATACTTACTGATACTAATGCCCATGATAAAGCAGAGAATCCTCCTCCGTGTAGAAACAAAAGTACTGGCCCTTCTTTACCACATTCATATACTCTGAATGACTATGCATACAGCTAAGGAAACTTATTTTAATTTATTTAAGAACATACAATTTTTTGAATATCCTGAAATTATATTTAAAAATTGTACATTAATCAGAGCTCTACACTAAACATGATTAAAATTCTGGTATGTGAACTACTAAACATTTTTTAAACATGGTACAGTCAACCCTCTTTACAACGACCATGTTAGTTTCCCGCCAGTATTGACGTTAAACTGAATTTGCTGTTATAATGAATTTGTATTTTTGTACATTGATTATCTCCCTTTTTTATTTGAGTCTATTGAAAATCTTTCAAGTCTGCTCAGTATCCAAGCTAAATAACAATAAAATAATAGAATGCTTGTTTTCTTGCTGATATTTAATTAAAAACCTTTTTTCTGTGTTTTTAACCAAAAAAAAAATTAATTGTAAGTTATGATTATTCACATTAGACCGATTTTCGGTAATTATCCTATTTCTGATGAGCCACTTTAATCTTGTGACACTTGTAATTAAGCCAATAATTTCATGAAATATTCGAAGATTTAAATATTAAATAGCCTTTGACACCTTTTTAATGAAGCCATATCCCTGTCATTGATTAATTTTGTAACGGAAATGACAAGCAAGGTTAATTACGCAATAGCAACAGGTTTTCAACTGCAATTGACAGTTAGAAAAATTAATTCTCTAGACAAAGATTCTCTTTCACAGGTAAAATCTTGATCATTTGTCGTTGTGACGAATTATTTTATGCTAGCTTTGGTATATTTGTTACCGACATACACAGTGGGAGTCAGAAACCGAACATGTCATTGTATTGAGCATAAAAAACACGTGGACACGTTTGTTCCCAATGAAATCCTGTCGGATGTTGAATATTTTGTTAAATTGTATGTCGTTGTAACAAGGATTCACTGTATTAAATTCAAAAGTTATGTAGCTGAGGGAAGAATAGCAGTATTTCTTTGTATGGATGGACTTAAATATTACAAACAATATCTCATGAAGAATGTTATAAACAAAAACCAGTAGATTTTCTAATGAAGTTGACAGGTTTGACACATGGCACAATAGGGCCATCTGTCTGTACTTGATTATAATGCATTATAGCGAGCATCGCAGATGCGAGCTATACGGTTACATGCGTGTGTGTAAAAAAAGTCACGTGATCCATATGAACAAATCCATTTCAGATGGTAGCTGAGCTATCCAAGAAAATATTGTAGACGAACGAAAAAATATATAATATAAAAGTAGACAAAAATAATTTTGACATGGATAAAATTAAAGTGTTTATTTTTTAAATTACTACAAAAATGCCAGAAATTTTTTTTTCAACCTGAAACGCTGTATTTGAAATTAAGTTTTGTGACGTCACCAACACATTAGATATGACGTCACGTCATCAATGGAATGTAGGGCTCTGAAGGAACGACATGAACAATGTGCGATGCTCACATTTAGGCTGCGACTACATTCATATTATATTAAATAATCTTAGCTCTCTAGAACAATATCAGGATACATTATTATGCACTTGGACATTATGTTCATATTCAAAATAGTTATCCCAATAAACTGGGGTATAGTCTCTTTTTTTCATAACTGGTCTCTTTCCAGCTCCTCTGAAAAAGAACAAATCTTAATTATAAATACAATTTCACAACACAAATGATTGTTGTCAAAGACAAAGTTTTTGTGCATTAGAATGTTAATGTGTATTATAAATAAGTTGACATGTTGTAAATTAGTGTTTATTGTAACATAATAAATAATTTAACATCACAATGATGTAGAAATGCTAGTCACCCAACACCAGGCGGTGGCATTGGAGGTAAACCACCAAATTTAGCTTTCAAAGCTTGTCTCTCCATAGCAGACATCTTTTTCCGTAATCTCGAACAAGGTGCCCGTTATACGTTTTTGTACTAAAAATATATTGTTTCATAAATATAATAAGCGAATTGCTTTTAAAATATATAACTTGTCATTTTGGAGAATTCAAATAATATCTCAAAATATTTCAATGTTTTTTTTTAAATCTCGCGGACACGAGATAACGAATGGCGGACGGGTCGAAAAGAATGTTTGGATGGTAACAGCTGTATTTTATGGACTAGGAACTTTCTGTGTACTTAGCTTGCAATTTACCATAATGGTTTAATAGCCATAAAGTTTAACTATGGTGAAAAAGAAAGCTAAAGGATCAAAAACAGTTAAAAAGCAAGGTATTCCTTCGAAAAACTGTTTGTTTACATTTCGACCATGTCGATACATGTTTTTAAGTTTGCAAGTTGGCGGCAATTTGCGGTTTTTTAATTAAAACTAATGAAGTTAACAATTTAATGATAAAAAATATCGAAACTCTTGTTCTTAACTTTTAGGGTTAGATATGTTTAAAATATATAACTCATTGAAGGGAAAACATGTAATTTGGTCAGATGTTGCCCCGCTCTTCGATTTCATCTTCGACTATCTAAAATTTAAATTTTACGAAAAAAAACATAAATAAATAAAACATCTACATTTACATGATACTCAAACAATCTATTTTTGAAAAATTATCTCACATTATTAATAGTCATTCTAACATTAAGAAAAGCTCAATTCTTATCTGCTGTTTTCTGAGTTTTGATTTTCCTGTATGTAAACATCGTCCAACTGCTCGAAATTGTCAACTAAACGATATTTTTAGTAAAAATATGCGCTTCTTTATGTTCATTTATACAATATAAAACATATTTATATATAATAAACCTTTATTTAATCAAATAAACCATTTCTTAATTACTTCTCTTCACTTCTGTGCATTTCTCTGCACTTCTCTGCGTTTAGTATGACCGCTTTTAAGATAAACAAAATTATATTTTGAAATCAACACTTATTTTCCAAGTTTGAAATGCTGCGGTTTGTTCATGTTGATAATGTGATTATTAAAATTTGACATAAAGTAGAACAGAAGTGTACGTTACTTAGGAACAATTGATTGTTGTCTATTTGATATTCTTCGGTTAATGTCGTCTGGGGTTGAGGTGGGAAAAGTCTTACAGGTTGTCCGAATACCTCACTGAATGTCACGAAAGGAGACATACTTTTGTAAACAATGCAAGCTCCCTTTAAAAACAAAAATGGGTGACTTTCTATGTAAAATTCCTGTTGCAAAAGTCAAGGACCATTTGTGATATGTAAACAAAAAAGGCATGGTATGAAATATGGTCAGGTTATTGTCAGAAAATTTTTCCTATTGGATTTTCATAGTACAATTTGTGATAATGAAAAATGCAAGATAAAACTGAGCGTACCAAGTGGGGATGTGACTTCAAGTATAGCCTAGGTTTTATTGGACAAGGAAACCGGTGTTTTCAATAACCTTTGGTAGGAACAGTTGCGATTTTTAGATAAAGTTGGATTAAACAGACTCAAATTCAAAACACCTGTACTGTCATGACACTCTGAAGATGTGGTATCAGGTCATTTTAGTACTGAACTCATTGGTCATTGCTGCACCTGGTATAAGTCATTTCAGTACTGTATTATAGTCATGTATTTTGAAGTTGGGTATACAGACAAATTCAGAACTGAATTGTTTAGATAGAGCCTTCCCATTGTATAAACTTCAAGCCAATTTAAAACCTCACATTGAAACAGCACTTGCTTATACAGTTATAAATAGACAAATGTTTTACAAATAAGAATTTATTTCTAAAACACAAGATCATAAACCATGACAAAAGAGATACAGCACAATACAAAACTGCAGTCACATTCACCCTTGTCATACATCACATTTTACCAAAATCTCCGAAATATACACAGTTTAAACAATACATTGACAAATATAAGTATTTTCTCTGTACGGAAGTGACTCCTAGTAACTAAATGTCTGTGAACAGAAATGATTAAAATTAACTGATGCTTCACAGACTGTCTGGTTGGTATGTTGGTAGTACACTTAGGGAAATAAAAACAAACAGAATTATGAGCATACATCTTCTGAGTTCTGTATTTTTCTTTATCAGTTTTTCTTATAAACTTAAAACCAAAATGTTTTATTATGGAATATTTAGATTTTTTAGATCGAGATAAAATATTGTTTGCAGGTGAACAGTGGCAGAAAGAAGATGTGCAGGTTCACACTGGACTACCTCCACAGGTGGAAGGACAACTCAGGTGTTTTATGAGGCTGTCCATTCCACAGATTGTATGGATATCTCCCAGTCCACCAGTTGTTACACATGTCAGGGTGAAGTGGTGGGGAGAAGATGGTGATGGGGCATTGTTTAGGTAAGTCTAAGTTGTATTATTAGATGTGTTTAATAAATACAGAAAACAGAGATATACACTAAAATAATTACCGGTAAATAGATTTTTCCATTTATTATTAAACATATTTGCTTCCCTTGTATGAACTCTACTTTCAGCGATTTTTCATCTGTATCATGCCATTCAGATTGTATAAGGGGAGGTGTCAAGAGTACTCAGGAAAAGAAAGAGTAGCAGTCATTATGACTTGTCAATAAAGGATGGAGTTGAGCAAATGCCTGCATTAAAGTCTCAAACTCACAACCTCAGTGTTGGCACACTAGAGATTAGTAGTGGTTGACCAATTAAGTTTTTCACTATTATGTTAGCATACATAATTCAAATGCTTATTTAATTTGAAATTTTGCATCAATTATCATTACAGACTTGTTAAAATACTTACACAATACTTATAGCAGTATACTTGTTAGCTACAATAATGTAGCTGTATGTATGAACAATTACTCGTAAAAGAGCAAGCCGGGAGTGTTCACACTTGGAGTTTTATGCATATAATCAGCTATTAAACTGTTTCCCTGAATTGCTACATACTTTTTAATGTCTTTGAAGTTTAACTGATACAGGGCTCACGCTGGGTCAAAATTATAGGGAGAAGTCACTTCTTTTTTGGGTGGCTGACAGGGAGAAGTGAGGATAGAACAGGGAGAAGTGGGTGGAAAACAGGGAGAAGTTGCAGTATATGTCGCGAACGCGTCCTGTTTACTTTGTTTTGTTTTTTTTTAATTAGTGTTGGCATTTGCATTTTTATTATGTTTTTTTAGCAGTTTAATTTATTGAGGATAAAGTATCAAAGATTTGATTAACTATTCAGTATACTTATTTCACACATTTTCAAAAAAACATGTATTAAACATAACAATAAAAAAAGAATCAACTGTCACAAAACTGTTCATTAAAATAAATGTTTCTTAGTCATTGATACACAATTTGATTGATTTATAATGAAGTACTATTAGAACTAGAAGAAGAAAATTACATCATTTTGACACATACTATATTATGTAAAATTGTAAAATTCACTATTAAAAGTATTTAAACATATTTAACATAAATTTGTTTTGAAGTAACTGCCAAAATACTATTTTTACTACGTGTCTATCATTGCAAAACGCATTTCACCACTATCAGCGTAGTATATTTGCAATCTCCGGCACCAAATTCATATCCGCTCCGGAAATTTTCACAAATTCTTGTGCTCTGAACTGGTTATCGGTTATATTGTAACCTACGCTTTATATACCAAATAAAAATTAAAAGGGTACCAGTTCAACTTTGGCGCGTAAACATAATAAACATGACGCGGTATCAAAAATATGAAGATTTCTTACCAAAATGGGAATAAAATTTGAAAGGCGACATTAGGCGATTCTACAAAATGAAAGGGCGACTTCACTTCGCTTTTGAAGATGATCGGCGGCGATGTGGGACCACGATAAGGCGACTTCTTCGCCCGAGTCGCCCTCTAACGCGAGCCCTGTTTATATTTCTACAACACCTTATTCATTTCAGAACTATAGTTTTACACTTTATTCATCATAACGGCATTGTTATCAAAATTTGAATTCCGGAAGTACATAATTTATGAATCGATTTGGTAAAAAATGTTCATCCGGATCAAGTTTTCTGGATAAATTGCATAAGCTGGAATCAAATTTTACAGATACGTTTCAATTCTTCAATCCACAATTTCAATTTGTCAACAATGCCATGATTACGAAAAAGTGTTACAATTATTGAATCAGAAATTGTAGAAATGTCAGTTGAATGGTGGAGAAAGGGAAAAATATAAATTAAACAAAGATAGCAGTTTAAATGTGGAAAATATGTATAAATCGCAATAGTGTTTTTGCTCCATTACGAATAATGCGACCTCTTTGTAGCTCCGTCCATTAAATAAAAAGAAACCTACATTATTTTAGCTTACTTAAATGTATACAACATGAGAAATATTTTTCTTTTTTTTAGGCCGTTGGATGTTAAGAAGAATGACAAAGCTGCCAGCAAAACAGTGGCCCGTTATCCTGTGAGGTCTGGTCCTAAACAGTTTGCATCCTACCTAGGTGACATGGGCAGTATTATATTAGAAGTTTTGAGTGGCCCAATGTTACTGCCTGTTGGTTATGCAGAAGTCACACAAATTGGCCAGTTGTCCCCTAGCAGACCAGTCAATGGGTATAATATTATTTGTTATTTAAGTTTACTTCTGCTTACAATTCTGATGTTATGCTAATGAAATTTTATACAATAATGTAAAGAAAAGAATTCTATAAACGTTTTGGCTTACTGTTCATAATATTGTACATTTATCAACTCATATAGTCCCTGTTTTAATACATGTATAAAGTACACATTTCTGTTCATGTTAGAATATCATGGAAAAAGAAAACAAACATTATAAATATTCTGGTTCCTTTTAATAAAAAAATTGGTTTTTAGGGATGAGGATGTGGGGTGGGGGAGGGTTTGGTAATTATGATTGATGTACAAGTAATTGTTTTTGGCACAAAATATATGTAGATTCATGACAGTTAAGTACACATGTTTTTGATTGTTATTCAATTTAAAGGTTTCCGTTTACTTCATACAATAAAATAAAAACAAACATTATAACAGTGGACAAGTGAGCTTCATCCTCAGTGGCAATAAGTACACTATGAATTCCTTGGTCTGAAGTCATCATGTTCATAGCTGAATACTGAACTAGTATTTTTTCTCTTTTTCAGATTTTTCCCTGTGTTCACTGAACAGGAACAAAAAATAGCAGAACTTCAAGTATCTCTTGTTTTGGAATCACTGATGGGTAAGTGTTCATTCAGCCTTGTAGCGATAAAACAGGTACATAAAAAAATACAGCTGTTTAATGGAGAAAAAGTTAAGATGCGTTCATACAGTTGGCCCAAAACTGGAAATCAAAACACTCACAATTGTTGTATATTTTGTAGTTTTGTAATGACATGAAATAAATGTCAATTTTTACTTAACATTATTACTACAAATAATACAGGTCTACAATTCTTTCTTTTACAATATGTTGACTGGTATGCCAACATCATGTCCTCTGTATAAAGACCCCTTGTCTTATGTGATTATTTTTTTTTACAATTTTCCTTCAAAGGTTGCTTAAGACTGGTTTGACTGCAACGATTTAAAAAAAAAAAAAGTCAATAAAATAACTGGATTTATCTTTTGTTAGCTATATTTATTTGATTTTTTGTCCATTTTCCTCTCGTTATGTCCTTTAAATCTGTCAACAAATTGGTAAATTCTTGTCACTGCAATAAGATATAGTGCATACGAGTAAATGTTAGTCTTCATTAAGTATTATGTTGATTTTATTATATTTTATTAATAAAATTTCACTAAAATAAAAAAATTAATACAATCTGGTGTTGTTTATTTCAGCATCATACGACAGCAATGGATCAGTTCCAACAACTGACATCAGTTTTGAAACACAAGCTACACAGGAATCGATGTATCCACAACGCTATCAGCCTGTTCCACACTCTCAAGCTCCACGTAAACCTGTTGATGATCCATTCATATCGCCAGCTTCTCGTCAGGTACATCATTGGTACAGTGATGATATTAATGGTTTGTTTTATCTCACATGGGCAAATAAATATACAAAAGAAACACAAATTCACAGCATGAATATCAATAAAATTGGAAGGTTAAATTTCTAACACATATAAATGCCAAAATCGCAAGTATGACTTAATAATAAACATGTCACATGTCATTGATCTAATTTACATGTATAGTTGGTATAAAGGGGGTCTTAGGCTGGGATATATTTATTTTAAGTTTAATTATATCCCCAAACAAACTTGTTTGGGCGGGGGATAAACCGCTTGATGAAATTTAATGAAACTTAGCATAAAGGAAGTATATTATATGTAGATGTGCATGAAGGATTTTTATTGACATCAGATGTAATTAAGGGGGGATAATTGGACTTGAAAGCGAAGCGGTGGGTATCCCTTTGTGAGCGTGCTCACAGTCAACACTTGTTATTATTTCACTATTGGGTGCAGACGTGTCTTTTAGTTGGTACATGACTGAAACATGGATTACCTCAATCCTAGAATTTGTTGGCTTTTCCTGTGTTCATTATCATTTCAAGAAATATTTACTACACCTTTATGCTACTTTATGTGATGATAAGTGTATGACCTGCACTATCACTGCAAATTTAAAATAGGTTAATTTTATTTAATGATGAAATATATTTGCCCTTTTTATATAGAATGCAGATGCTGCCATGACCAATGGTTTCACAGATTACGCATCAGACCTTCGTCAGCAGCTCAACTACAGCATGAATGACTTGCCGGCTAGTAACTTACCACCTGTTCGGTCTGGTAGTACAGTTGCCATAACGACCAATGGTGATGTTGTCACTACAGACCTGAGTTTTTATGATCAGATGTCACAGCCAAAGAAATCAGAAGGCAGAGGTAGTTATCTGCTGGGTAGAAAGAAAAATGTCAAACCAACAGGTCCAATTTATTTTGCCTATGGAAAAAATTAAGCAGTGAAAAGAATATAAGTTTGTACGGGGTTTTTAATTTTTTAGCAAAATTTCTCTTTTTGAAAATTAATAAATTTAAAGATTTCTATTGATTCCCATTTACTCTATCACTATCAGAGCACATTTCATCTTGGTTAAAAATTTGTTTATTATAAACTATTAAGGGGTCATCTATAATTGTCAACCATTTTCACAAGTGTGCAAAAAGCACACTTTTTGAGACCCCCCACCCCCCATCAAAAAGTGTACATCAACCATTAAACTAATATAAAAACCAAACTCCACGGAAACGAAAATTTCTGAAGATAAAAAAAAGTGTATGCAAAAATGTCGAAATTTTTAACCCCCTCCCTTAAGTGTGCGGTTTGCACATGACAATTATGGACGACCCCTAAGTCCATATTGTACACATGCATAATAGCATTGTGCTTAAATTATTATAGACTACATACATGTATTAACAAAGACATGTCATTTCATTTAGAAATTTTTAAAAATCTCATTAATTTTGTTCTTTTAATCTTTTTGTTTGTAGCAAGTCCTTCAAAATCAGGTCCTGATAGGAACTTATTATCAGTTTTACTTGAACGTGGGAACAAGTTACGAGATCAGATGGTGATATCCAGTATAGATGATAGTAGGCCAAACAGGGAACCAGTGACAAATGGTGTAGATATCAGTATGAATGAAGTCAATATGTCAGGATTACTGGAGAGGTCAGAACTATTTTTATCTTATAATGCACAGATGCGTAATGTTGTAGTTTTTATGTTTTTGTATTCATTTTTAGAGTGCAGTTCTTTTATAGAAATTCGCAAAAAACTATCAGTTAAAAATTAGCTCTGACTGCAATCTTGCAAAACTATTAAATTTGCCCAAGTTTAAGAAATATAAGATTTATAGACTCTAACAAGTTTAAATTTTATTTAATTTAAGATGAAACAACTGGTGTATGGCAAATTTTCTAATTTATAATTATTTACAGAAATGAAAATTAAATACCGTAAAAAGCTGTGTATTGTCCGCACCCCTTTCTTGGGCCCGAAAAATTGGGAAAAATTCGTATATGCATATACAATCCGCACGTAAAAAATTTCAAAAAACGTCTCAAGATGAAGACATCGAGTCCGACTTGGTCACGCTTTTTAACAATTTTTTACTGTTATATGTAATTTATCCTCTCTTAAAATATCGTTTATATTTATAGTTTTATTCATTTCTAGTGATTGTAATAAATTAAATAAAAAATAGTGCATTCTCACATAGCGTCTATTTTTATCGTTGTTAAAACGGATACTCACACATTTCGAAACCAAAACAATTCGTCAACTTTCATTTATCAATGAAAACAAAGAAAACAAAAAGATTACACGTTTTATTTTAATCCCTTAATGATTGCAATCAAAACATCGATCTTCAAACATTTGAGGTTACATAACGACGCCATTTGCACTGTACGCAATTCAGGTTACACATCCGCTATTTTCGTATCCGTTTTAATTTTTATTCGTCCTATATAATTATTATAACATTACTAAAATAATTTAAGTAAAAATTAATATCATTACAACGTATTTATATGGAAGTTTGTAAAAGAATCATGTTAGAATAGTACGAAAATACAGCATATAACACAACAACAAAATGGCGACCGCCATTGACAACATTCAACGGGACGAAACACACTATATCGAGTCTGTATTTATGTATAATCCGCACCATTCCTTTCCAACTTAGATTAAAAGAAAAAGACCGCGGACAATACAACCCTAAATACGGTAATTTTAAAATGTTTAAATAATTGAATTTTAATAAAAAAAATTATACTTTAAGGCGAGGTTCAACTGGAAGTTTACTGAAAGAAATCTTAAAGGCTGACAAAGACAGCCATAAGGATGTTGATTTGTCTGCCTTAGATTCCAGAGCTGTAGATTTAATGTTTGGTGGTACCGGTGCTTTTGATTATAATGTAAGTACCCCATTAATTAATGGTTATCTGTGCATGTCTCAACAACACAGTTTACTGTAGATAAGTCATTTGTGATATGGGACTTATTTTGCCTCATTATCATGTGCATTCCATTATGTTCAATGAAGACTTCCAGCTGCCAGGATTGTTAATGTTGTCCTGTTTCTGTTTGAGATGTCCTAATAATGCAGTTTGGGTCTTCTGATGCCTCTGGAGCCATCATGGAGTTTAAGAGAAGAGCAGTAGCATGTGTAGCAGACTTGTTTCTTAATTGCTAACAAAGATGTACTTCTCCTCAACAATATATTTTTTCTTTTTTGATCTTCAGAATTTTAATTAATATCTTGCATGCAATCATACAGCGATTAGTACTTACTGATCCTTACATCATTCTGGAGCTTCTAATACTGGTTTCCACAAAACAATTCAAGAACTGTGGAAACTTGCATCTATCAAGTCACATATGTGTATTACTAATAAATTATTTTGTCAGCTGTGTCAATTATTCTGAAAATAAAGTCTTTTTTAAGTCGTGTTATTTAAACAAATAGGTATCATCCAAACAGACATTTTTTAATATATGTCTTTTTACATACCGCAAGACTTAACAGGTTAGACCTGTATTGTCAACAATGGTCACCATTTAAAATGTTTTTAACATTTGAAAGGAGCTATGATATATTTTTATATTGTTTGTTTTATATATATATATTTATAAATGTATTGTTATTCTTCTATATCATTGCTATTTACAAATGACATTTCAGACTTTTAAGAATGGAAGTCCAGGATCTAGTATTTCGGGAGATATGGATGCTTTGAGTGATCCAGGAGATCCTATCCACAGTGAATCTATAATACAAGAACTGTTCTATAAAAATCCTGTAAGTTTTGTAAATTTGTGTGGATTGTTAGGGTCTTCTGATATTATTTGTTTATAATGATGATCTATACATAGGCGGAACATGTAAGATATGATTATTAAAGTAACATTTATCTTTTCCAAATGAATAAACATTGTATACAGATTAGCTCTTATTTTTTCTTTTGAACAGGTTTATAATGATTGATAAGTAATTAAAAATATGTTGAATTGTTAGATATTTTTACAATAAAAATCAAACAAAAAAGTAGAAAACCCATTATTTTGTACAAACTGATGTTTTGGACATTTTTGTATTGTTTGATACATCAGTTGGTAAAAAATTATGATCATAATGGGTTTTCTACTTTTTTGTTGGATATTTTCATAAACAATAATAAAAATTCACTTAATAAATCATTCAATTCTTATAATTATATTTCATAGCAAATACTATTTAAGATCTCTTGTACATAATGCAATTTTTGTTTATTTAAATTGCTCTGGGTTTTTTGGGTATTGTTGCCCTCGTCGAGAAAGCTCATTCTTTTGGATACTGTTGACTTATAAAACTTCTGACTGAAAGTATTCTTAACCAATTAAAAGCGATGAATTGTATACTTAACAGAAGCAATTAAATTATCATTTTGTTGCAAGGGTTTTATTCCTGCTTAATACTTCAGGCATCCGATGTGAGCGATCTGAGTGATTTAAGTTGTGATGAAGATATTAAAAAGTCTAAATCAGCAAAAAGCAGTGCCAGCACAGCTTCAGTTGAAGATCCTGCTAATCAGGTATTTCTGTTCCAGTTTTTCATAGAATACTTGTGTGGATGTGCATTAAATGGAAGTTAAGAATCCCCACCATACCCAGCCCTTGAATGGAAATAAGATATTATCGCTAATTCACAGTATAGTATTTTCCTTTGATCTTTATGTAAGATAAAATCCTATCTCACTTTACTGGCATGAGGTGGGACCATCTCACTTCAATGTTAAGATTTATTAAGTAAATAATGTAATGTCACAATGTTACAAACTAGAGATTATTTTAATTTTTTTAAAACTCGATGCATTTTCTAGTGATCTTATGTAAGGGCTGTCGTCTTCGATGAGATAAGGCAGAGAAAATGCATCTCGTTAAAAAAAATATAAACTATAAATATCACAATTTTTGTAGACCGTACATCTAATTGGCAGTTTTATTATCGCTAGGCTTATAATAGGAAACTTATCTAGTTGCCCTAAAATGTCTTAACCTTTAGTTGAAGAAATATTTTTTAATAAATTTTTCTGATTTCTTTTACCTAATATTTTGTTTGGTTTTAAATTCAGAGGCCCTCATCACGGAGATCTTCCATATCAAGTATGAACATCCCACCTGTCTCTGACTCTCAACAGAATGAAGAAAAACCAAAAAAGAAAGACAAAACTCCGAAAAGAAAGGCCAGATTAAAAACTAAACGAAAGGGAAGTAAAAAACGACGACGATCCAGAAGTAGTGTCAGGAGTAGTGCTAGTGAATACAGCGACAGTGAGCGTACAGGTACTCCACGGTCAGAACTGTCACAAGTGTCCTTTGACTTGCCTCCTTCTGATCTAGATGAACCGGCGCAAGGTACGGAAATTAACTAATATTGTTTTATATCAGGACACTACATGTACATCATTTCAATTTGTTGTCAAGTTTGAAATTTGATTGACAGTAAATAATAATTTTTAAGGGTAATTAATTGATGTTCCTGTCTTTTTCAGATGAGCCAGTGAGGAGTAAACGAGTAGATGGATTAAGTGTGGAAAGACTGACATTGTTGGGAAGAGTACATGTGGCAAGGGTCATGATTGATGCTCTCCATCTGACGGGGCAGGAACTTAATACATCATCTTCATCAAAAAAGAATTTCAAATTAAAAACTGTTGGCAAACCTCCCAAACCATCCCCTAAAGCGAAGAAATCCATGTAAGATTCAAAATTATTGTTCAGAGCATGCATACAAGACTACCATTTAGGGTTTATTACCAATTTCAGGTATATCATGGTGTCCAGTCTGTATTTGGGAACGGACACAGGAGAAGCTGGTGACCTTTTTGGCAGTAAAATATGCATAATGTTAAAAGGAGTATTTATTACCAGTGATTGAACCATAGATCATTTGATATTTGTTCAGTGTTGTTACATTAAAAATTGGGTTATTCAGATATGTTTGAGACATTGAACATTAAGGAAGTGTTATTCATAATGACAACTTGCACCACCATTTCTTGGATAATATACTAGTACAACCGAATTTCGGCGATGAAAGTGTGTCGGTTTAACGGACATTAATTTCGTTGAAACGCACTATATTTTATTATTTAGAAGTCATTTGGTTAGAGCAATAAATGCACAATATTTTGAAAGTAATGTAGCCCTAGGTTCATTGTCTACAGTGCTGAATGAAGGGAAATCGTCGAAATTCGAGTATGGACGAAATTTGAGTGTGTGACCATATATATGTTTTGCTTTGGCTGAAATATAATATAATACTAGTAATATTAAAGCTACACAAAATATTTGTTCTGTTTTCAGGACATATTTTATAGAGTACCAGTTTCCTGTGGTAGCCACGTCTAGAGATAAATACTCCCCGAATGCCCTAGCTACAGAGGTGATGAGAGTGGCTTCTAAAAATGTTCGTAATGGATGTAAGTATGTCAACATTACCCAATTGCTATTAAAATTGTCTGTCAATTATTTTAGCACAAAAAATAAATAAAATTAATTGAAGATTAGCTATATAAGACATATTTCTACATAATTTTTCATGTATTATGTAGCAAAATTAAAAAATTAATCATTTTGATTTAAAAATTATTGTTCTTATTTTTTTCCTGTATACCATACAGACTTAACAACCATCTGAAAATCTTTTCTTTTTGAACTGACCAAAGAACATCCCTAAGTTTGACAAATACTTCCTAATACGGACTTAAGCAGAAGATCACAAGAAATTGTATAACTTTGTGTCGGTTTTGTTCAATGACCATGGAAGATATTGTTTTAATACATAGCCAACAGGGGACTGTGATTTGGTTTTTCTATATGTTTAAATAGGAATACAGTAACACTAAAATGATCTTTAAGTTCTGATTGACCTAGAACAAAATGACAGCATTTAGTTTAAATATAGTTTACGATGTGAAAGGTTTTTAAAAAGTATTACTATTACAGATTTTAATCCATTTTCTTCTCAATTTCAGTGGTACAGTTCAACCATCGATCAGTTTTCCCCATCATGTTTGATGGTAATGCCATAGACAATTGGTGGAAGTCGGCTTTAGTGTTTAAAGTTTATGCCAGAGCTGCAGGACAAAAAGTGGTATGATATTTAAAATTAAACATAGATAACATTTTTTATATTTAGTAAAAAAAAGTTTAAAATCATTAACCAGTATAACAAGACAAAATGAACTGAAGACTGAAAAGAAAATTGGACAAATATAGCAGCTGGAATAAACCAACTAATGATAAGCATACGAATGCATGTAAAAACTGGATTGAATGGCTGGTTATCTTTAAAGGTAACAGTCTCTGCTTCCCAAGTAAGGAACACAATTGAATTATTTGTCATTATAATTCCTTTATGCAGCTATATCAACCGGCCAACATGTATACAAACCTTATTTAGAGCATTAATGAAGGCTTCTGTGATGATGTAAACTTTTTTATTACTTTCAGCCATCATTAATAGGGAGCTGTGGTGTTCCAATGAAGTCTGTGTTAAAATCAGAATCATTGTTTGTAGAACGAGAATTAGAAGTTAGAGAATCTGTCAACAAAAATACCTCAATTAACTCTTCAATACATAAAAGTGATATAGATGGCCTTTATGGTAACCTCAAGGTAAGTTGAATGAAGTTGTCATTAGGTAATGTAATATTAAGAACATGTGGGGAAAATGGGTAACAGAAAATAATTGTTAACATAATGCATTTGTGTCACCAGCCTTAATAGATTGATTGCCAGACTTAGAGTATGGTTGGTGATGTTTTAATAAATCATGTTTTTTTATATATTTTTCTTTTTTGAAAGTTACCTTTCATAATAAAAAACTTTTAAAAAAGTTTGTAACAAGTTTGGTCTAGTCCAAAGAATTTCATATTTTTGTGTTGTTTATTTAGGTTTCTGTTGAATTGGCATCAGACAACAAAGATTTTTCATCACACCTAGCTCGTACAAAACTTGCCGAGATGTCAGGGCAGACAAAGATTGTCCCAATTCCAGCCCCTGCTCCACCAAAGACACGCCCACCACCTGCCCCATCACAGAATGTAGTACATACACAGCCCCAGCCCCAACATTTGACTACACAACTAAGTAATCAGTTTCAGAATTGTAAGTACTAATATTAACCCTGCATCTTAATTATAATTCATTGTGTAATGTTTGCTAATAACTTTCTTATATTGTGACATAAATACATATTTTATTATTCCTTTCGACCAATATTCTGGTAAATTGGTGTTGAGGGTCAGTAATGAGTTACGACAGCATCATAGTTTCTCCACATAAAAAAGCTTAATAAGACTTTCGTTGATCATTTTCATTTCTGGCATTTTGCCATATATATGCAAGACTTCTTATACAACTAGTCAACATAACCATGACCTCTGAACTAGCTGATAACTGGAGATATGAAATTAATCATAATCATTCTGTACCAGTTACTGAGACATTTGTTTGGAGGGTCAAATCTAGTAGTTAATTTGGTGAATTAATTTTGAAAATGAATTATTATTCTTAATTTTCTAATTTTAAAGATGCAAAATATGGTCATATACAGGGATGTGTTTAATTAAATTGTGAAGAACAAAACCCCAAAATTACCTGCATCATGGGATTATATAAAAAATACACTTATTTAACATGTTTAAATTCACTGTTTATTATTTATCTAATTTTAATTTTAAGTGCATCCAGTGACAGAACAGTCTAAAGTGCACCATGACAGTCAACATGCACCAAGAGTCATAGATCACCAACCACAGTATACAGATTACAGCCCAGAGGTAATTTGGAAAGTTTTCTTGTACTAAATACATATATTTATGTTTTTGAGGCCTCAGTGTCTGATTAGTCTAGCAAGTAATATCTACTAATAATTTATCAGTCTTTAATTTATTGGTGTTTAGCTTTTGCTAGATATTGGGCATGGTGACGTTCAGACATTAATTATTGTTTAAAGATGTCAAAGAATATTTAATTAGAATATTTTACATTCATATTTTATTTCAGCATGTGACCCTTCATACCTTATTGCTGGTTCCTGGGGGTAGAAATATTTCAACACAGGGCATACCATCTCTAGTTTCAGCCAAGAGACATCCAGTATTTCCACCACAACCACATGCTCTTTCATCTCCAGGTAAGATTTTTTACATCATGCAAAAAGTTAAACTTCTTTAAATCTCCAACATAGAATTGCAGGGTTATTAAGCAAACATTTAGATAATAAAAATAGTGGAAAACTTAATAAACTATACCTTTCATAAAATAATATGAACACATATTATGACTGTGACCCCAATCTCTATTTCACAGTCCATTGGCTATGTTAAACTTTATAGATTGGTCAGTTCCTCTGTTCCCTTGCAGGTAAGATGACAAAAGTTGATATATAGAATAAGAAATGTTATTATCTACAAAGAAATTTCAGTTATATTATTGGAATAAATTTATCTTCTGACAGCTTTAAATATTTTAAACATTTTTATTGTGTTTATTATACAGGTGTCAAAGCTCGGGACATGAATGTCAGAAACACATATTTGGTGTGTAGAATGTTCTGGTGTGATGATGCTGTCCGGTCTAATGTTTGTTGGGGAACATTTGATCCTACCTTTGGATTTTCTCAGGTAAAGTTTATTACTGTGTCTCTTTAATGCAAACCCTTTACTCAAAATAAAAACTCTACATTTACAAGAGATAACAGGAAGAAATTCCGTATCCATAGAATAATTGATTTAAATTTACAATACACCTTTTATAAGTATGCTCTATGGAACACTGTCTAGCACTTGATATCCAGTGGGTTTATTGCTCTGGGGAACACTGTCTAGCATTTGATATCCAGTGGGTTTATTGCTCTGGGGAACACTGTCTAGCACTTGATATCCAGCGGGTTTATTGCTCTGGGGAACACTGTCTAGCATTTGATATCCAGTGGGTTTATTGCTCTGGGGAACACTGTCTAGCATTTGATATCCAGTGGGTTTATTGCTCTGGGGAACACTGTCTAGCATTTGATATACAGTGGGTTTATTGCTCTGGGGAACACTGTCTAGCACTTGATATCCAGTGGGTTTATTGCTCTGGGGAACACTGTCTAGCACTTGATATCCAGTGGGTTTATTGCTCTGGGGAACACTGTCTAGCACTTGATATCCAGTGGGTTTATTGCTCTGGGGAACACTGTCTAGCACTTGATATCCAGTGGGTTTATTGCTCTGGGGAACACTGTCTAGCACTTGATATCCAGTGGGTTTATTGCTCTGGGGAACACTGTCTAGCACTTGATATTCAGTGGGTTTATTGCTCTGGGGAACACTGTCTAGCACTTGATATTCAGTGGGTTTATTAGTCCTTATCTAATATAAAGATCCACCCTTCTGCATAAAAATAAAGCTTTACAGTATGAAGGCAGTGGTTTTAGTTAAGAGAAATATTTTAGTTAAGAAGCACTAAAAAATGTTAGGTGATGTGGCCTTGGGTTAGGGGTGGATCTGATGTGTAGAAGTTAGGGGTGGATTTGGGGAGGATGGGCCTTGTATTAAGGGTAGATTTGGTTAGGAGGGGCCTCTTCAGAGATGTATTGAAGGGTCTTGGATTAGGGGTAGATCTGGTGAAGAGGGGCCTCATCAGAGATGTATTACAGAATGTTAGGTGATGTGTCTTTGGGTTAGGGGTGGATCTGGTAAGGAGATGTATTACAGAATGTTTGCCATTTTATGACTTATATTGTCAGTTTAATTTTGACAGGTTGCTCCTATGTTGATGTCTACAGCACTGTTAGAGAGAATGAGAAACAACTTTATGGTGATAGAAGTTTGGGACAAGAAAACTTCTGCAGAAAATGATCAGGTATGTTAACTCAGACATGTGTATTGGAGAAAACAAGAAAACAATCATTGCTTTGAAGTTTGTTTTATATGAACCTTATATAAATTTTTTCCTCTGGTTAGACTGTTGAGAAATGTCAATAAATTTAAAGAAAACTAAATAAATTTCATAATTGAATGAACTGTCTACTGGTCAGACAGCAGATCACCAAAGTAAGAAGCAATTCTGAAAATTAACAAATATTTTTTTTTAATGAAAATAAAGACTTAAAATTGACCATGATTGATAAAAGTAATTTAAACAAATTTGGACAAAGAAGGAATGGGCAGCTCCCTAAATTGCTGATTTGTAAATTTAAACACACAGAAACAATGAATATGCTTTGGGTTTTTCAAAATTACATGTGGTTTTCCAAGGTTTTTGAACGTTAAAGTACTTCATACTCGTACAAGATTAACTTATGAAAACAGCGCCATCTGTCTTAGAATACACCTAAGATTCTATTTACATGAAAGAAAAGTTAAATATAAAACAATATTTTTACATTGCTGTTGTTTTTTTCCAGTTAATTGGTATAGTGAAAATAAGTCTGCATCAGTTTTATATGTCATTCAGGGATAAGAAAATTGCAAATACTCTACTGAAATCTCAGGTAAGGTCTACTTTGGCCTTTTTACATTCGTTTGTCAGTCCGTCTGTAACAAAAAATTTTTTGTCTCAGTTTTCTCAGCCGCTATAGGTTGCAGAAGCCTGATATTTTGCATATTGCTTTTATCCTATAGTACCATATGGTGTATAGCGATTTTATGCTTCTTCATCATCTACTTCCTGTTTACCAAATAATTAAAAAAGTCATATTTGTTAAAGCGTGGGTATCACTAGTGAGCATTAGCTCACAGTCCACACTTGTTGTTATCTATAATTATCAGTATTGTTAAACAAGTTTTTACTGTTTGTCTGAATTCTGAGATTTGCATGAGATTAAATTATTTTTCTCACAACTCTGAAATACGACACGTGGGAGGTACGTAGATCAGCTATACATCATCTCACATTTATATGCTTTTTCAATGTACAGAATGCTGTCTTTGTCATAATCAGTTCTTAACCCATGTTAAAACAATAATAAAGTATGGTATGCATGAATTATTTCTTAATTAATCTGTAAGTCCCATCTTCAGGTAACCTTTGAGACATATGCAGTAAATATGAACTGCATGTTAATTGTTCATCTATATGTCTATCAACATTGCATGTGTAACCAAGTTTTACAATTTATATTTTTTAGTTTCCTGTGATAGCTATAGATAACTACCTCCCAGTTGTAAATCCACTGAACGGGTCACAGTTTGGTCAGCTGCAAGTTTGTTTAGCCATGGGGTCTGCTGAGCAGGTAAATTTAAACGGGTAGACATATATTAAACATGTCACAGTTGGGAAAGAGGCAAGTTTGTTTAGACATGGGGTCTGCTGAGCAGGTAAATTTAAATATATTAAACATGTCACAGTTAGGAAAGAGGAAAGTTTGTTTAGACATGGGGTTCTGCCGATCTGGTAAATTTAAACAGGTAGACATCTATTATACATGTCACAGTCTGGTCATCTGCAAGGTTAACTATACGGTCTGTTTAACCATTTAATCTGTTTTGCACATCAGTTGTGTTTGTAAAGCTGTATACATGTAATGCTATATACTACAAAACAGCTTAAATAAAATCTTCAGATTTTAGATAGCTGATGCAGTTGAGATATGCCATAGTATAATAAATAAATTTTGCGAGAATACTGACTTTTGATTGGCTGGAAAATATTTTCTATCAGAGGATGGAAAACAAATTTTATCGTCATGGAGACACGCGTCGTTTGACTTCATATATTACTCCACGGGAAACTAACAGTTTTTGTGTTGATCTCTTTTTTCTAAAATATCCAGTTACAAAAATAAAATTGTTGAGTTTATTCTATTGTTTGAATTTATTTATAAGTATTAACTACAAAAAATATTTTCTCCATCGACGGATAACAAAATTTCCTTTGTGCACATTTAATATAATCCGCTACACGGATTATACAATGTGCAAAATGGAAATTTTGTTATCCCTCGAAGGAGAAAATATTTTTTTGTAGTTAATCCTTAAAGGATAGGCTTTTTCAATAGGACACTGCTACGAAAAGAAAATAAGCAGGAGTAATGATTAAATAGAGTCATATGTATTATACCATTGTTGATATTTAAATTTAGCAGGTTAAGGGTAACAGCACAAAATAATAAATAGAATCCTCCCAATCAATATATGTTTGGTCACAAAATGTTATCTGGCCCTATTATACATATATTTGGGTATATATGTAGATCAGAAACTTAGAACAGTATACTGAATCCTCTTATCTTGTTTATAATACAGTCAATCCTCTTTACAACGACCTTGTTAGTTTCCGGCCATTATTGACGTTAAACTGAATTTACTGTTATAATGAATTTGTATTTTTATACTTTGATTATCTCCCTTTTTTATTTGCCTCTATTGAAAATCGTTCAAGTCTGTTCAATATCCAAGCTTAATAACAAAAAAATAATAAAATGCTTGTTTTCTTGCCGATATTTAATTAAAAACCTTTTTTTCTTTTTTTTAACAAAATTAGTTGTAAGTTATGATTATTTACATTAGACCGATTTTCTGTAATTATCCTATTTCTGATGTGCCGCTTCAATCTTAACACACTTGTAATTAAGCCAATAATTTCTGAAATATTTGAATATTAAATAGCCTTTGACACCTTTTAATGAAGCCATATCCCTATCATCGATTAGTTTTGTAACGGAAATGTCACGCAAGGTTAATAACGCAATAGCAACAGGTGTTCACCTGTGCAATTAACCGTTAGAAAAGAAAATTCTTTTGACAAAGATAATCTTTCACGGTAAATCTTGATAATATGTAGTTGTAACGAATTATTTTATGCTAGCTTTGGTATATTTGTTACCGACAGACGAAGTCAGGGTCTGAAACTGAATATGTCGTTGTATCGAGCATAAACAACACATGGACACGTTTGTTCCCACTGAAATCCTGTTGGATGTCAAATATTCCGTTAAATCGAATGTCGTTGTAACGAGGGTTCACTGTATTTTCTGATAAGTAATGATTAAAACCTTTATCTTCAGGAAATATACATGAGGCAATTTTTTGACAAAATGTTGCAATTTTCATTTAATTGTGTATTTTTTCCAGGTTGCTGCACTTCAGAGAATCAAACTTGATGGAATGCCTGTCAACCATTTACCAGAGAGACCTCAGCATTATCTCGAAAGGTACTATTACAGCAATGATTGTAAAGAAAATAGTCTAGTACAAATTAAACAGTCCAACTGTCTTTGTACAGTCTAATTGTCATTAAAAAAAATCTAATGCCATGGTGGAATTTATGTAAAGCATGCATGGTTAATTGTAATCGAGACCAGTTACATTGTAATAGTTACACAATATTTTATGTGCCTAGCATTCTGCAATGAACTAAAAAACTTGTTGGAATAATATATCCAGCTAGATTGCCATATCCAGCTGTCACATTTATGTCAACAAACCAATACAAACCAGATGAGAATATGCCAATACATGACTTGTCTCTGTACCAATACTTGTCAACATTGACACATACATGTGCACATGTAGGTACAGGCAAAATATTCAAACATTTTAAAATTCCTCAATTTTTTCTACTGAAACAGTCACCTGGGCGACCTTATTTGATTTGTGTATTGCCAACTGAAAATCAATAAAATGTCTCCACTTGGCATCCACAATAATCCAGAACATTTGTCCCCTTAGTTTGTTTAGTTGTGTTCAGCTGTCATCAGTTTGTAAGCAATCTGATTTTATGACAATGTTAAGCATTTACAGCAGTGAACTAATCACACATATTTCACTCAAAATTACAAAATGCAGTTATAACAGTTTTTTTTTATGTAATTGACTGAAATCATTCCAGTGTAATAAGCTATTGTTGAGGTGTTAGTGGTATATTCTTCGAAGAAAATACCTCAGTTTTTCTGTGTGTTTGTAGACATGACATGCAGCCAGACACAAGTATCAGCCAGCCTTTTATTGGTACAGAATGTGTTGGTAAGTATGATACGACATACTGTTATTCCATCCACAATACTACAAATCATATGAGGCAATGTAGCCTCAGTCAGATCTATACGATTATCTATATGTTCATTACTTCAAGAAAAAAACACCTTGAATAAAATATGGATTGCATCCACACACACAACAATGTAATTATTTTTAAGAAATCACAGATTACAAACAAAACCATTTTGATTACATAGTGGTATTGTTAAAAAAATATACATGAATAATGTTCATTGGGCGATGGCAGTTGTCCTAGACCTGTTCAGCAAATAGTTTATGACAATAGACAATAAATAGAGAAACACAAAAGTTATTGACCAATACAGTATCATTCATGCTATTTCACTTGTTTGAACAAAGATAAGAAATTGTTCTTTTAAAAATAGTAATGAATGTGTTTATTTTTCAGTGGAACATGTATTTGAGGTTGTTATTGAAGGCCTACGAGGACTGGCAGCCTTCGAGAACATGATCTGGGGAGAGGCTGACTGTTTTGTACAGTACCACTTCCCTGCACAGTCGAATAACCAGGTCCCTGGGGCACCTATAATTAAACATGGTTTGTACTTTTGTAGTTTAAAAAAGAGAGACTTTGGAGAAGAAGCTTTAAATAGTCAGGCAAAGTTGCTATATTGAAATGTCATTAGAGGTTCCTGGCATTTTTCTGTGATTCTAACATGTGTGAACTTCTATGATATGAATGTATATTGCTTTACACTAGAAATGAATAGGCAGTAGATTAAATGTGAAATAGATTATTACATGTAGATTTAATACAGTTTAGATTCTTACGTATAGATTAAATGCAATGTAGATAATTACATTTCGATGTAATGTAATGTAGATAATTGTTGTAAAGTAATGTTAAATGTCTTTTTAGCTGTACCTGGTATGAAGTCATTTAGAAGTGCTACTACCTTATGTATACCTGATCCTACCTTTACTGATGTCACACGACACAGGTTGATTTTGTCACAAGGAACACCTGTACAAAGAGAGCTACTAACAGGTAAAAAATTATTTACATGTGCCACTTCATAATGTATGTCTGTACGTTTAATGATGTTCAAATAAACAGGAACTTCCAACCACCTGTACTGCTTGCATTTGAAAAATATTCTACAGATAAAAAGGTGAGACATTTGGACTTGAATAAGCATGGTTTGCCATAACCTTGTTTTGTTTTCCTCTGGAAATTTAAAATTAAGTATACCTGACTCTTCCGTTAATGATGGATTGATATATAAAAAAAACAACTACCTATTACAGATCAAAATACTTGGAACACTTGTTCTCAATGACTATATTCTAATGTCTTGTCAAGTCTGTCTGCAAATTTTAAGCATAAGTATACAGTATGACACACAGCAAGTACATTTCTTAATTTGTGTCATATTTACATAATGTTCGGTTCACATCTGCAGTTCATTTTTCTAATTGATTGAAACTTTGTCTCAAATAAGAGTTTTCATGTGTGTAATGATATACAGACTATCACAGTGGAATGCTTTATCTTTCAAGTGCTGTCATCAAATTGTTTTGTTTCTAAAAATATGGCTTTCTGTAGTTAAATATTTTCTTATTCTTATCCATTATATTATTATATTTGTTTAATGATTGTTTTACAGCCTGTGCAGGTTCAGGATCAGGAGGTCTGCCATTTGAAGTTTGGTGTAGATACTACCACCCTAATGTCAGAGACCAGTGTGTTGCTAAGGTATGCTGTTATTATCGATATTGGAATAATGTTAGATATGTAAATTAGTTGTTGCAAAATAAACTATACATCTTAGTAATAAGATAATTATTTAATTTGCATTATATCTTTTCTCACAGTCTTGTTAGTTCAGTGAATTAATTTAAAAAAAAAAGGCTGTAAGATTTGGGCCTAACACACAAGGCTCAACATTGCATTATTCACATAAAAAGCTTCATGATTTAACTGTCATTTGTAGACCAGCCTTCCACTTGCCAAGTTATGTGCAATGGTTACCATGCACAAAAAAGGGGAGCCTTCAGTTCAAACCTTTGCCTTGCCTTTGACACAAGTTGGATCAGATGCAGAAATGAAGGATCCTGAAGCTAAAGCAAAGGTAATTATTTTTGATCTTTGTAAATACAGCTAAGGTCATTCAGATGTATGTTAACCTATGAACAAACTAGGTGGGATGAATTAGTACTGATAGCTATGTTGTTAGCTACTGTTTCTTACAAGAAGTTAATTTTATAAATAATATCTTAAATGTTCATTTTATAAATAAAATCTGAATTTGTGAAAAAAAATTATAACTACTAACATGCAGTTAGAAACTGATTTAAAGATTAATCAGCTTTGTACAATTTTCACATTGAAAGTATATCTAAAATGATCAAACCATAAAACAGTTTGCTTGACAACTGATCTTATTATCAGATGTTCTGTATTTATTATGAAAATACATATGAATATAATAGCTGTGAACACATGTAATTGCTACGATCATGTGTAATGGCTGTTATGACCATGTGTAATGGCTACAAACATGGAAATGTGCATGTAATATTAAGCTGTCATTTTATTTCAGATGAAGGAATCTGGTTTGATGGATGTTACGATTCACTACAAGACAAATACAATACAGGTAAGGGCTGTTCTATTAAAATGTGGGAAGGTAGAAAAAAGTCCAAAAAATATACCCCACATGCAGGATACATTTTACCATGTTTTGCTTATGACATTTTAAGCCAACACATGTCCCAAAATAACACGTCTTTTCCTACTTTACCACAGACTTGATTGGAATATTCCTTAGCCATCTGTCAATACTGATCTAGATTTATTTTAGGAACCATTTCATGGGGCATGTATTTAAGTAAAACTGAGACCAAAGGTGTCTCTCAAATTATGATAAATACTATAATACAAGAAGGATTCATATATCCGTGTTCATTGGAAATGTCACAAGGCATCTATCAACATAATTATTTTAATTTTACTTATTTCATTATCACCATGTATGCATGATAGTCACTAAAATTGTACTTATACGAACTCCCATACAAATATAAGCAAACAGAGAGAATAATCACAGCAAAAAAAATTAAGCTAGCAAGAGAATAATCACAGCAAAAAAAAATTGTTTAAGTAAGCAGACATACTTTTTATTACGTACATTCTCACTACATTTTTCCTTTTGTTTTTATCTTTAATTAAAGAATGAACAGAGTGCAGCACTAGAGAAGAATTTAACAGGAGCACAAGTTTGTTTATCAGTCAGCATTATCAGAGCTTCAGGACTCAAGGTATTGTACTGCATCAGATTTATTTTTTTTTTACCTAAAGATTGATTGACATTTTACATTCAGCAAGAGAAAACACATTGCTGCTAAAACACTCTTATATATATATATGTTGTACACATGGATTGGAGGAAACCTTAAGATGAGTATATCAATGGGAGATAAGCCAAACACAGACTTAAAATTTAATTAATCGCTAATAACCGCAAATCACAAAAAACATCAATGAAAAACAAACAACATACAAAACACAAAACATTATTTGGCTTGGTCATGTAATTATTTGTACATCAACAAGACAAGATGGTAGGTATGTTACTGTGAGATGATATTATTGTTTATAGCTTCTTATTGTTAACAGGCTGCAGCAGAGGCTTTAGCCCACCTGGACACAGGCATGCAGTATCCTGCTGAAGTTGGTGTTAATTCTTATGTCAAGGTCAAATTGTCATTCCTACAGAAACAGGTAAATAGACTGGATTAGGCCTGTATGTACAGCATAATATCACTGTTTATATGATGGTTCTTAAAAGGTAAAGAGTTTAGATTTCTACAAATTGACCTAATATATACTCTTGTATATTAGAAATGTTATGGAGCACAAAAAAATCACATTGGTATCTCATTTACTGTTCAGTGATCTTATCTGAAAACTGTGCATGTCTTTTCCTAACAGTGCAAACTAACATGAAATCTACATGAAATATCTTTTGTTCTGCGTTATTATACGCCCCTCTTGAAAAGTGGGCATATACAGTGATAATGGTGTCTGTTTAACGTATGGGCACCCATCTCTTATCTGTAACTCCTCCTACACCACTGCATGGAATTTTATTAAACTTTAACAGAATCTTTTGTAACATGGTGCCACTGTAGACCTGATATTTGAGATTTTTAATTGGAATGATATTTGGAGTTTCCCAGAGTAAAACATGGATCTTTTTGACAAAGGAAGCATGGGTGGGGGGGTGGGGGGGTGGTATCAATTAATGAGCCTTGTTAACAGTTCTAGTTTGAAAAAAAAAATTATGTATTCTTAGGGTTTCTTAAGGAACGTGTTTATAATAATTAGTACAGCTACAAAGATTATTGTTTTGACAGGACGAGAGATTAACCAGAACTATTGCAAGGTCCTTCTCTCCAGAATTCTCCCATCACATGGATTTTCCATGTCCACTGTTGTGGACAGAACCAGGGAGTGATGCCATGACACTAGCAGAAATCTTAGAATCAGGAGAAATTACACTGGAGATCTGGCACCAAGTACCCGGCATGTCTTCTGGTATGTCTTTATTAGATTAAGTGCTGGATGTTTTTGGGGCTGTTACAGAAAATATATTGACTAATTTGCTAGAAAATATTTTCTACCAGAGGATTGAAAAAAATCTTCCTCATGGAGACACGCACCTTTGATGTCATATATATTACTCCGTGGTAAGCTTACATTTTGCATGTTGATCTTATTTTTCAAAAATGTCAAATAACACAAATAAAACTGTTGTTTATTCTAATGTTTACATTTATTTTATAAGTATTAACTACAAAAATATTTTCTCCATCGAGGGATAAAAAGATTTCTGTTGTGTACATTTAATATAATAGGCATAATGGATTATACAATGTGCAAAACGGAAATTTTGTTATCCCAGGATGGAGAAAATATTTTTTGTAGTTAATCCTTAATTATTTGATGAGCCAGATTTAATATTTAATGTGGAGATTAAAGCATGTAACTGTGTCAAAGGTGCCTGCATATCAACCATAAATGGTGTTTGTCCATGAGCAAGAACCTGTCTATATGTAAATATATATGTTAGTTTTTTTATGGCTAATAATACAATTTGTTAATATTTAGCTAATAAGCAAGACTAATTTAATTAGGAAAATATTAAAAACTTATGCAAGGAAGACAGATTTACCAATTACAATATTCTTAAATTTTAGATTTAGATAGACATTTAGTGCAGGACAGTGGTGTCAGAGGGAGACTAGTATCTGGCAAGATGGGAGATGTACTGCTAGGAACCGTAACTCTGTCATTGTCATCTCTTTTGACACATAGAACAGGTACCTTATGCCATTCACAATTGGAGGGGCTATATACATGTAGGGATCCCCTTCAGTTCATATGTTCATATTTGGTTTCCAGATGATTCTAATAGCTGACAGATTTCAATGAAACTATGGGATATTGTTACATATCAGGTGGGAAAGTAGCTTTTAGATCCTGATTGAATTCAGTCAAAAGTCAGGTTTACAGTCAACAAAATGATAGAAAATTTCACAGACAAATAAAAGACATCCATGACCAAAACTCTAAAGCTTGCATCTGATTTCAATAAAACTGTAAGATATTGTTGCATATCAGGTGGGTAAGAAGATTTTTGTTTGTGGAGAAATTCTTTCAAATTTCAAGGTCACAGTTGACAAAAAATGTTAAAAAAAAGTATAAAAAAAAGACTTTTTCTGACAATGACTTAAAAAACTTGCATCTGATTTTAATAAAACTTTTAAATATTGTTACATGTCAGGTGGGTAAGAAGATTTTTGTTTGTGGAGAAATTCTGTCAAAGGTCTTCACAGACGCTAAAACAAGATCGAAATTTTCATAAAAAGACATTTCTTGACAATAACTTGTAGTCAGAAGGTTAGGAATTCTGGGTGCCGTTTCATAAAGCGATCGTCAGCTTAATGTGCACGTTATCCCATTTAAATTGCATGGGATAACGAGCATGTTAATTAACGATCGCTTTATGAAACGGCACCCTGGTCATCTTTTCAAATTCGATACAATACCACTATGAAATGCTTGTTATGCTTGATTTTGGAGTGTGCAGCATATTTAAGTGGGGTATCAGTGATGACTAGATCAACTTTTTATCTAGTTTATTTGGCTTGTAGAACTTTAACAATTTTTCTATCATTACTAACTACATGTACTTGACTTAATATTTATGTCATTATTTTATTCCTCGCTGTCGCTCAGGATAAAATAATACAACATAAATGGTCACCCTGTTGTAAAGCAATGATAAACCACAGCCTCCATGAATTATTTCTTAAGCAAAGAATTGCACTTTTAAATATTAAAAAGAGTTATCTCTTTGCATAAACATTTTTAATGTAAAGTCTCTTGCTTGAGTGTAAAATAATATATCTTTTTTTTTATTTTCATACAGGCATTACTGGTTGGTACCCTGTAAATGCTCCCATTGTTGGGTGGAACAAAGACACAAGTCAGATGGAGGGAGATGGCCCCAGTAACAATGGTTTAGAGAGGGTTGTCGGAGGTTTAGAACTGGCAGTAAAGTTTGCTCACCATAATGATAGAGAAAGGGTGATCCACACTGCCAGAGGTGTCGGCTGGTCTCCGGTAGATATGGATGTTGAGGATGATGAAGAGTGGGAGAGTGAAGGTATATAGCTGTTGTGTTTGTTCAAAATAATGGGAAAGAAAGAATGAACTGCTAAGATTCGGGTAATGTTCTAGTTTATATTTGGCCTTGGATAAAGTCTGGTAAAATGGGTAGAAATTTTGGTCCTTGATTTGCTTTATCCAAATAAGATATCTCCTCTTTCTTGGTCCTGTCCTGTCTTTCGTTGACAAATGTTGGAAGAAATACAGGTAATTGTTTTAAAGGGTATGCTACAACAACAAAATAATGCAATGAAGTGTAACTGTGTTATAATTTGTTTCAGATGAGGGTAGTGGTAGATATCAGAACATCACAGTATCAGTAGACCAAGCCTGCTTCCCTGTCCAGAACGCCCTCATTACAGGACAGAACAGTTTAGATAAATCTGCCAGATGTTACGTACGGTACAAGTTCTATGATAAAGGTATGTTACTGGCTGTGTCGTCAAAGTATTTAGCCATCTATTATTAACCACTGGTGTGTCAACACTTAGATTCAAAGTTTGAATGGTGTTTTAACGCCACTTTCAGCAATTAGGTTCAAAGTTTGAATGGTGTTTTAACGCCACTTTCAGCAATTAGGTTCAAAGTTTGAATGGTGTTTTAACGCCACTTTCAGCAATTAGTTTCAAAGTTTGAATGAAGTTTTAACGCCACTTTCAGCAATTAGGTTCAAAGTTTGCTTTTGAGGAGCATTAGGGAGACTTCAGGTCCTAGTTGGGCGACCACCCAGTGTGGTGAGCCCTGGACAATACTTAGGTAATAGATCGATTTAATGTGTGACACAATTTACATCCGGTAAATGTTCACAGGGTTGACAACTTTAATCAGAGGCACTGGCAGGGAAATTTTGACGATAGAATAGTATATATTTTCAGCAATTAGGTTCAAAGTTTAAGGCCGATTCATAGCAAGTTGTGTTCTGCTCCAGCCTTAATTGATAAGGGTTGCTTTGTTTTTGTCGAAGGTTGCAGTGTTTATAACAGGTTCTCCAACTTCCTCATAACCAAAAACTTAGAATACAATACCATTTAAACATTGGTTTTTGATATGACATGTCTTATATGTTTCTTGTTGCAATATTAATTATTATTGCAATATTTCCCAATATTATGATGCAATATTGAAGTCTGCTTTAGGGATTTTTCTTTTACTATTTTAATACAGACTTGTATTTTTTGTGCAGGTGCCGTAGTAGCCAAGATTGTGCCAATGTCGGTTAACAGTGATGGTTATATTGTATCACAGTTGAATCACCATCATAGCTTCCAGATATCTGTTACCTCCCCTTTTAAATGGTAATACTCAGATATTTACTTAATACTCATGTAGTTTTGTGCACTGTAGTTCCTTTTCAAATGTTGATTTCAGTGTGTGCAAGAATTGAAAAATGAAATGTTCTAAAAATTGTTTATCTTTGAGTAACTGTTCTTTAAATTACCTTAAAGTTGTTATTTTATTCTTAAATTGAAAACATTTTAAAAAATTTTAAAATACAAGTCAAACCTGTCTTAAGCGACCTTTGAAGGGAAATTGTAAAAGGTAACAAAAGACAAGGGGTCTTTATACAGAGGTCATGATGTTTGTTTACCAGGGTACTTCTAAGATGAAAAAACGTCTTTTGATCGCTTCAGACTTTAGTTTTACGTTTTTAAGAAGCTTTATCGTTGGTTTACGAATCTTTTTTCGTCAGACAGAGTATATTTATTGTTTAATAATAACAGTCGCGATAGTCCTTTTAGACATTTTTTCTTGGTCAAAACCTACGGAAAACACAGTCGTTAGTCTCCTAAGACAGGTAGTCATTATATAAAGGTAAAATGAATGGGAAAATGCTCAAGAGGAATAAATACGGTCGCACAGGAAGTTGTTACATGGAAAGGGTTGCTAAGACAGGTTTTTTTCTGGTTACCTAAAATTGCAGCTGGCAACTAAAGTTGTGAATTGGCCAGTGAAATTTTAAGCCAACAGACCACCTGATATTAAAAGGTACTTTAAGGCTGACATGTTAATGAAAAAATTGTACATTGAAATTTATCTGACAGTCTATAAATATAATATATTTTAATGTTACAGGTATTTACGGGAGGAAAAATTAGAAATACAAGTATGGGTGACGTACGGCAATCCAAAACATCACAAACATAAACCACAACACAGAGACAAACTGATAGGTACTGCTTACATCGACATAGAATCACTGAGTGATGAAAGGAGAAAACAACACAGAGTCAGGTAGGATAGTGTGTTCTATTAGAATCATTCTGTAGCTTGATTAATATCCCTCAATAACTTAAGTTTCAAATAACTGGCACAAAGTAATGTGCCAAATGTGCACATGACTCAGTTCATAATAAAGGATTGGTTGGAATGTTTATCACAGAGTAAGAAATTTAATTCTCAGAACATTTTAGGATTGTTCCAGAAAAGTATATGTTAGACCAGAAGGGCTCTGTCTTAAACCTGCTAGACATAAAATTATGCAAGTTCACATTACATTTGCTACATACAAAATGTGTGCTTTTATCTTGCCACATATATATACATACTATAGAATAAAAAAATGCCTTCTTGGGATGTTTCATAGTACTATTTTTAGCTGCCCTTACAAAGCAAACAATTTTTGCACATTACTCATAACCTCATTATAATAAACTTACTGTTGCATTGTGATTATCTAATTCATATTAATTTTCAGTGGTATGTACCCAATGTTTAAGCCAGGAGCATCGTCACTAGGTGGCGCATTTGTACGAGCGCATGTTACTTCCAAACCACAGTTTGGACCTCTACACCAGGTAACTGTTTAGGGAGTGCTGTTGTATGGAATATTATTTTAAATAATGTTCCATGTTCAAAATATTTGTGGTATATGTCTAATGTTTAAAATTAAGAACTTTTCTTGGGCCTTGTTGTTCGAGTGGTTAAGGTAGTACGTCTACTATTGATCATGTGGTCTGTCAACACTGAGGTTGTTGGTTCCAGTCTCACTGTGTGCAGAGTGCACTAGACTTCAATCTTAATTGACAAGGATTGCCAGTTTTCAGTTGAAGGTTGGGGGTTTTCTCCGGGTACTAAGGCTTCCTCCCCTAATAAAAACTCGACACCACGATATAACTGAAAAATTGCTGAAAGTGACCTTAAACACCATTCAAATAAGCAAAGAAGAACTTTTCCAATAAAATATACCTTTGAATGAAAATTCATATTTGTTCTGTAAGTAATGAATGGGTCTTATTAAAGTAAATGTTATATGGAATGTAAACAATTCTGCAGAAATAATCTTTCTTGTAAAGACTATGTTGGTTTTATTGTACAAGAATTTGTGGTTTACTTCATGGTATGTTTAACTTTATTGTTCAAATGATATATTTTATCAATTATTAAGAAGCTTAAGGAAATAATTATCTAAATATTTGTAAGCAATACTGCTGGGAAACACATTGTAGATCCTTATAGAAAAATTGTTAAACAAAAAAAAACGATAGGTGGGTATTAATTTTTTAACACTTGTACATTTGATTATAGAATCATGAGGAGGATGAAAAAGAAGAAATGTCTGACAAATCTATAACAGAGGATCCTGATTATGATCCCAATGACAGCTTCCACCAATTATCTAGTCCAAAAAAAGAGAAGTCAAAGAAATCTAACTTGAGTGTTGTAGAAGAAACAGCTCCGTCTACGTTCAGTGTTGTCATTTCTATAGAGAGAGCCATGCATTTACCACATGTTATAGATAAAACCAGGTAAGCTTCACTGACTGCTCTTGGAATGGAAATATTTTTTGTTTGTTTTCTTAAGACTTGTCAGTATAATTTATTAAAAAAAACAAAACGAGCCGTTGTGTTCACTGTTGGTACAAAATAAGAAATGATACATTTTACACAAATATTAATCAAATTTATAAGCAGTTATTTTGAAGCAGTTATTTGTATAATTTCAGATCTGATGAGTGTCTCCCTAATACCTATGTGTCTTACCAAACATCTGAAGCATCCAGTCCGTCATACACAACTGTCTATCATAACTCTGATAATCCGATCTGGGACCACCAGCAGGAAACCAGACTCAGTACAGAGTTATTGTATCAGGAAAATAAGGTATTCCTGGTTCTTATCTCTTTCCACAAACGTTTTATTTGACTGTTCTAAGATCTTAGTTTATGTCCACATATTTATACTTTCGGCTATTTGTGTTCTGTTAATTAAATCAATTTGTTGTACCGTCTTAGTGATTCATTTAATTTGAGGTTTGTATTTTGTTTATCTTCAGTTTATATAATTACTGTAATGTGCCTGACATTGCCTGTTGTGTACATGTATTAATAATACTAACTGGGGAACCGATTCTGAAAGTTATTATAAATTACGTGTTATATTGGAATAATGTTAACGATAATTTCTTAACTTGGGCATAATTTTAAAAACTTTTTTTTTAATGGTAAACTTCTGCTACTTTTCCAAATATTTTTTGCTACCTTTTCATGTATGAAGCTTATGCCTGGAAATAAATAAAAATAATGGAAATTTTTTATTTAAGAATTTGGTATTAAAAGTTTGGCATAAACCACATGGTGCTTCCAAAGAACCAGGTAAACAACCTTATTTAAACAGTAAAGGTGGTCACAATATTTTAACTGTACCTGACCTTGTATGGTATTATGTTTACTTGGGGAGTCCTCAGTAGACGAGTGGTTAAGGTAGTCAGTCTTCTATTGATATCCTGATCAGCACAGAGATTGTGCCTTACAGCGGGCAGGGTGCACTGGACTCGTATCTTAATTGACAATGATTGCCAGTGTTCCTACCAAAGGTCGGGGGTTTTCTCCTTGTACTTCGGCTTGCCCCAATAATAAATGATATATCTGAATGTTAAACAACATCCAAACAAACAAACAATATACATGTATGTTTAATGGGGATCTAAGACAAAAGTCCCCAGTTTATAAGTACATATCATCTTTATTGTACATGTTCCCTGAATAACATTTAACAGTTTACCCTTCACATTTCTCCAATTGGTATAGCAAATATTTATGACAAAAATCTTCCTATGCTAAACAAATCGATTAAATCATCAATTAGAGAGAAATAATTCATATTGTTGTTACAAATTATATAGAATTATCTAATTAGTGATAGAAACACATGACAGTGTTGCTTGAGAACTCATAGTAAAATTTCAAATATTAAATGAAAACAATTAAACAAAAAAATATAAATATTCGAACACAAAATATTTACCAAGTCTACAACATGATTTTGTAGAAGAGCTTTTGTGCTGAAGACTTGTGTCTTATGTTGACTTTTATTATTAAAAACTTAGAAATTGGGAATTCTTTCATGAGAGTTGTTGACTTAAGTACTATACAACACTACTGTTCTATGATTTCACAACAAAATTTGACAAAAATAAACCAAACCTGCAAAATTGTCCTTTGTTGCATAAGTGCCTTATTTTACAGATAAATCAGCTGATCGTGTGTTGGGATTTGTATCGGTAGATTTAACTCCCCTGTCGTCAGGACTACAACAGATTTGTGGTTGGTACAACATAACTGACTTCAATGGTCAGTGTAAAGGACAGATAATGGTAAGTACAAACGGGTCAATATCATCTGATGTTATCTTGCATTAATTATATTTATTACATACGTCAATATCATCTGATGTTATCTTGCATTAATTATATTTATTACATAGTTAAAAATCAAACTTAAAATGAAAAATCTGAAGTTTTGGTTTCCAACTCAATAATTTTATTATCATAATTGCAATCAAAATTGTTAATCTCACATTCAATTTTCCATTGTGTTATGTGTACATATTACATGGACGATACATAGAGAATTTTCACCTTGAATAGATGCAGTTTTCTATTAAAATCCTATGCATGCAATGGCTGCTAGACTTGTCCAGAAAATAATACTTTAAAAATGAATTCTACTTTATGATCAAAACCTGAATTATTTCAATTAGGTCGTGCTTCATCATTTTTAGCTCACCTGACCCAAAGGGTCATGTGAGCTATTGTTATCACTTTGCGTCCGTCGTCGTGGTTGTCGTCGGCGTCTGTAAACTTTTTACATTTTAATCTTCTTCTCTGAAACCACTTGGCCAATTGAAACCAAACTTGGCCATAATGTTCATTGGATGGACCTTTACAAAGTTTGTGTTTTTTATTTTGATTGGTAAACCAATATGGCCGCCACCTCAAGACTTAGTTTAACATAGGACCCTATGGGAAAAAAGTTAAAAAGGGCTTCTTTTCTGAAACCGTTTAACCAATCAAAACAAAACTTACTAGCAATATTGTTTGGATGGTCCTCTATAAAGTTTGTGTTTTAGATGGGAATTGGAAATTCAAAATGGCCACCACCGAAGGGACTTAGTGTAACATAGAACCCTATGGGAAAAAGTTTTAAAAGGCTTCTTCTCTGAAACCGGTTAATCAATGGAAACAAAAACTTACTAGCAATATTGTTTGGATGGTCCTCTATAAAGTTTGTGTTTTTTATGGCAATTGGAAATTCAAAATGGCTGCCACCGCAGGACTTAATTTAACATAGGACCCTATGGGAAAAAGTTTAAAAGGCTTCTTTTCTGAAACCGGCCAACCAATGGAAACAAAACTTACTAGCAATATTGTTTGGATGGTCCTCTATAAAGTTAATGTTTTTTATCCCAATCGGAAATTCAAAATGGCCGCCACTGCAGGACTTGGTTTAACATTCAACCCTATGAGAAAAAAGTTTAAAAGGGCTTCTTCTCTGAAACCCTTTAACAAATCAAAACAAAACTTACTAGCAATATTGTTTGGATGGTCCTCTATAAAGTTTATGTTTTTTATGGCAATTGGTAATTCAAAATGGCCGCTACCGCAGGACTTAGTTTAACATAGGACCCTATGGGAAAAAGTTTTTAAAGGCTTCTTCTCTGAAACCGGTTAATCAATGGAAACAAAAACTTACTAGCAATATTGTTTGGATGGTCCTCTATAAAGTTTATGTTTTTTATGGCAATTGGAAATTCAAAATGGCCCCTACCGCAGGACTTATTTTAACATACGACCCTATGGGAAAAAGTTTTTAAAGGCTTCTTCTTTGAAACCGGTTAATCAATGGAAACAAAAACTTACTAGTAATATTGTTTGGATGGTCCTTTATAAAGTTTATGTTTTTTATGGCAATTGGAAATTCAAAATGGCCACCTCCCCCGCAGGACTTAGTTTAACATAGGACCCTATGGGCAAATAAAAAAAATATTCTCTATACAACTGGTTAACCAATGAAACAAAGCTTTCTAGTAATATTGTTTGGATGGTCCTATTTAAAGTTTATTGAAAATTACAGGACTTACTTTAACATCAGGGAAATGCCATCTTCCTTGCCTATAAAATCAGGTGAGCGATACAGGCTCTTAAGAGCCTCTGGTTATTATTGGACACGTTGATGTTTGATGAAACTTTGGAATGGATTTAAATAATATAGATGTAACATCACTCATCTCAACCAAATGTTTTTAAATTTCTAATTTCTAAATTGATATGCCGGTGGTTAATTTCTATTATTGGCATTACAAATGTTACTTTTATTTTTAAAGTTAGTAATGTTCACAATTCAGAGTAATTTCCTACACTGTTTGTGTTATAATTTGAGCAAAAATAATACACATATTGTTTTGTTGTTTTTTTCAGGTTAACATTTGTCCACAAGAATCTGTGACACAGTATAATATTTCCGATAATGGAACCCAACCTTACAGTCTACCACCAGGTGTCAGCACATCAGGAATATGGTTTTTCGACCAGCCACGGTCACTTCCTACGACCTCTGCACCGTTTACCAGCCACCTGCCACACTTCAATGTCCACTATGACCAAGTCAAATTTCATCACGAACAGTTACAACATCAGCTCAGTGAAAATATCAGAACATTCCTACAGAGACACCAGGATAGCTTGGAAACACCGGTCTCCACCGGTCAATCCAATGCCAGCTTCCAACCGACACTTTATGCAAGTGTTCCGTCCCTTAACCAAGTGCCAAGTTTATCTAATATGCAGTTTGATGGTGGTGATTCCTCCAGATCATATCTGTTTTCTTCTCTAAGGTAAGTATGGATACGTTTGTCTTAATATAGCAGAAATGTTTGCTTGGAAATGACATTCAACTGAAATATGACAATATTTACATACATATTTACATGTATATTGTGAAAGGTGTTTTTACGTACCCACAATTTGTTTAAGGATAATAAATTAATTATTTGATTACATGTTCTTCAGTTATGAACAGAATTTGTGGTATTGTAAAATGCAAACACCTATTGATGTATATATTCTTTTTTGTGGTTAAATCCTGTGTTTTATATATGAATTGTATATTTTTAAATTGTTAGGGTTTTCCAATGTCAATGCTTGCTATGCTTATGAAATACAGGTACCTATGGCAGGGCACCAGGCTAAATATTTTTTAATACCTATTGTAACCTACATAATCTTTAACAGACATTTGTTTTCATCTGAAATAGAGCTTAAATATATCCCATAATAAATTATGAATCATGTCGACAAACTAACTATTACTGCCAGTTATTTACTGGTTTCTGTGTGAAATGGTTTATAACTAGATATCACAATTACTTGAACTATCATCTTTTTCTTTTAGAAAACAAATGCAAGATTTGGATGAAATAACCACAAAACTGAAGAAAAAACTGGTCACATCTTCACCACCAGGAAGTTCTGTACCATCACCGTCTCAGTATGTTACATCTTCCTATAACACTCCACACTTGAACCAATCAGTGTCAAGTATACCGGTCACATGTCAATCACTGCAGCTACCATTGGCTAACTCACTAACTCAGTCTGGTGTTTCTTCCCTCCAGTTTGCTAACAGTCAACAGGACACTGTTCGAGAGGCAGATTTAATGATGACTGGTTCCCAGGAAGCTGAATCATCTCAGACAGGAGCAGATTCAGGTGCTTTCTCAGCTACACATTCAAGTGAAAAATACCATGACCAGGATGCTTTAGATTCCCAAAGAAGTGGCAGTGACAGACTTGATACGTTTAGATTTGGCACTACGCCAAGAGATTTTGTTGGATTCACTGAAACTAACAGCACTTTAGCATGTGACTCCACACCACGGGACCAGTCTAACAATTCTGATACAGGAATAAATATGAAATTTACTCCTAGAGAAGACGAAATGTTGTCAACTTCAAACACTGGCTTTACATCTAATGCTACTCCGCGAGATCCTACCATAATGGGTGTCACACCCAGAGACATGTTCTCCCCTAGAGAAATGACAGATAACTCAGATCCTTCTTCTTTAGGATTTTTATATCATGGTGAAAATTCACAACGAAGCACAGGGTCATTTAAGTTGGACTCGGCTAGATCTTTAAATGGTAATGGCAATGGTCACAGTCATATTGATCCAAAGGAAATGAGTATTATTCAGGAAAATACTGAATATGAAGGTTCCGATGGCGAAGGTGATCCGAATTATTATCATCGCTATAGAGATATTTTAGATGAAGAGGAAAATGAAGACGAGTTTGATGTGGAACGAAGTGATGAAGATGTTATTATGCCTAGAACATTGAATGATATATCAGGAAAATTTGGTGGTATTCCCTCTTCGGATCGATCATTTCACAGAACTTTCCGAGAGGAAAACAGACATGTTAGTGAGATAGTGCCAAATGATATTAATAATAGTGCTGTCAAAAACTACAGAGAAAATACTAAAAATAATAAAAATGATGCTGATAGTTTCTTTGATATTGAATCTGTTCCCAATTCCAGAACTCCTCAGAGGACTCAGTATTTACGTGAGCAGTTTGTAGAAAAAGACAGTTGGTTTTCTGATAATGAAGAGGATGGAGAAAATGATAAATCTGGCTATAAGCCATCATGGAGTCCTAAAAATCAAAAACATTCAGATTTAAATCTGGATTTGGATGAAAATGTTGAAGATTGTAATAAAAGTGAGAATGATGATCATTTATTAGAGAAAGTTGATTTAGAATCAGAAATATCTGGTAGTGTAACACAAAGAGGTCAGACATCACGTGTGTCGTCTGCTGGGAGTCAAAGATCTTTTCCTTCTGAACATTCATCACAAAGTGATCGTGTGCCAAAGACAACCAGGAATTTGTATGACAAAGTTGTCAATGAATTAGATGGATATTTTAATCCAAAAGATTCAAGTGCTCAAAATCAGACTGAAGTTAAAGCTTCTGTTAGTAGTGCTAATAGTTCAAGGTCAGCAACTCCAGTACCAAGGAGTGATAGAAATGAAAAAGAGGCTGGTTTATTGAATGGTGATGTAAATGGATATTCAGATAGTGAAGATGAGGAGTTTGAAAGTGAAACTACAACGAAAAAACAGTCTTATCAGAAAAATACAACAATGCCAAACTTCTTTCTTCCTGCTCAACATTTGGAGGCTTCTATGAAGGCATTGGAAATAGCCACTTCTGGACAGAGACGATTGAATTCTTCTGGTGAAAAGGTGTGTTATTAATTTAACGTGTTTGTTTAATATTTCTAGCAATGCACCTATTCATATATGCTGCAATTATTTATGTCTCAATTTATCTTTATTTTCATTTAGGCAAGAATTATTTTATGAAAAATACAGTAATAAAATTATTTTGTGAAAAATTAATATAAAAAAAATATTTGGTGAAATATTAATTTTGAGTAATCATTTCCTTGGAGATTGCTGCAGCTTGTCATCTTTGAACTGTTGGATTTTAAAACACGCCAGTAATTTTTCTGCACATGAACAGCAAAAATTTTAAAGTTAAAAAATTTTTTCATTTTGAATGTGTGATTTTCATTATTGACTGGACTAGTAATTTTAACAATTCATTGAAACCATGGAAATACGTTGAAAATTTTATTAACTTATTTGACAGGATTCTGATATTTCTGATGATGCTGAGAGAAAACAAGAAAAGACAAAGGAGGCATTCAGTTTAAAACAGAAACTGTCTTCAGACCAGAAAAAGAAATTTAACAGTCTTCCATCCAAAGGGAGACAGCTTCCAACAGCAGAGGAGACAAAGAGAATTGCCAAGATTTTCTCATCCAAAATATCATGAAATTCTGAATTTCGTCTTTGTGTTAGCTTTATAGACAGTATACCATATATTCTACTGTGCCAAAGTCAGTTGTTGACCTATATATATGTGTGAGATATAGGTCGTGATTACAAAGTGAAAGTAGGAGCTGATGTTGTGAATTTTTAAATTCTACCTAAGGGATGTATACTGACAGGTGGCGATATAGTCAAATTAAGTTACATTTGTTTTGATTTCTGAAAAATGTAATTAAAAAGGGGACATACAAGTTTTTGAAAGATTCATTAATAAGATTAATTTTAATAGAGATTGGTTACAAATCTGTAGAAGCAAATTCATAAAAGGATGATTAGTACTTAATAGTATATGCCCTTACTAGTCTATAAACAAATATTTATATGATATTTAAGGTTGCTTGTCAAAAGCTGTATATAAATCTACATTAATGGTTAAGTTTTCTTATCCATGAGCTCATGTTCATTTTAAGTTAGGATGTGGGATGTACAATGAATTATGATGTAATCACACAGCTGATTCTGTAATCTTCCTCATTCCATCATTGAAGTGAACATTTCATTGTTGGCTGGAAAATATTTTCGCCAGTCAGAAAACTGTTATCAGCTGCTCAACCATCTTATAGTGTGAAATCATTTTGTCACTGGTTGATACACTAAATGATGCATCTATTTTCACCTATTGGAAAACTATTATCAGCTGCTCAGTGATCTTATTATATAAAATTGTTTTGTTATAGATGCAGTAAATGTTTAACCTCTAAAATAAGAGTCTGTCATCTGTAACCAGCCTTCTGTTTAGGCAATTAATATGTTTAATATTCATTAAAACAGGAATGTGATGTAGTATACTTATACATGTAAAAGTGAAACTTGTAAAAGTGTTGAGATTCTCACAGAAAGCAGCCAAAAAAAAGGAAATAAACCATGTTAGATTTGATAGATTAAATTTAATGAAAATTTGTTGATGTTATTTACCTTTTATTTTCCTCCAAAATTGAAAAATTAAAAGCTTGTAGTACATGTAGTTCTATGAAACGATGGACTCTATGAAAATATAGGGTTATCTACCTTTACCTAACTGATTATCTCCCTTGTCAATGTACACATACTCTAGACTTGAGATTAGCTTGGAATAAATCACAGCTGTTAAATGCTTGTATCTGTGTATAGATACTGTTGCTTGTTTGTTGTAAAAAGATCTGATTGTAGTCTTTTGTTAGTTATTTATTCTATTTATTTTTATTACTAAAGTTCATCTCTAGTTCAAGGTGACATTAACATAGTTATTGCACCATTTTCATGAAAATCAAATTTTATATATGATTTATCTGTCCTTGAATAAGATCACTCAGTAGTTGATAGCTAATATCATTGTTTATATTTTAAGTCATTCATAATTAAGCCATTGGCTGTTTTAACTGTGATAAATTTGTAGTCATATGATTTGGTTTTTGTTTTTCCTAAACTAAGAACTTTTTATTAACAATGTATTACTGCATGGTAATAAAATATATGCTTAATTTATGAATAGGTCATATATAAAGTGCTCAGTTATTTCTCAACTCTACTATTTTTAGTTACTGGGGCATTAAACAGTCGTCTGGGATAATAGTCATCTTTAAATCTCTGGTAAAACAGTATACACTTTATTTTCATTCACATATTTTGTAGTTGTTGAGAAGCCTCAGTGATTAATAAACAGCCCTATAAAACAAAAAATTTTGTCAGGTGCAAAATAACTTATTTTTGTAGTATAATCTGGTTTGGTTTACGGCAATACAACCTTATGAGGACAGTTTTCACTACAATTAGATTACTTGGTGTTATTTTTAATTCACATGCCTAGGTTTATTAATTCTAGGATTGAAAATAATCTTTTCATGTCTTTTTAACATGTTACATTCTGTTACATGTTCAAAAATGTAAAACAATTCTTAAATTCTGTGTAAGCCGTTTGATGAAAGCTTTAACTTTCTTTAAGTAAAATTTCATACTTGAACACATAGCCTGTAAGTATAAGTACAAATAGTGCCTTGTTTTAAAAATTATTCACCATTTAATCAAAATGATAATTTCATATTTTTACTTTAAATTGTTATTTTTCAATAGCATAGTTAAATGTAAAATATTCATCAACGTTATAACAAATGCAGACATTTATACTAAAACAAACTAGTTTGTATACCATTAAAGTTGCATTTAGTATTAGGTATTATAACTGTTATTGCATTTAATTAATAGAAAAGTTGTGGGGAACTTAGAACTGTAGATAAATGTATCACTAGTAAATTTAATGTTTATAATTTGCTAGTTCAATGGTTTTTGGCTATAGATCATTTTTTTAAACTGTAAAGTGTGCATTTCTCATTTAAAGACTAAATTATCAAATAGTTCAAATAGATGTTTACTCCAGACATAGATGTAGTCCCAAAATATGGAGTTATATGATAGGATATAGTCTTGGGATCTGACACAGGGCAATAACTTGAAGTAATATTGTATGGTTAAAGGTGATTTATAGTATTGTGAAGTATTATTTCGAACTTAGGAGTACTTTTAAAATTTTTTGAAGGACAGTATATACTAATAATGACATGAATGAGCACATTTATTATTTTGTCTTAATAATAAGCTTTCAAATGCAATCATACTGCACATGTATGGTATGCATATTTATTAAATGTGCCAGGCAGTTGTATTAGGTCAGAGATCAATTTTTGTACAATTTGTTAAAGCTGAAGGGATTCTTTACCATGTCCAATTTGACAGAAAATTTACAAAAGTATTGACAGTGTAAAATAGAGAACATATTATTATATTTGTAATTTTATTTTAGGGTATTGCTTGATAAACTGGTTCCTTTATACATTAGGGTACCAGTTGTACAAGACAATACTGCCAGGTACCACATACTGATATTTAACTTTCTAGGGTAGTAATCACTATAATATGATATTATTATAAATGCTTAAAGTTTATCTGAATTTTAATTATAATTTTGATTAAAATTGTAATGTGTTATGAATATGGCATTCCAATATGTCCGTCCTGTCAATGTTATGTATTTAATTTGTACAAATTGTACATTTTAAAATGACTTGTTGATAATTGTACATATTAGTAACTTATTAATAAAACAGAAATGAAGTAAGAAAATAATAAAGTAAAATAGAACAGACTGCTGTTTTGTTGATAATGTGCCGTTTGATGGGTCTTTTACTTACAGTGTCTGGTCCATGTTGATAGTGTGCCCTTTAATGGGTCTTTTACTTACTGTGTCTGGTCCCTGTTGATAGTGTGCCCTGTAATGGGTCTTTTACTTAGTGTCTGCTCCATGTTGATAGTGTGCCCTGTAATGGGTCTTTTACTTACAGTGTCTGGTCCCTGTTTATAGTGTGCCTTGTAATGGGTCTTTTACTTACAGTGTCTGGTCCATGTTGATAGTGTGCCCTGTAATGGGTCTTTTACTTACAGTGTCTGGTCCATGTTGATAGTGTGCCCTGTAATGGGTCTTTTACTTACAGTGTCTGGTCCATGTTGATAGTGTGCCCTGTAATGGGTCTTTTACCTACAGTGTCTGGTCCATGTTGATAGTGTTCCCTGTAATGGGTCTTTTACTTACAGTGTCTGGTCCCTGTTGATAGTGTTCCCTGTAATGGGTCTTTTACTTACTGTGTCTGGTCCATGTTGATAGTGTGCCCTGTAATAGGTCTTTTACTTACAGTGTCTGGTCCATGTTGATAGTGTGCCCTGTAATGGGTCTTTTACCTACAGTGTCTGGTCCATGTTGATAGTGTTCCCTGTAATGGGTCTTTTACTTACAGTGTCTGGTCCCTGTTGATAGTGTTCCCTGTAATGGGTCTTTTACTTACTGTGTCTGGTCCATGTTGATAGTGTGCCCTGTAATAGGTCTTTTACTTACAGTGTCTGGTCCATGTTGATAGTGTGCCCTGTAATGGGTCTTTTACCTACAGTGTCTGGTCCATGTTGATAGTGTTCCCTGTAATGGGTCTTTTACTTACAGTGTCTGGTCCCTGTTGATAGTGTTCCCTGTAATGGGTCTTTTACTTACAGTGTCTGGTCCCTGTTTATAGTGTGCCTTGTAATGGGTCTTTTACTTACCGTGTCTGGTCCATGTTGATAGTGTGCCCTGTAATGGGTCTTTTACTTACAGTGTCTGGTCCATGTTGATAGTGTGCCCTGTAATGGGTCTTTTACCTACAGTGTCTGGTCCATGTTGATAGTGTTCCCTGTAATGGGTCTTTTACTTACAGTGTCTGGTCCATGTTGATAGTGTGCCCTGTAATGGGTCTTTTACTTACAGTGTCTGGTCCATGTTGATAGTGTGCCCTGTAATGGGTCTTTTACCTACAGTGTCTGGTCCATGTTGATAGTGTTCCCTGTAATGAGTCTTTTACTTACAGTGTCTGGTCCCTGTTGATAGTGTTCCCTGTAATGGGTCTTTTACTTACAGTGTCTGGTCCATGTTGATAGTGTGCCCTGTAATGGGTCTTTTACCTACAGTGTCTGGTCCATGTTGATAGTGTGCCCTTTAATGGGTCTTTTACTTAAAGTATCTGGTCCATGTTGATAGTGTACCCTGTAATGGGTCTTTTACTTACTGTGTCTGGTCCCTGTTGATAATGTGCCCTTTGATGGACCTTTTACCTACAGTGTCTGGTCCCTGTTGATAGTGTGCCCTGTAATGGGTCTTTTACTTACTGTGTCTGGTCCCTGTTGATAGTGTGCCCTGTAATGGGTCTTTTACTTACTTGTCTGGTCCCTGTTGATAGTGTGCCCTTTAATGGGTCTTTTACCTACAGTGTCTGGTCCCTGTTGATAGTGTGCCCTTTGATGGACCCTTTACTTACAGTGTCTGGTCCCTGTTTATAGTGTGCCTTTGATGGACCTTTTACCTACAGTGTCTGGTCCCTGTTGATAGTGTGCCCTTTAATGGGTCTTTTACTTACTGTGTCTGGTCCATGTTGATAATGTGCCATGTAATGGGTATTTTACCTACAGTGTCTGGTGCCTGTTGATAGTGTGCCCTGTAATGGGTCTTTTACTTACAGTGTCTGGTCCCTGTTGATAGTGTGCCCTGTAATGGGTCTTTTACTTACTGTGTCTGGTCCCTGTTGATAGTGTGCCCTTTGATGGACCTTTTACTTACTGTGTCTGGTCCCTGTTGATAGTGTGCCCTGTAAAGGGTCTTTTACCTACAGTGTCTGGTCCCTGTTGATAGTGTGCCCTTTGATTGACCTTTTACTTAAAGTATCTGGTCCATGTTGATAACGTGCCATGTAATGGGTCTTTTACTTACAGTGTCTGGTCCCTGTTGATAGTGTGCCCTGTAATGGGTCTTTTACTTACAGTGTCTGGTCCCTGTTGACAGTGTGCCCTGTAATGGGTCTTACCTACAGTGTCTGGTCCATGTTGATAGTGTGCCCTGTAATGGGTCTTTTACTTACTGTGTCTGGTCCCTGTTGATAGTGTGCCCTGTAATGGGTCTTTTACTTAACCGTGTCTGGTCCCTGTTGATAGTGTTCCCTGTAATGGGTCTTTTACTTACCGTGTCTGGTCCATGTTGATAGTGTGCCCTGTAATGGGTCTTTTACCTACAGTGTCTGGTCCATGTTGATAGTGTGCCCTTTGATGGATCTTTTACTTACTGTGTCTGGTCCCTGTTGATAGTGTGCCCTGTAATGGGTCTTTTACTTACTGTGTCTGGTCCCTGTTGATAGTGTGCCCTGTAATGGGTCTTTTACTTACAGTATCTGGTCCTTGTTGATAGTGTGCCCCCTTTGATGGGTCTTTTACCTACAGTGTCTGGTCCATGTTGATAGTGTGCCCTTTAATGGGTCTTTTACTTACTGTGTCTGGTCCCTGTTGATAGTGTGCCCTGTAATGGGTCTTTTACCTACAGTGTCTGGTCCATGTTGATAGTGTGCCCTTTAATGGGTCTTTTACTTACAGTGTCTGGTCCATGTTGATAGTGTGCCCTGTAATGGGTCTTTTACTTACAGTGTCTGGTCCATGTTGATAGTGTGCCCTTTGATGGGTCTTTTACTTACAGTGTCTGGTCCCTGTTTATAGTGTGCCCTTTGATGGACCTTTTACCTACAGTGTCTGGTCCCTGTTAATAGTGTGCCCTTTAATGGGTCTTTTACTTACTGTGTCTGGTCCCTGTTGATAGTGTGCCCTGTAATGAGTCTTTTACTTACAGTGTCTGGTCCCTGTTGATAGTGTTCCCTGTAATGGGTCTTTTACTTACAGTGTCTGGTCCATGTTGATAGTGTGCCCTGTAATGGGTCTTTTACCTACAGTGTCTGGTCCATGTTGATAGTGTGCCCTTTAATGGGTCTTTTACTTAAAGTATCTGGTCCATGTTGATAGTGTACCCTGTAATGGGTCTTTTACTTACTGTGTCTGGTCCCTGTTGATAATGTGCCCTTTGATGGACCTTTTACCTACAGTGTCTGGTCCCTGTTGATAGTGTGCCCTGTAATGGGTCTTTTACTTACTGTGTCTGGTCCCTGTTGATAGTGTGCCCTGTAATGGGTCTTTTACTTACTTGTCTGGTCCCTGTTGATAGTGTGCCCTTTAATGGGTCTTTTACCTACAGTGTCTGGTCCCTGTTGATAGTGTGCCCTTTGATGGACCCTTTACTTACAGTGTCTGGTCCCTGTTTATAGTGTGCCTTTGATGGACCTTTTACCTACAGTGTCTGGTCCCTGTTGATAGTGTGCCCTTTAATGGGTCTTTTACTTACTGTGTCTGGTCCATGTTGATAATGTGCCATGTAATGGGTATTTTACCTACAGTGTCTGGTGCCTGTTGATAGTGTGCCCTGTAATGGGTCTTTTACTTACAGTGTCTGGTCCCTGTTGATAGTGTGCCCTGTAATGGGTCTTTTACTTACTGTGTCTGGTCCCTGTTGATAGTGTGCCCTTTGATGGACCTTTTACTTACTGTGTCTGGTCCCTGTTGATAGTGTGCCCTGTAAAGGGTCTTTTACCTACAGTGTCTGGTCCCTGTTGATAGTGTGCCCTTTGATTGACCTTTTACTTAAAGTATCTGGTCCATGTTGATAACGTGCCATGTAATGGGTCTTTTACTTACAGTGTCTGGTCCCTGTTGATAGTGTGCCCTGTAATGGGTCTTTTACTTACAGTGTCTGGTCCCTGTTGACAGTGTGCCCTGTAATGGGTCTTACCTACAGTGTCTGGTCCATGTTGATAGTGTGCCCTGTAATGGGTCTTTTACTTACTGTGTCTGGTCCCTGTTGATAGTGTGCCCTGTAATGGGTCTTTTACTTAACCGTGTCTGGTCCCTGTTGATAGTGTTCCCTGTAATGGGTCTTTTACTTACCGTGTCTGGTCCATGTTGATAGTGTGCCCTGTAATGGGTCTTTTACCTACAGTGTCTGGTCCATGTTGATAGTGTGCCCTTTGATGGATCTTTTACTTACTGTGTCTGGTCCCTGTTGATAGTGTGCCCTGTAATGGGTCTTTTACTTACTGTGTCTGGTCCCTGTTGATAGTGTGCCCTGTAATGGGTCTTTTACTTACAGTATCTGGTCCTTGTTGATAGTGTGCCCCCTTTGATGGGTCTTTTACCTACAGTGTCTGGTCCATGTTGATAGTGTGCCCTTTAATGGGTCTTTTACTTACTGTGTCTGGTCCCTGTTGATAGTGTGCCCTGTAATGGGTCTTTTACCTACAGTGTCTGGTCCATGTTGATAGTGTGCCCTTTAATGGGTCTTTTACTTACAGTGTCTGGTCCATGTTGATAGTGTGCCCTGTAATGGGTCTTTTACTTACAGTGTCTGGTCCATGTTGATAGTGTGCCCTTTGATGGGTCTTTTACTTACAGTGTCTGGTCCCTGTTTATAGTGTGCCCTTTGATGGACCTTTTACCTACAGTGTCTGGTCCCTGTTAATAGTGTGCCCTTTAATGGGTCTTTTACTTACTGTGTCTGGTCCCTGTTGATAGTGTGCCCTGTAATGGGTCTTTTACCTACAGTGTCTGGTCCATGTTGATAGTGTGCCCTTTAATGGGTCTTTTACTTACTGTGTCTGGTCCCTGTTGATAGTGTGCCCTGTAATGGGTCTTTTACTTACTGTGTCTGGTCCTGTTGATAGTGTGCCCTGTAATGGGTCTTTTACTTACTTGTCTGGTCCCTGTTGATAGTGTGCCCTGTAATGGGTCTTTTACCTACAGTGTCTGGTCCATGTTGATAGTGTGCCCTTTAATGGGTCTTTTACTTACAGTGTCTGGTCCATGTTGATAGTGTTCCCTGTAATGGGTCTTTTACTTACAGTGTCTGGTCCATGTTGATAGTGTGCCCTTTGATGGGTCTTTTACTTACAGTGTCTGGTCCCTGTTTATAGTGTGCCCTTTGATGGACCTTTTACCTACAGTGTCTGGTCCCTGTTAATAGTGTGCCCTTTAATGGGTCTTTTACTTACTGTGTCTGGTCCCTGTTGATAGTGTGCCCTGTAATGGGTCTTTTACCTACAGTGTCTGGTCCATGTTGATAGTGTGCCCTGTAATGGGTCTTTTACTTACAGTGTCTGGTCCCTGTTGATAGTGTGCCCTTTGATCCTTTGATGGACCTTTTACTTACAGTGACTGGTCCCTGTTGGTAGTGTGCCCTTTGATGGACCTTTTACTTACAGTGTCTGGTCACTGTTGGTAGTGTGCCCTTTGATGGACCTTTTACTTACAGGGACTAGTCCCTGTTGGTAGTGTGCCCTTTGATGGACCTTTTACTTACAGTGACTGGTCCCTGTTGGTAGTGTGCCCTTTGATGGATCTTTTACTTACTGAGTCTGGTCCCTGTTGGTAGTGTGCCCTTTAATGGGTCTTTTACTTACTGTGTCTGGTCCCTGTTGATAGTGTGCCCTGTAATGGGTCTTTTACTTACAGTGTCTGGTCCCTGTTGATAGTGTGCCCTTTGATGGACCTTTTACTTACAGTGACTGGTCCCTGTTGGTAGTGTGCCCTTTAATGGACCTTTTACTTACAGTGACTGGTCCCTGTTGGTAGTGTGCCCTTTGATGGACCTTTTACTTACAGTGACTGGTCCCTGTTGGTAGTGTGCCCTTTGATGGACCTTTTACTTACAGGGACTAGTCCCTGTTGGTAGTATGCCCTTTGATGGACCTTTTACTTACAGTGACTGGTCCCTGTTGGTAGTGTGCCCTTTGATGGATCTTTTACTTACAGTGACTGGTCCATGTTGATAGTGTGCCCTTTGATGAGTCTTTTATTTACTGTGTCTGTCTCTGGTCAACTCCTCTGTATTTAATAAGCAATACTTGCAGAGTAGATCTGGTTTAAGGCTGGGCAGTTTATTGTCTGCTAACCAAAATGAATGACATACTTGAATCCCACCCTTCTGTGTGACGTCTAAGGCCTGTGGCTTCTGTGGGACGTCTAAGGCCTGTGGCTTCTGTGGGACGTCTAAGGCCTGTGGCTTCTGTGGGACGTCTAAGGCCTGTGGCTTCTGTGGGACGTCTAAGGCCTGTGGCTTCTGTGGGACGTCTAAGGCCTGTGGCTTCTGTGGGACGTCTAAGGCCTGTGGCTTCTGTGGGACGTCTAAGGCCTGTGGCTTCTGTGGGACGTCTAAGGCCTGTGGCTTCTGTGGGACGTCTAAGGCCTGTGGCTTCTGTGGGACGTCTAAGACCTGTGGCTTCTACTATTGATCACATGTTCTGTCAACAATGAGGTTGTTACTTTGGGCCCAACCCATAATTGATAAGGATTGACAGTTTTCCTGCCGAAGATTGGCGGTTTTCACTGGGTACTACTGCTTCCTCGCTCAATAAAAACTGCTGAAAATTGCAGAAAAGAGTGTTAGATTGGTTGTCAGTCAAACTAAAATTAGGGCATGTGTGTTTTCTATTTACAGTGTGACGTTAATTCGACTGTATTGGTACTGAGGTGGTGTACTGTCTCAGTACCAATTTATTGTTCTGTTTTCTAGCCATTTGAATCCTGTAAAAATTAATGGTTGTTTAATGCACATGTCACTTGGAGCTTAATCAATATATTTGTGGAACGAACTGTTCATGTGGGTTATTCGAAGTAATTTATCAAAGTGCATTTCTTGGCATCATTGTCTGGACCTGTTGTTGATGATAAATGGTCTTTACGTGACCAGAAGTGCATGTAGGGTGAGAAAATCGTCCTATCTTGAAATAAAATAGAATCTACGATGTCACCATAAAGGTTTCCCTAATTTTTTCCTATGAAGCAACCAATATATAGGACCATTCATCAATTGGAGTTAAAAAAATCTTTTCATAGTTCTGTCTTAATAAGGATTCAGATAATCACGTAAATTTTAGTAACTATATTTCGCATGGGTTTTACATGATTAGGGCCCTGCCACTTTGTCGCGGACGCCCAATAGTGATCCGTCTGTCCGTCGGGTGCAGGTCAACTCGTACCTCAACCACCTCGTACCTTTGCATTTTAATATAGTAAATCTGTACAGAATGTCCTAAATTAGATCTAAATAAAAATATATAGTGTAAACTAGATAAAAATATATTTAAATATTCGAAACTTTAACCGTTATTTTGCAATTTTAAAAAATAAATCATCACAGCTTGAAATTGCGATGACAATTTTATATAAAATAAAAGCGAAATTTATGATAGATTAATTTGTCATGGACTCTTCGTGTGTAATACGTTCGCGTGCAGTTCGTTTGCGACAACATTCGTTAATCATTTTAATTTAAAATTGTATTTTTTGTTTTGACTTTATATTGCAATAATTTAATTTGCTTTGTAAGCTGAAATCTGGTTGGTCAATTCAAATCGAGCAACCCATATTATAAAAAATAACTTGCGTGACCAATGACCTATTCTTACGCCGTTAAAATTAGTTCCATGACGTCATCGACGTTTTTACCATAAAAATTGTTAAGATTTATAGTTGAAATTAAATATAAAAAATGTTTCAAATTTCTGAACAAGTTATACGATATAATATGGTTTGGGTATGTTTACACCATTCATAAACCGCTTCGCTGTAAATATTAGAAGCAAACAAACCCAAACCATATATCGTATAACCTGTTTCAGAAATTTGTTTGAAGTATTCCTTAATTAAAACAAAAACCACGCCATGCTGGAGTGTATTACGTAAGTGTTTTACCTTTACACGCTTAAACACCATAAATTATCACACGCGCGTGTCACTAAACCTTCAACACGTATTAATTAAGCTTCATTGCACCATCGGAAAAAGGAACAGATCTTTAAAAAAACAAAATTTAGGTGTGAAATTAAAATTTTTATAAATAATGTTTTTTTAATAATATTTAGTCGAATGTAGACAGTCTGTGTTATCTGGTGAAAGATACCATGACTGTAAGAAACGTGACAGTTCACCAGTTGGAGAAAGCACCAGAGATTCCATAGAGTTAGGTACTTTTCATGCGTTTCTAAACCAGCCAACTAATTCCACAACAGATCGTGACGAACCAGCCAACCCAACTGCTTCTGCCCACACACAAGACAATGCGTCTGATCACACTCCCGATGCAGACAACTCCTTAGACTCCTCCTTCAGTGTAGCAGACGAATCCGGTTTTACAATCCATCTAGATGGCTTTTTTGACATCTCTCATCGGTCGATTGCTGATCCCGATGTAATCCACGAAAAGCAAGTAATACTACTAAAAAAGTCCGCGGCTGCATCGTTTTATCTCAAAATAAAAAAATAAACGGCGATGAGAAGAAGCATTTGTATCTACTAATTTCAACTACAAGAAGTTGCTTTCTACCCACACAACTAAAAATGATTACAGAATTTAAACTTAGTCAGCAGCAAAGCTCCACTACCAAATACATACATTCGGAAATTTTCAAGTTGTGGAATTTGTATTCTAGCGGCCAGATTTCCGCCAGCCAACATCTGCGGCATTGTGGGCAGTTGAATGGACCAACGCAAGACCCCTAAATTAAATACAAACTGTTTATAATATTAATATTACTTCAAATTTCTGAACAGGTTATACAATATAATAGTTTGGGTCTGTTTACGCCTAATAAACCGCAAAGCGCTTTATGAAAGGTGTAACGGACCCAAACCATATTATATCGTATACCATGTTCAAAAATTTGAAATATTCCTTATAATTTAATTTTAACTATAAACTTTAACAATTTTTATAGTAAAAACATCGATGATTTCATGGAACTATTTAAATTTTAACGGCGCAAGAAAAGGTCAAAGGTCACGCAAGTTATATCTTATAAAATGGGTTGCTCGATTTGAATTAACCAATCAGATTTTAGCATACAAAGCAAATTAAATTATATATATATAATTAAATTATATATATATAATTAAAATTTAAATAGTTCCATGAAATCATCGAGATGAGAAAGTTTAAGATTAATACGTTATGATTGTTTACGTTATTTATTTATATTGACACTCAATGACTAAGGCCATTCGTTGGTCAGTCTGTGTCTAAATTTATGACAAGAAACACCGTCATTTGTATCGTTGCATAATCTTCTAGACTTGTATATTATTATTTTTTGTTTATGCTGTATCGTCATGTTTGTCGATCCGATACTAAATAAGTGTACTGGTTTAGCAGAATTCTTTTAGACTCTTTATATAATATTTTGAACTGCCTGTATTGTGTATTTACACGATCCCAGTGGACTTATATTATTCCATCTCCCAATGAAAAAAATATTATTCCATCTCCCAATGAAGAATGTCTTAAACATTTAGAGTTAAACGCCACTGATGAGTCTTTAGTAGACGAAACGCGCGTCTGGCGTAATGAATTTGTCACCTTGATAATTTTGATTACATCTTGTTGGAATATTTGAGCAAAGCCAAATAACAGCACGGCACGTCCCCGGTTAGCGGACTGAGAAGCAACTATAAAAAAAGTTTTGGGTTCATTTCAAATGAGAAAGTTTAAGATTAATACGTTATGATTGTTTACGTTATTTATTTATATTGACACTCAATGACTAAGGCCATTCGTTGGTCAGTCTGTGTCTAAATTTATGACAAGAAACACCGTCATTTGTATCGTTGCATAATCTTCTAGACTTGTATATTATTATTTTTTGTTTATGCTGTATCGTCATGTTTGTCGATCCGATACTAAATAAGTGTACTGGTTTAGCAGAATTCTTTTAGACTCTTTATATAATATTTTGAACTGCCTGTATTGTGTATTTACACGATCCCAGTGGACTTATATTATTCCATCTCCCAATGAAAAAAATATTATTCCATCTCCCAATGAAGAATGTCTTAAACATTTAGAGTTAAACGCCACTGATGAGTCTTTAGTAGACGAAACGCGCGTCTGGCGTAATGAATTTGTCACCTTGATAATTTTGATTACATCTTGTTGGAATATTTGAGCAAAGCCAAATAACAGCACGGCACGTCCCCGGTTAGCGGACTGAGAAGCAACTATAAAAAAAGTTTTGGGTTCATTTCAAATGAGAAAGTTTAAGATTAATACGTTATGATTGTTTACGTTATTTATTTATATTGACACTCAATGACTAAGGCCATTCGTTGGTCAGTCTGTGTCTAAATTTATGACAAGAAACACCGTCATTTGTATCGTTGCATAATCTTCTAGACTTGTATATATATATATATATATATATATATATATATATATATATAATTGTCTATTTATATATGCCCAACATCTGATTGTATTTGTATCCAATGTTGAAATACAATCAGATGTTGGGCATATATAAATAGACAATTATAAAATAGAAATTCAAAACAACTATATGCACGCATCTGTATAATTGCTTACAGATCCATTCTGATTGTATGAAAATCGTTGTAATTAAAGCTCAGGTCGCACAAAAACATTGTGTATGTAAATGACATGTTCAACCAAAAGTAACACTAGGCCAGTGAAACTCCGTTTTTTAGCGGACGGATCTGGTCTAGAGGTTACACCTCTGTCTTTACATGCTAGGCGCAGTAGCCATAGATGTTATAAACTGACACGAGTTCGATTCCCGAGGTGGGACGGCTCAAAAATCAAATCTGTGTGTACAGATGATTTTCAGAGTGGAAATTACAACGACATTGTTTGGTTAATTCATTAGACACTTATAAATATCATTTATCTTAACTATGTATCTTTAGTGCATTTCTAAAGATCCAATGTTGAAATACAATCAGATGTTGGGCATATATAAATAGACAATTATAAAATAGAAATTCAAAACAACTATATGCACGCATCTGTATAATTGCTTACAGATCCATTCTGATTGTATGAAAATCGTTGTAATTAAAGCTCAGGTCGCACAAAAACATTGTGTATGTAAATGACATGTTCAACCAAAAGTAACACTAGGCCAGTGAAACTCCGTTTTTTAGCGGACGGATCTGGTCTAGAGGTTACACCTCTGTCTTTACATGCTAGGCGCAGTAGCCATAGATGTTATAAACTGACACGAGTTCGATTCCCGAGGTGGGACGGCTCAAAAATCAAATCTGTGTGTACAGATGATTTTCAGAGTGGAAATTACAACGACATTGTTTGGTTAATTCATTAGACACTTATATATATATATATATATAATATTGCCTATAGACTACATCATCTTATGAGATATGCATCTTGTTTTAAAATTGTTTTGTGTTGAACGGTTTTGTTGCTTGCTTTGTTTTAGTGTATTAGTGCTGTACAATAATTATGATAATACATATTACAAATTTATTTTCTTTTAGTTTAACATAATTTCAGCCATTTTCATATAGTGTTATAATTTTTTATCTTTTGAAGAAGGCTTTTGATATTTGATATGTCAATAGCATCAAGATAAGATAATATCAGGGCGATGTGTCGCCATGGTTGTTGACCTTTGACCTTGACCTAAGTCGGTGGGGCCCAAAGAGATTGATACTATCTCACTGAAATCAAGGTAAATATGTTAGCATGATTAAAAAGTGTGTAAATTTAGTCATTAGTATTGCCAGAATTACTATTCCAAACACGCCGGATATCCCATCGAAAGCGAAGCATTAGTAACAAATCAGCCTCCCCCCCCCTTTTTTTTCCACATAGTATTATGACAATTGACCTTATCCCCACCCTCTTTACCGAACGAATTCTTAAGAAAATTACTTATTTAAACGCAGGAAAAGTTATTTTGTATCGAAGAATATGTCGAAGCTTACAAAAAGACACTGACATAACTTTACACATGACTGTTTAGCTAGATAAACATCTCGGTTTGCGTGATATGTTAATTAGGTGTCCAATCTGGGCCAACACGATCCACTATAAGTAAGTAATTTGTATTTCCAGTGAGAAAATATCTACTATACATAGTACAACATATAACATGAGCTCGTAATGGCTCTTTAACCGGCTATGCTTCTTGCTATTTTTCGACCACGCATCATTAATATGCAGCCTTTTAGTACCAAACGAAAATTTCTACTGCATTGAATTTCCTTTTCTATACACTGTCAAGCACTTAATATTGAAAAAATATTTTTACTCTTAGTTTAAGTAAGCAAAACCTTTCCGAACACATAAGAAATTGTTAAATGTGTTAAATGTGTACTATTCGTATGATGTTGGAATGCTTAATGTGGATTGATTGATTGATTGGTTGTTGTTTAACGTCCAGCAAGCAATATTTCAGCTATATTCAGGACGTCTTTATGTGGAGGGATGTCTAGCTGAGCTGCAAGGATATTTTGACACCATCTCACGAATTGCACCAGTGTGGTCATCACCTCTATTTGAACGTTGACTTAATCAAGACATTATGTTTCGTAAACATTTCTGGTAAATTTTAAGGAACTCACACGACCCGCATCTTTTCAGTACATGTAAACTGGTGTATATGTAGTTGTGCCTTATGCTACTTTTAACTGCATACATAAACAACCATCCCCAATATGTACCAGCTCGATCAGTGATGTATGAAAAATCCATGTTGGAATATAACGGCAACACTATCATATCAAATTGAATCAATCCGTAGTAGAAGTAGGGGAAACTTCCCCCTTACCCCCTCCCCATATAGACTCCGTAGTAGAAGTAAGGGAACTACCACCTTACCCCCTCCCCATATAGACTCCGTAGTAAAAGTAGGGACAACTTCCCCCTTACCCCCTCCCCATATAGACTCCGTAGTAGAAGTAAGGGAACTACCACCTTACCCCCTCCCCATATAGACTCCGTAGTAAAAGTAGGGACAACTTCCCCCTTACCCCCTCCCCATATAGACTCCGTAGTAGAAGTAGGGGAAACTACCACCTTACCCCCTCCCCATAAAGACTCCGTAGTAAAAGTAGGGGCAACTACCCCCTTACCCCCTCCCCATATAGACTCCGTAGTAAAAGTAGGGACAACTTCCCCCTTACCCCCTCCCCATATAGACTCCGTAGCAAAGTAGGGGCAACTACCCCACTTACCCCCTCCCCATATAGATTGCGTGGTTTAAGTAGGGGCAACAACCCCCCCTTACCCCCTCCCTCTAGACTCCGTAGTAGAAGTAGGGGAAACTACCACCTTACCCCCTCCCCATAAAGACTCCGTAGTAAAAGTAGGGGCAACTACCCCTTTACCCCCTCCCCATATAGACTCCGTAGTAAAAGTAGGGGCAACTACCCCCTTACCCCCTCCCCATATAGACTCCGTAGCAAAAGTAGGGGCAACTACCCCACTTACCCCCTCCCCATATAGATTGCGTGGTTTAAGTAGGGGCAACTACCCCCTTTCCTCCTATCCATATAGACACCATAGTAAAAGTAGGGGCAACTACCCCCTTACCCCATATCTATATAGACTTCCTAGTAAAAGTAGGGCAACTACCCCCTCCAGCTATAGACTTCGTAGTAAAAGTAGGGGCAACTACCCCCCTTACCCCCTCTCCATATAGACTCGTAGTAAAAGTAGGGGCAGCTACCCCTTAACTTCTATCCATATACACTCCGTAGTAAAAGTAGGGGCAGCTACCCCCCTCACCCCCTCCCCATATAAACTCATAGTAAAAGTAGGGGCAACTACCACCCTTACCTACTATCCATATAGACTCCGTAGTAAAAGTAGGGGCAACTACCCCCTTACCCCATCCCCATATAGACTCTGAAGTAGAATAGGGTCAATCAACCCTCCCTTACCCCTATCCATACAAACTCTGAAGTAGAAGTACAGTCAACCCACCCCCTTACCCCTTATCCATATAGACTTGCCACACATTATTTATTTATTTATTTATTTATTTATTTATTTATTTATTTATTTATTTATTTATTTATTTATTTATTTATTGATTGATTTATTTATTGATTTATTGATTTATTTATTTATTTACTCACAAATGTATGTGTCTAGACTTCAACCTTGTGACGTTAAAATAAATTTTATTTCAGGGCTTGGGTTCAGCATTTTGTTCGACGGTCACCCTCACAAGTTCGGTGTTTTGAAGCCAACACGCGCCACGGCAATGTGGTAAATTTTGTCAATGGGGCCACAGAAACCCTGACTTTGAGAATGTACGAAGAACAAATTGTACTTAATTTAATTGACACCAGTCTTACCTTGACCCGTCTTCCAACGTCTCTACACAGTTTAATTAGAGACCTAGATTGCACAGTATTCGAAAACCTCAACCACCAGTTCAAACAATGATTTATAACACCTTTGATAAATAAATATGTTTTTGTTTAAACAGCCGTAAAACAAGTGCCTCTTTTATCAAAAATGTCAAACCGCAGCTGATAAAATCACTGATTGTGATAATGACTTGATACTGATATTAGAATATTTGACCAATACCACTGTTGTGACCAATACACCACTGCCCATTGCTGTGACCAATACACCACTGCCCATTGTTGTTTTCAATACACCACTGTCCACTGTTGTTACGTAATAATCTAATTGGGAGGAGACAGGAAATGATAACAAATCAATATCAATACTCAGTGTATTGTAAATCCAATATCTAAGCAAACAAGGATTTTTCCTGTTTAATTTTTCATTCATGAAGTACAAGTATTGTTGCGTTACTACGGAATCCTTTGGATGTAAGGTAAGTTTTTTTCAGTGTTTGATTAACCCAAATAATATATTAATTATTTTCTGTAGTGACCCTCTAGAGAAAGTCGAATGAGACGAATTATACGGTACATTTTTCGTATTTAAAAAGGTGCCCTTAAATAAAACGAATAAGATGCAAAATACACATGAATACTTTGTTTTTCTACAGGTGTGTTCCATTTTAACTACACGCAGTTCACTTGAACTTGAGGAGTGTCAGCACGTTTCTTTTGACCACAAATTACCCTCGTGGGCAGATGAATAGTACGAGTGCAAAGCAGAGTCAAACACTGTGGCTCGTATAATAAATGTTTTTGGGTAAAAAATATACACCGGTCGATTGGTATGCGTTCTAGTTCGATTGTGCATTAGACTACACAATCCAGAATGTTTTTCAGTCGATCATTTCAGTGGTCATTTTGAGGACAATGTTTTTTTATTTACTCGGAATTTGTTCTTGGCACAAATATTTGATCAATTGTTTCATTTTGTTGTCCCTCTTTAAAGCCACTTCCTTTTTGGAAAGTCTGAAACCAGCTTCTAGTTTATCCACATTTCCTTTGACGTGAAATACACACTGCACTGTACTTCACCACGTTCAACTTCGTTTAGCATATATTTGTGGGTGAAGTGGGGAAAGGAAAACAATATCAAAAACATTGTAGCCACCTATATTCTTAAGTGCTGGTATTTTGTAACCTAGACAATTTGTACGATAATTCGTTCTTGCCCACCGGAAACCTAAGCACTGACTGTGTCTAACTTCGTAAGAAAATTTATGTTTGCGAGATGGGCTACATGTAGATACAGGACCGTATTTTAATTTATAAATAATATTTTGATACCGTTCTACTGTCATTTTGTAGAAAGTAACGTTGTCTGGCATATAGCCAAGCAAAACACATGAATATATATATCTAATTATCGCTTAATTATTAAAACTTATAATAATTATATGGCGGAAATAATTGGATGTTGAAAAAAACACGTTTTATTGTTCACATTTCACATGTCAAGCATGTAGACAGATCAGGCGCGCAGAGGACTCTTTAGTAATCAATTAAGTAGATTATACAGAAAACAATGTTGGATAGCTGTGTTATATATTGTTTCTGGATTGGTTTAACTTACGGGCATTTTGGCCGATGATGCTGAAGTGTCCAATCCATCACAGTAATGCTGAGGTCAGAATACATATCTAAACATACAACTGTTTACTTACAATGCTAAACGATATTTTCTTTCCTATTTCAAAAATATAAACAAATATCTAGAAAAAATTAAGCAAAATTATGTTGTGAGACTCATAGCTACGAGATTTCAACGTTTTTCTATTATTATTGTTGTCCCAGTACAAAGAGTAAGACCTCATAGTGAAGGGACAAAAGGTGTATATATATCTTACACTTATCTGTGTCATTCACAGTCTCTCCAGTGGCGGATCCAGAGGGGGGGGGGGGGTCCAGGGGGTCCGGACCCCCCCTTTCGTTTTGACAAGCATAACAAAATGACATTTTAACGGACATGTTTTAGGTGTCAGGAAATCGTCAGAATGCAGGATTTTACACCATTTCGTTCAGAGCTTCTGGGGGCCAGACCCCCTGCCGTAATACGACCTCTGCGAGGTCGGCATGCCACCATGACAAATTTGGACCCCCCCTTTCATTTGAGGCTGCATCCGCCCCTGCTCTCTCGCTCGGACACAACCGACACCACAGTAAACAGCAAGTACAGCATTCGGTAGACTGTGAACTAACATGTGGAAACGTCACGTGATCGACTTATTATAGCAGACTGTGAGCTAGGTTGGTTCCCGACGTAATATTCAGTATGCCTTCGGAAATATACAAATATTCCGAAAGATGATAGACCGGGAACCAGACTAACTGTGAGCCAACTTGTCGGAACGTCGCGGAATTGCCTTAGTTATTAAATCGACTAACCAGTGGTGTTACCAACTCTGTTGTATGCCAGTAGGACGTGGACTGTGTACAGGAGGCATGCTAGACAGCTAAAACCACTTCCACATGACGTGCCTCCGCAGACGTCTGAGAACCAGAAGCGCATCTTAGACAAAACTAGAGCTGCCAATGCTCAAACAGAGGCGTCAACGCATGTCTGCCCGACATGTGACAGAAACTTTCGCGCTAAAATCGGCATTATCAAGCACCGGCGGATACATCGCTTACATAAACAGTTTAGATGTCAAGGTCCTCTACGAAACCATTACTGTGTTATATATGTATATATTTTCTTTCAGCTTTTTTTTCGCTCTATACTAGTAATATCGTCCAGTTTTTTAGGGTGTGAGTCTAGAGTACCTGGTGAAAACCGCCAGACATTCAGTAGGATTTAAGTAGTACACACTGCACGCATTATTGCAGAAAAAAATATAAAAATCTGCAAGGCATGTAATGGGTTTTAAATAGCTTGATGCAAATCCGCCTCCAACATTAGACGAAAGACAATCCAATTACCGGCTATTATTCATGTGTAATCCGCCATTACCAATCAAAGACACATTTTCTTTAAGCAAAGATCTGTTTATTTGACCATTACTTTTGTGCTGTCGTTTTTATATTTTGGATTCTGCAAAAGTGTAATGTATCATTATCAAGCTAAGATATATTTTCTATTATGTTCAGCAAAGGCCTGTAGATTAAACCATTTTTTATTTTGGATTGTGGATTCATTTCAAACACACATTCGTATTGTAATCGACAGTGAATGGCGCTTAAAAAAGATAAATGTGTATTTCATTACTTGTAATTTGAGTAGATACGTTTATATCAGGTTTGACGGATTTGGTATTTATCACGCGACATCTCCATATTTTTTGTTACTTGAAATAACTCCCTGACATTGATCTGACATTATTGCTCTTACATGTCTAACGAAATGTAAAGCATGTCACCAAAAATCAAATATTGACCACCACGTGACAGATATATGTTGCCCATATCAATAATCTAGCTCCATACATACATGGTCATATTTTTTTTTTTTTTATTTTTTTATTTTTTTTTTATGCAGTCAGGATTTTACATCTCCCCTACAGAACCACCTGACTAGGGCGTGGTGGGGATTTTTGGTATGACTACACATTTTTTATAACAAAATATATTATGATAATGATAAATAATACAAATCTAACAGAAAGAACAATACAAACAAAAAAAATAATAAAAACCTCTCGCTCAAAACTTACACGCTCAATTCATACTTTATACCATCCTCTATTCACAATATAAGCAGAAAACTTGTTTTAAAAGAGAAAAAATTAAAAAGCAACATACTAAGGTTATGGGCTTGTGTACAAATCTATGGAAATATGTGACACAGTGGGGTCCATAGTTTCTCAAAATCTGCAAACTTGGAGTTTTTCCTTGCTATAAAGTCTTCTATATTTCTAAAATATTTTATCTTTATTTTCAGTTCTGCTATCTGTGGGGCCACTCCTTTAAACTTACATTTATAAATATAATATTTTGCCACATTAATGAGAAAATTTAAGAAAATTGGGAACTTACTAGAACCTAGCAATATTTCAGTTCTATCAATATTAAAGGCAACATAAAATCTTCTAATTTCCAAGGCAAAATCACCCCAGAATTTATATGTTCTATGGCAGTCGAAAAACAAATGCTGAATTGTTTCTTCTGCAGTGTTACAAAATGAACAGTATTTGGAATCTTTCAGTTTAATTTTATACAAAAAAGTATTTGTCGGGATAATTCTATGTAACAATTTATATTGAAAATTGAACAAACTTGCATGCTTACAAGACTTTCTCAAAACAATGAAGAACTGTTTCCAGTTGTTAATACTGGTACCCAATTCATCTTCCCACTTGTCAAATTTGTCTGAAGGTATATTGACAACTTCATCTACTAACTTTCGATATATGAATTTTAAATTTTGTGCAGACTTTATAGCTTTCAAAAAAATATCCTCTGCAAGAAAATTTTGAACATTAATAATGTGATCACTGTTTCTTAAGAATTGCTTATAATACTGTGGTATTCTTGACAATAAACTGTAATATCTTAAATAATTGTTTGTTAGTAGTCTATCTTTAACCATATTAAATGGATGGAAATCCTTTGTAGCTACATTAAACAAATCTTTTATGTATTTAATGTTTTGCTGCTCCCAGTGAATGTAGTATGAGAACTCATTCAAAGGTACAAAATTAAGAATATCCAGTGATAAAATCTCCTGAATGTGGGTTTTTGTATTTGGCCTAGCAGTATGATAACTGAGCAGAACATCCCTCCAGAAATAGTTTGTAAAAGAAGATGCAATTTCTTTTATTTTCTCTTTCTGGAGGATAAAAACTCTTTCATATCCTAAAGGTTGTATTACTGCTTTTAAAATAGTCTGCCAGCTACCGTTAGGATTTTCAAAATATCTTTTAATCCAGTTAATTTTTAAATAAGCAACAAATGAGTTTAAATGAACCATTTTTAATCCGCCTTGTATATAGTCACCAATCAAAGTATTACGTTTAATCTTGTCCTTCTTCCCATTCCATATAAAATTAAAAAACATTCTTTTCAACTCCTCTATCCTTGTTGGGTGTAAATTTGGTAGTGATGTGAAAAGATGTACCAGCTTTGCTAATGCTAACGATTTAACAACTGTGATTTTTCCTAAAAGTGTAAGTTTCCTATGTTCCCAACTTTTTAAAATTCTAGCAACTTCCTTGATTTTTTTGTTGAAATTAATATCTATCATTTTAGATAGATCCAGTGAAAACACTAGACCTAAAACTTCAAAATCTGAAGAAGACCATTCTAAGTTAGCATTTGGGCATAAAATTTGGTTTACATATTTTTTGTCCCCAACCCAGACAGCTTTAGTTTTGGTTTTATTGATTCTAAGACCTGAAAGTTTATAGAAGTCATCAAAACAGTTTAGTGTTTCTTGCAAGGAAATTTCACTTCTATCGAGAATCATAAATGTGTCATCAGCATATTGATTTATGAGATGCTCAGTTCCATTAATAAAAACACCATGTATATCTGAATTATTTTTAAGTCTCAATGCTAAAAGCTCAACACCTATAATGAATAGATACGGGGATAAAGGGTCACCTTGTCTACAGCCTCTTTTGAGGTCAAAGAATTCTGACATAAATCCATTATTAATAACACAACTTTTTGCATTAGCATACAGAACTTTAAACCACTTACAAAATGATGGGCCAAAATTAAAACTAATTAGAGCTTTTTGTAGGAAGTTCCATTCAATAGAATCAAATGCTTTTTCAAAATCGATTAATAAAAGTATACCTGACTTATTATGTTCCTCAAGATAATGCATGACATCATATAGAAATCTAGTATTTTCACCAATAAACCTATTTTCTAAAAAACCTTTTTGTGTATCACTTATAATAAATGGTAAGACTTTTTTCATTCTGTTAGCAAGTACTGCAGAGGCTATTTTCAAATCTGTATTTAACAAACTAATTGGTCTCCAATTACTAATATATCGCCTATCTTTTTCTTCCTTAGGCAAGCATGTTATAACACCTTGACATTGAAACTGAGAAAAAGTTCCTGCTTCATATGCAAAAAATAGTGAACGAAAAAGAAAGGAGCCTATATCACGCCAAAAGAACTTATAGAACTCTACTGTAAATCCATCCGATCCTGGGCTTTTCCCATTTTTCATTTTATTAAGAGCATGAGCACGTTTTTGAAATGAAATATTACCTTCACATCTTTCCTGTTGTTCATCATTAAGCCGAATATTATGATTAAAGAAGGAATCGTCCAAACCAATTTCTTTCAATTGTCTAGAGGCATATAAATCTTCATAATACTTAACTTGTTCTTTCAAAATGTTTTTTTTGATCTGAGATGTACTCACCATTATCATTTATAAGTTCTGAAACAGTTTTTCTAATCGAGTTTTTTTTCTCAAGTTTACAGAAATATTCACTACATTTTTCCCCATTTTCATGCCAGTTAGCTCTAGATCTCAATATTAAACCTTCAACCATATCATCTCTTACACTTTCTAATTCAGTTTTTTTCTGGTTTAAAGAAGTTAATAAAAATTCATTAGGATTTATATTTATCAAATCTTCTAATTCTTTTATATCAGATTCAAGTTTTTGATTTTCTTTTTTTCTAACTTTATTTTTTCTAATGCAGTATTCTATGGTGATGCTTCTAATCTTCATTTTTAAAATTTCGAAAAAAAGTTGATCGCTACATGACAACTGTACATTCAAGTAATCTTCAATATTTCCAGATGCATAATATTCTGAAACTGTTTCTTTAATACATGTTTTAATAATCCTTATATATTCCTCATCCCTAAGCAACTGTGAATTAAATTTCCAGTAACCCTTCCCTCTTTTCATGTGGCTTGCTAGAAAACAGAATATAACAGCAGAGTGATCAGTTTTATAACCTGGGATTATATCTGTATACTTCATAAGGGAGAACAAGTCTTCAGCCACAAGAAAGTAGTCTAGGCGACTTTGCCTGATGGGACAAGCTTGTCACCAAGTATACTTTCTTGTGTCTGGAAAACAGACTCTCCATGGATCTAATAATTCCAACTTTTCCTTTAGATCTTCTATTATCTTTCTGCTGTTTGGATTTCTTTTGTGTAAGATATTGTAATTATCTAGACTACAGTCTTGCACAACATTCCAATCACCACAGAACAAAAGGCTTGTGTTGGAGAAATTTGCTACTTTTTTAAGTATCTCTGTAAAAAAATCTGGTTCATCAGTATTGTAGCCATATAATGCTACAAGTGACATTCGTTGTTCACACAAACTTATATCTAATATAATATATCTACCATTTGAATCTATGATTGATTCATGTACTATATAATCTAGTCCTGCTTTAAACATAATGATAACTCCTGCACTTCTGTTATTGTGGTGACTGAAATAACATTTACCACCCCATTCATCTTCCCATGTTTTTTCAACTTCTTTTGTGCTGTGAGTCTCTTGGAGACATACTACAGACATATTTTTTTCTTTGGCCCAGTTAAATATATCTGTTCTTTTTTTCATGCAAGAGAATAAACCCCTTACATTCATAGAGATAATTGATACCTTAGCTTCCATAGACTAATATAAAATTGTTAAAGTTAAAACAAGTTTTCTGACTATAAATGGTATACTCATTCAGACAATCACACACACATATGCAAGATGACGCTTTTTTCATTTCTATTATGATGTGTTCCTGTTGCATTAGTTAGGCAAGCTAAATATCAAAACTAACAAAAATAAAAAGATAGGTTGCATTTGTATACGCATCACAGAATATAAAACCAATACATGTAATATAATGGTTTCATGAAATTATGTTCTGTTGCTATTCAGTATATTAAATTGTTTCCCTTCTTTAATTGGAATTCATGGAAACATATTTATTAAACAAAAGATTAACAGACAAGTAAATTTCCTGTCCAAAAGCCTTCTGTGTACAAAAACAGGGAGGGAGGGGGAACAACAACAGAAAACAAAAACAGGATAAATAGATTCCAAGTATCTATAGATGCATGACATATAAGTGTGATAAACAGAAGTACAAATAGTATAAAAGTTAACTGGAAAAGAAATGAAAATACTTTATATATCAGTATTCAGTGTATTGAATTATCTCCCTTCTGTTGATAAGTTTCATAAAAAAAAACATTTAAATGGCAAGTGTTTTTTTTTAAAAGGATAAATGTATTCTTGTAAATATGTAGAAGAGTTACATAATAATTACTGAATTATTTCTCTTCTGGATTATAAATGGATATCTATAGACAAAAAACATGTGACAATAAATACTAGTACAATAAATTGCATTGCAATAAACTATGTTATACTACATGTGTACAAAAAAAAAGAGACAGTACCTTAGGTTTGGACTTCCATGGTCATATTGATATCATTGTATAGGATACGCTTACATTAAACAGTCAGGTGAGTCTGAATGCTAAAAATATAATTAACAGCCAACACATTAAGAACTTTACTGATTATTGAAACTTTCTGCTTGCCTGTAGGTGGCTTAATGCCACTTTCAAACAATGTTTTTATCTGGATCAAGTAACTCGTTATTATTAGGGGAGCAGTGTACCCGGTGAAATATTCTGATCAGAATAGTGAGATTTGCTTTTAGACTTTATATTGCACTGGATTAAGCTTTTTAATGCCACTTTCATAAATTGCTTAAATACATACATGTATAATTGTGGCCAGTGACATTGTTGTGGGATGGGGGTGTCTTTGTTAACAGAAGGACCCTCTACATGACCTTGAGTGCGTAAACTTGAAACCTTTTCTCGTCGCGTAGCCAAATCAAGCACTAGTTATACATATTTCAGCTCATTGATGCACCCAAATTTGCAGGTTTTGCCACATATGAATACATATAAAGACATCTCGACTTTCCTGAGCCCCTAAGTTACAGCTTCTTATTTTAGTTTGCATCGTGATGTTAATATTTGGTTTACTGTGTAGATTCCGAGTGATTGTTGTTGGTCTTTTGTATGTTTTTTTTTTATTTCGTCATTTGTCTGTCTGTGAATATCAATTTATGATTTGATGATCACATATCCGATTTTTATAATATTTTGTATAATAAGGATAAAATTGCTTAAACTTTTTGTTATGTCTGGTTTTACAAGCCGACATTGTGCTCCACATATCCAGGAATTTATTGTTTTAGTCTCGTTTCCATAGTAACTTTTTCTGGCAAGGGTTATCAATGTACAAAGCCATTAAATATAATCATTGATTAAAAAATGAATGATATATTTCCATAATTGTAATGAAACAGGTTTTACATGCAAATCTCACAAGCGCAAAGACCAATACCTGTCAAATTCAATAACACAAATGTAGGCATAACGGCCATACAACTGTTGCTACATCATGGTGTCTAGTCAAATTTATTTGAAGAGAAAGCCAGTGTACCCAAAGAAAACCCCGACCTTCTATAGGAAATTCGCAATCCTTGTCAACGCAGATTGGAATCTACAGCACAGTGCGACTCTAAGTCTCAATTTCAGTATTAACAGGCACGTGCAATAGTAGATGATAAACTACCGAAACCACACAGCCATCTATTCAGTATGAACCTAATTGCCAAAAAGTGATAGACTCCGTTACTGGAATCGACACGGTTTGTTCTATTTACTAATTCATGTTTAATATAACTGCTCAAATTAGAAGATTTTGTCTAAAACTTACAAAAAAAAAAAGAAAAAAATGGACCAATCAGATAGACATTTGAAATTTGAAGAAAGAACTCAACGATTAGGAATATCTCTTTTTTAAAAGGTTATTTAAAACTAGGACCAGGTTAGAGAATAGTCCTTTAGATCAAACACAGCTTATATGATGAAACCCTTGGCTATTATAGAATGCATGCCTTTTTTGCCTGTGGAATAAAACCCTCTTGCATGTTCGTCTGTACAGGGGCGGATGCAGCCTCAAATGAAAGGGGGGGGGGGGTCCAAATTTGTCATGGTGGCCGAAGGCCACCATGCCGACCTCGCAGAGGTCGTATTACGGCAGGGGGTCTGAACGAAATGGTGTAAAATCCTGCATTCTGACGATTTCCTGACACCTAAAACATGTCCGTTAAAATGTCATTTTGTTATGCTAAAACAAAAAAAAGAAGGCTTTTTTCAAAACTTTTCATGCTTGTCAAAACGAAAGGGGGGGTCCGGACCCCCTGGACCCCCCCCCCCCTCTGGATCCGCCACTGCTGTATATCATCAGTGTCCGTCTGATAGTAACGCTATAAGTTACGACACGTCATTCAGTCGGACCAACGATATTTAGAAAGTTACAATTTTTTATTGGTGATATTGGATATGTTTTTAGCAATGACGTAGGATAATGATTGCTTAGGTAGAATGTGTTTAAGTGAATGTTATAATTTAAGGTCCGAGTTTTTACAGTGAAATTAAATTGAACTTTCAATATAATGTATATTTATATATTTTTTGTTTTCCACGCGCCACTTTTTTCCTGGGAAGTAGGCGCCCCCCCCCCCTGTAAATGGGAAGTTCTAAATAATATATATGAGATAGAGAGCTGTACATTGTTGTTGTGGGCTAACAGATACAATAATTATATACAAATATATTTTTTTTCATAAAGCCTACAAAATATGTAACTGTGCATGTAACTACTTTGACACCTACATAATTAAGGAGACCAGAGGACAATTGCACTTTAAGAAACAGGTGTTTCTGTGATACGGTATTTAAAATTGGTCATTTGTCGTCTTTTAAATTCATATCCAACCGGAAGATCGCTGTTCGAGTGTAATATTTTAAATTTGAACAATTAGGTTTTTTATCTGCGTGCCATGGTTGACACCCACCTTGTTGATATTTTAGTTTGATATCTTTCTAGATTTATAGATACATGAAAACGAACTGAATCTTTATTTACTGTGAAATATTCAAGATGGATGCCAACAAAATGATGGTAAGAATATTTGTTTTGTTATTAGAATAACCAGAGACATTATATACTAACTATTATTAATAAACTACTGTAATATTTACTTAGATGACAGTACAACTGTCGATATGATATATGTAGCTTAACCAATCAAATATGGAATTATTTTTTATAGTCCAATATCGGTATTGGCATTGCAACCTGTATTAGCTCTTTTGTTGTGTGTCTGTCTCTTTAGTCCTCACGTTTGTTTACCCCTATGTTGCTTGCCCTATCCTTCGTTTATTATACAATTGACTTTAAAAAAAATTTATTTGCATAAGTAATTGTTTAGCCTAGTTAATTAATAAACATATAATAACACGATGATTTCTCTATTGGCCTATTTATTGGTCCTTTGCTAGTTGTATTGTTCTTCGGTTTCGGCAGGTCAATACAGAAAGTCTTGTACCAATAACTCGGCCAATACATAAATCATTATGTAATAATATCATAGTATTGACTGTCCTTTTTAAAACTGAAAGAAACAACCTTTATTGTTTGGTTTATCATTGTATCGTGTACACAATATGAACATCATTTTTATGGGAAATAGAACTTAATTAACATGCAACTTTTTCCGAAATAAAACCTAAATGAATATATACTTTATCGGTTTGATATAAATAACTTAATATTTTGAGTACTATTCATACTTCATGACTGCATATTCCACTTAAAGACTGGCTTTATTGAGTTTAAAAATACCGCATTTATTGTATTATTTCTATTGACGTTAACAATGTTTTGTGTTGGGTATACAGATATGATCGTCACGCTGCAATGCACAATGTCCCCAATTACGGGTCTCTACATTTCTGCACGGAATTGCATGTTGCATCCAGAGTCCATCATACAAATGTTATTGAAGTCAAAACTACAAGTAGCTATTCGAGTATTATCGCTGGACTACATGAAAGTTGGGGTTATGGGGTATGAATAATCAGATGATCCCCCCAGTGGACCTCTTGATACACTCGCACTTTATTGTGCAATAAACCTTTGCGGGTTATGCAAATTACACATATCAGACATAATACAAAATACATATAACAGACATTTAAAACAACATGAAATACATTTCAAATATATTTCAGCTTATTTTTGCAACTTACCGGAGTAAACACAGTAGAAAACAACTTATGTTTTGTGGCACCAGGAAATGCCACTAAATTTTCTTTATGTTTTGTGGCACCAGGAAATGCCACTAAATTTTCTTTATGTTTTGTGGTACCAGGAAATGCCACTAAATTTTGTTTTCAAAATTAAGCATTGTACTCTTTACTCTTACTGGTATGGTTGTAATGTGAACTTTCAGTTTTTAATATATTTTGTATTTATCTAGAATTATCTGTACTTGGTTACTACTGGTCAGAGAGTAGTTCTCGCCATTTTGCTGATTGTATCGTTAGTTTTCCATTAAAATTCGTGGCAAGGACTTGATTGAAAAGATTGCAAGATCTTCTATCCAAAACTTGTTTCGATTTTCATGTTTAAAATGACACTTTTCCACAAAAATTGCTTGCCGGCGAGAACTACTCCGTGACCAGTTTATATCAAACTTAATCATACCGATATCCGCTCTACACGTGGGAAAAGCTTTCAAAGAATTTTGTTTATTGTTCAAATTACCTAATCTGTTTTTATTATTATTTCACATTTTAATACAAGAATATTTTTATAGTGTCATAAGATAAACTATTTTTCAAATTTACGCCTTTTGTTAATTTTTCAGAGCTAATTGTATGGTTTTTTGTCGGTTTAATTGTTAAATTCTTTTTTACATGTACATACAGTGAAGTTAATCTTTTCGTCAAATAAGTCTATTGTTAGTCTCTAACCGCTAACTGCCCTGTGTTTTTTTCTGTTGTATTGTTATGTAATGCTACCATGTATTGATAACCCATGTTTGTAATGTGTCGACAAAAGTTCAGACTGATGTCGTAGTCAGCCTTTTAAACTAATCACAAGACAAAGTTGATATTGATTCCGCTCTGAAACTACCAGTTTGGTGGTTAGTTCGCCAGTGGTTTTGGCTTGAACACGTACAAACACTGTGAAAACAGAAAATTGGACCGTCCGACCCTTTAAATGATAGGAAATCTCCATTGACACCGTACCCAACGCTCATTCAAAAAGAAATACATTGAAAAAATCCGATCAAAATGTAATAAAAACCAAATAGGTGAAACACACATTTAACCCTTTTCTACACCTTATCTATCGAAAATATTGTGGTCGTATTATGAAAAAATCGATATGCACAGGGGTGCAAAGCCGAGTTGCCGTATTTTATTAACCAAAACTTTCCTTGTCTTCATTTTAAGATTTAACATAATTGGTTATTACAGACATAACATGTAAACTGGAGACAAAGTGAGGAGGGTTTCAGCAGGAAAAGTGTAAGCTTTATCAACAAATTTTCAAAGTTGCATAAAATATGAATATGTGAATCCTCTATCAGTATTGAACCATTGTGTAAAATTTCAGATATGTACTTGATGTAGTTTTTGAGTTATAATCCGGAAACCACTAATTCAAGAAATTTTCTAACGCTTTTCTGTCGCTGTGACCTTGACCTTGAACGGGATGTACCCCAAAATCAATAGCGTTCCTCCTCTTATGGTATGTAACAACATCCCAAAGTTTCAATAAAATTGGTTGAGAACTTTTTTTGAGTTATGGTCCGGAAACCTTTAATTCTAGAAATTTTCTAACGCTTTTCTGTCGCTGTGACCTTGACCTTGAACGGATTTACCCAAAAATCAATCGGGTTTCTCCTCTTATGGTATGTAACAATATCCCAAAGTCTCAATAAAATTGGTTGAGAACTTTTTGAGTTATGGTCCGGAAACCACCAATTCAAGAAATTTTCTAACGTTTTACTGTTGCTGTGACCTTGACCTTGAATGGATTTATCCCAAAATCAATAGGGTCTTCCTCTTATGGTATGTAACAATATCCTAAAGTTTCATTAGAATCGGTTCACAACTTACTGAGTTATGGTCCGGAAACCAATTGTTGACGCCCGCCCGCCTGCCCACCATCATCATAACAATAGCCGAGTTCAATTTCGTTGCAACTCGGCTAAAAAATGTACAAAGTGGATTATGTGAAAACATTTTGTGCAGTTCTAATGAACTTAACTTTTAGGTAAATGATTGAACTGTATGAACAGCATTGAACTACGGTGATGGATTCAATCAAACCAGTGATACACGTTCTTAATTGTGTTAGTTTCACTGTGTATTTCCAATTTTGAAATTAATATTTTATCTCTTTATCCACAATATCATAATGATCGACGAATTCCCATTTGGACATGCATCACTGAGATTGTGTTCAATCAAGCGTATATTGATTACAAGATAAACGTATTTTTGGGAAATTTTGCCATCATTTTATTGTATATTAATATGAGTAATCTGTCATCCTCATTGTATATGTACTGTTTTGTTGTTAATCAGAAGATGAAATTAGCACATTGATTTTTTCTGTTGCTTCTGATGACGTGCATGCAATCCCAGAGCTATGTCACTGTTAATATTGTTACGCGCAAATATTTCCGAACTCTACAACACATGCATTTACATCCTATTACAAATTACCCGTTTAATTTATTTTCTTAATTTTGGCTAACTTTGTGTTTTAAAAAAGAGCATACCTAACTCACACCCTTTGGACTGGTCGAAAAACTTTATAGATATAAATTTTTACATTAATTGGGATTTCTGCATCAGGGACCGTTCAATATTAATCGGTGTGGTGCGGGAGGTTGGGACCAGTCCATTTCAAATTATCATGTTTTGATTGTTTTGAAATAAAACTCGGGAAAAATATTTTTCCTTTTTTCATTAATGATAATGGTATAAAAAAAACGTCGCATATGAGATGAAAATAACAAACACCTGCTGCCCCATGTAAATACAGGCATAAAAACAGTACCAGATGGAACATTAAATTAAACATTTTTGAAGTCAAAAAGAGCGGGTTCTTCGTGCAAAATACAATAACTTAATTAAAACTAAAATTAAATGATATATAGAACATAGTACAACTGCCTTCCGGTCACCAGTAGTTAATTTCTTTAATCGCTTGTCTGTTTGTCCCGTAATTTACACTAAATCCAAATACAATTATATATACGATTAGCACATTGCCGGCAGTTAAAACACGATCACACTACATGTACTTGTGCTATTTTGATGAATGTCTTCTAACGAACGCAGAAGTGGAATGGAGGAATCTAACAGGTTGGTTAAATATTTTTTAAACTGTTCTTTCTTGATCTGTTCTAATAATATGGATTTGAATTAGTTTGTATCGTGACATAATTACGTATTATATTTAGGATTGAATTATCATTTAGGAATCGTGGACTAAACACGGTCTTAGTTTCACACCCCAATTTATTAATCAACATTGCATTTTATTACCTGATACCTTATATAAATGAAATTCGGTATTTTTTACTGTTTTCTGAAATTCTAAAAACGTCCACGTTTGCGAACTGTTGACCGGTCAACAAGTTTCGACTGTTTCCCATCGCGTACTCTGATGTCATTTTTCCCCCGCTAATTTCACGAGGAACAGTAAAGAAACGAAATGACTTTATTCTCGTTGTTTGGAAGAACTCCATGACTATTTCTCCATAAATAAAATGTGTTGAAGTATTTAAACAAAGTACAATTTGTCAGTTGAAAATAGAAAAATTGTCTTTTTCCTTTTTTTCTTCTGCAAGTACTGTTAAAAACAGTAATTGATCAGGTAATAAAACAGTTATTTCATATGTGATTTTGGAACAGTCAAACAGTGGTTCTTGGTGTCGGGAATAGTGTTTTGAACTGTTGCCCTTGGCCTACGGCCTCGGGCAACAGTTCAACACACTATCCCCTCCACCTCGGACCAACAGTTTGACTGTTCCCAAATCACATATGAAATAACTGTATAATGTTAGACCGTTCTTTACGCCAATTTGTAAAGAAAAAATAAATTTATTATCTGATAATATTTAACAAATATGGGAAGCAGATCCAGAATGTCCGCAAAATGGTCCTAGCCAACTTAACCCCCCCCCCCCCATTTGGCTTTTCTGTAAATTAGAAATAATTATAATCACTAATTGCATAATTACACGCACTGCCTATGTAAATACTATTAGTGGGTCGTTTATTCTTGTCGCGAATACATGGAACTATATAATGTACGTGTTAACAGTGATGTGTTTTGTATATACGTGTAGACTCGGTGGAATTTCGTGTACCTTTCCTTTCAACAATTCAATTTATTATCACACCATCACACCCTACACGTTTCCCATTTCTTAAAGTTTAAGAATGATTGGTTCAAGTTGTCTGCATACATAAAAATATTTGTGAAATTTGAAATTTAATAACAAGAGTAAAATTGATATGAAACACGTGATCTCTTCCTTGACCCGAATAGTTTTAAACAATTGGGGTCTACTTAGAGATTTGTGATGAAAAAATAGTTAAAATATAACAATATACACATAAAGGTTATACCGTAAATCGGTCTCCTAAATTTGTTTCTTTCTCTTAGGAAACTATGCAAGGGATCTGGGAATAGCAAAATCGGGGGGGGGGGGGGGGGGAGGGGCGGGTGCAGTTGACGGTCAGTGATTGGGTCCCTCCAAATTTTGGGCACTTCTGACACTTTCTGAACTATATTTTGAGTTTTATATTTCATAAATAAATTTATTTACTAATGATTGACAATTTTTGAAACAATATCAAACGATTTAATTTAACAGGAAGTGTTGACAGCCACTTAGACAGGGCGGTGCTTCAGATAGGGTCAGACAATTTGTCTCGCCACTGCCCACATACGTTGAAAAGGTTCTTTTAGTCCCTTTCATCCTGCTTGCACTGATTTTTTTATTTCAGATTACGAAAAATATGGATTGAAATTATGAGTATTTTGTTTGCTATTAAATTTTATGAAGTCATATTTCTTGAAGCACAAATATATATATAAACATATAAACGGTGACTATAGACGATTTTAATTTTCTGACATAAAGGATTTATTTTTTAAAAATATTTCTTATTATTCCAATCAATGTAAATTTTATAAACACAAATACAAATTAATTAAACAAATTAAACGTTTAATTTAATCCCCCCAAGGCTTACATACCGAACACCGACACGGAACTAAATGAATAGATACAAGCAATAAATGTATGACCCCAAATTCCGGAAATGATCACAGTGGTTTAAATTCTACCTTGCTAAACAGGTATATTATTTTTATATATAACTATTTAGTTATGTATTTAAATTTGTATGTGTTTCCAATATTGATGCAAAGTGGGTGGGTTGTGAGGTAATCGATATACAGGCGCACCTGGGAGCCAAGTATATGGAAAATGTAAAAACTTGATTGAGAAGGACATCACATCAAATCCCATTTTAAACGCTTGATTTCTTTCAGACAACAACACACCGACATGGCTTCCCTGTTCAGGACACTGAGAAATACAGCGTACAGGCTTACACATAGAGGAAAGAAAAAACGCGACAAAAAGATAGAAACTGACCAAATGGCGGACGACTTTGACGGACAACCAGCTACAGCGGCCGAGTTAATTGACGATAAAACTGGTAAAGACCACACTACTGTAGATCTCCACCAATCTGAAAAACAGGATTTCGAATCAACAAGCGACATCAAAGAAGCATCAAGCAGTGACAGTGATGCAAAAATCGGAGACGGAAAAACAGGAGCAGATGGGAAGAAGAAGTTTAAAATGAAAAAGATGATTAGTGAAGCCTTACTGAACCCTGACTTTGAACATTGTGATCCTGAAATCTGTGTTTCCATGTTGCAACATCCTTCAGTTAAAACAGTTGGTTTACTGAAGAAAAAAATTAAACAAAGTGATAGAAATTGGATTCAAGGATTTTTAGAAGCGCAGGGACTTTCAGTTTTACTGGATTGTGTCGACAGTATAAGCAGTCGCCATGTTAATAAGCTTGCCGATGCTTTACTTCTCCTAGAGGTTGTAGACTGTATCAAAACAGTAATTAATTCAAAACTTGGTATGGATTACCTTGTAAAGGCCGAAAACGACACTAAAAAGCTAATCAAAGGTAAGTTCCATATGTTTTTGTTATGGTAGTAAAAGGCTTGTAGGTGCCACGTGTGAAACAGGAACTGCTTACCCTTCCGGAGTAATTCCGTTAAACTTTTTAGTGGGGTTCATCTTGGGGTTTCTTAATGCATTTGTTAACTTTGATTTTTGTTTTCTGTATTTTTAGTTTGTTGACGGTTTTATTAGGTTGTTGTTTGTCTTTCTTTTTTTTGGAACATTTTACAAAATACTCTTATTGCGTTCAATAACATAACATATACAGATATTATAATTGTGATTGTACGGTATCAACACGGATCTTGTGCAATCATAAAATAAAATTAAAATGAGCTTTTATTTGCCTGGGACTTACAGTCTGTGGTTATAGGTCATTTCTGGATCCTTATACAAATATTAATCCATCTTTATCTACACTTATTCAAATTTAGATAGTTTAATATCAACCATATACAATGTATATGACCTTTTATGATAAGACATGTACATACTGCGATGGTCACAGTGCTCGAATCGTCTCCGTGTGGCAAAAGAGGAGACCCTCTTACTTTTTTTTGGGGGGGGGGGGGAGTTGGGATTGTCAGGTCACAATGCGTCAATATGAAAAGCCTAGCCGCGGTCATTTGCTAACGTCTTTTGAGATAGCCACAACATTGTGTGATAAAGACTTGTTTTATTGTTAAGGGAACATGTCTCATTGAAGCCGCAAAAGGCTGAATTTTCCGTCCCTACCTAATACTCCATACTTTTCCAGTGACAGTCAAAATTGTGTTCCAATTGGTCCACCCCATCCTCACAAGTTAGGCTTTCTGTGTCAACATGTGTCCACGAAACCCTGACAAACTTAGCTCTGAAATTACCGGGCTATAAGTCACTATTTTGATTGGCTACATCATACCTTAATATAGCCAATCAAAAGCTCGCATTAGGTCAGGACTTGGTTAGGGGATATCCCGATGTCGATTGTAAATAAACCAAACGGATGTGTTGCATGGACCATGTGAAAACCAGTGTATTTTGTAAAGTAGTGTTAATAGTTTGTTATTACCACGTTATTTATTAGTTGTGTTACGTTTTCTTCACACTGAAGAATGATAAAGAAAGAATCACTACTTCCAAACACTTGCTTCTTTCAAGCAATTTCAATAGTTGATATTTTGAAGGATTGACGTCATACAAAAATCTTCTAGCCCGAGAATTTCCTAGCTAAGTTTGTCAGGGTTTCGTGGCCACGTGGACACAGAAAACCTGACTTTTGAGGATGGGTCCATCCTTTCCCCTATATAAATATTGCTCTCTCAGAACGTTACTCAGAATAAACCTGCTTTTCAGTATCGGAAAGAATAGCTCTTATGCCATCCTCACAAGTCAGGGTTTCTGTGTTGACAAAGAATGCCTGACTTGTGAGGATGCTCTTATGTTTGATGTGGACATTTGTAGCACGTTTTTCTTGCTAGCTTGAAGAAAATAACATTTATTTGGTCCCATCCTAAAATAATTAGTGTTCAGCGTATATAATTCACTCGTTAATGAATAGCTATCTATAAATATCCTCAACCACTTATTGGAAATAAGATGATTAATTATCTTGTGAAATTATAAAATAATCATATATATTTGTAAAAACGAATGTTTGTTGGGAAGTTTTCATTGTAAAAAACCACCAACAAAACATGCGGTGATTGGTGGTAAAGTTGTGTTTGACGGTAGTATGTAATGATTTACGGTGTGGTTACTTTACGACAATATTTCGGGACCAGAATATGTCAACAAACAATAAATCAATTTGTAAATGTAAATGAAGTTGATTAACTGTTGCTGTAAAAGTATGGAGGATCGAGTTTCGACGGAGAATTTTGACTTTTTTGGTGTCTACAATCCTACCCTTAATCGATATTTACAAAAGCTGCTCTCTCCATACACACACTTATGTCTGCGTTCAGGCTTTCTGTATTGTAACTTGGCACGCCACCTCAACCCTTGCAAGAGGGCATCCTTATTTGCACACTAGTGAAGGTTTATGACACAAGCACAGGGCTGTCTGAGGGTTAAAAAAATCCAACACAGCGTGTAAGTCTCACGGGGGGTGGGGGGGGGGGTGTAACTTGGTATATAGGGTAATTCGGATGTGCGGCCCGAAGGGGTCACTTTTTCACCTCTATTAAGTGCCATGGTCCGCTACAAAAGGCTAGATTTTCCATACCTACCCAATTCATATTTTTGTTCAATCAATCAATCAATCAATCAATCAATCAATCAATCAATCAATCAATCAATCAATCAATCAATCAATCGAAAACTGTATGTTATGTTTCCGACTTATTTACAAGAAAACACCAATCATTTGTGTTTGAATTTACCCCTTTTCGTCAGTTGCTAAATTTTTTCTACAAAGTTCGGAGGCCCCTCTCCACACCAACCCGAATTAAGTCATTTATAAAAATATGAAAAAATGAAAGTGGTGTACCAGACCATTCAAATAAAATAAATGAACACAATTTTTTTTTATGTAATCACGTATAAGTCGTTGCATGTCAGACAGTTATTTAAACATGTAAACAAAGAATATCAGACATGGATATTTTACCGGCGGCCACACGACAGTACACTTAAACATATATTATATAACTTGCGATCACACGCCTTAAAGTGAAATAGTTCTACTTGAGAAGTACAGTATTGCACAATATGTGAAGTACTTTTAAAAGTCATTTGATGAATGGAACAATAACAACTTTATAAAAAATATTCGTGTGACAACATTATACAAAGTAACGATGTAAATATCAGTCTGTAAAAAGTATATTAACATACAAGAGTGTAATTTTACTTTTATTGGAAATAAATCAAATTTGTCTAATTTTAAAACATGGTACCTTGAGGGTTTTCCGTCATTGCATGCATTGTTGTCGCTTAAAATTGGAGTACAAAATCATCATTAAGTAAGAGATTCTTAAGAAACGATTTGATCATTTCCAAAAATAATATTAAAAAGGAAACTAATTGAGATTTATGCATTATTTTCTTATCGTATTATATTATATGTTTTAAGTACTTATTTGAAACGAAAGTGGGTAAAACTAAAGGTCAGGTGTTAACATCACCATGTGTGTTCTGGAAAGTTGATTTCTTATTTTGCAATATCATTTTCCAAGTTATTCGAAAGTTAAATAAATATGCTTCAAACTTTTAAAAAGTTTTTATGATTTTTGAAAAATAAGAGATATTAAGAAACACACTTGCGCCATAATTGTTGTATAATTGTCCAAATTACTTATAACAAGTATATTTGAAAAAAGTCTTAGTTTTCTTTCTTTTTGCTAAACAAAGGAATATAATAAAAACCATCTTCTTTTGTAGACGAAATCCTTAAGATGGCGAAAGTCAAGAAACAATTTTATAATAACCATACGTCAATAATATCACGGAAAACGCCCATTTTTACCGTGTAAATAGTTTGTTGAATTAATTCACAAAGCCTTTTATAACCAGCAACAATTTAAAAGAAAATGTGCTATCATTTAAGAATGTATATCTGGTCTGGGACTAGTATAACTAATATTTATTTATTTATAGGTTGCTGATCTGGTATTTTTCCATATCATTATTTAGCTCAATACTATTTAATGAATTTAGATTTACATAGGAAAACTATATATAATAGACCATGGCTTTCAAAGATTTTTAAAAATATCATTATTTAGCCTACTACTATTTAATATAAGAAAACCAATAGGTCCATCAGTTACCTCCCTTTAAACAGAGTAATTGTATCTATTTTCATTTAATTTTTTTGAGTTCTGTTATCTATCGTTGGTTAGTGTATGGATGCAGTAGATTTTTAAGCGGTGGAAATTAAAGGTTGGTGCCGTTACGTATAGTATTAAAAATGTAACCTTCAGGTTTTTTTGGCTTCAATGTTATAGTCAAATCAAACAGTTTCATTAAGCAATACTTTTAGTAAAGGATACACACATTACATAAAAGTACAATTTCCCTGCTGACATTATTATACTAATAGAACAGCCAGTTTTTGACAATTGAGTAATCTTGCTGGGACTGACAATGATATCCAGACAATTCAAGTATTATGTCAGCATTTCCCTGACAGTGCAGATTGTTTAATATCATTAGAGTTCGTTAATGTGGCGGATGTAATAGATTTTTGACAGACTACGAGTGGGAGAAAAAAGAAGTGAACGACCCATTAAACATTTAAAATTGAAAAAAATGGCACAAATACTTTTAAGTATATTGCTACTATATCTATAACTTCCTCTATCTGTACTTTATCGTGATTTTACGACGTTGTACTTTACAAATAATAATGCCTCGGTCACGTGGCCTCGGTGAGCAATTGGTAAAGATAGTTAGTCACCTACTGTTGATCAAGTGCCTGTCAACACTGAGAATGCGGAATCTAGACTTTCTGAAAAAAATAATTGACAAGGATTGCCAATTTTTGCTAGTCGGGGTTTTACCAAGTACTTCGGCTTGATACTAATAAAAGCTGGACGCCATGATAGACTAGTAGCTGAACAATTCCAGAAAGTGGTATTAAACTTTAATAAAGAAATTTACAATAAAAACAAAACAATCTGTTAACAAATTCAATTAAACATGGAATTTTATATGAATTGACATGATTTACAAAACTGGAACATCCCTTATTCATAGAAAAAGTACGATATAGTTTCATCTCATGTTGCTTGCTTCGATTTCTTATGACTTTTTTACAGTGTGGTACCAGTCGCATGTCGGGCACATTTGTGATTTCTACTGTGAATCTGTTACAGAGAAATTTCTATTCACGATAATTTTTATTGATCCAGGGGAGATAACGTTTATAAAGGGAAATTCCAAACATATGATACTTGAAGACTCTATCAAGATTGGCAAAGTGGTCTACGTTGCATTTTATTATCTCTGAAAGTTGGAGATAGGAAATTTGCACTTGACGTGTCATACAATTATAATTCTTATCTGACATTCGTTTACGTTTAAAGTCATTTTTGATTGGTCAAAAGGCCATAAACCAGTACTTCCCAGATCCGTTCATACTTTCATGAACGACTTTTGGGGAACTACTTTTTTTTGCTAAAAGTAAACAAATATGGCGGCCATGTGTCGTTTATGCTTCAGACAATAAATTAAGCCAGTACACTCGAAATTTGGCGATTCAAATATCTTGAGCGATGTATTGCTTAAACGGAAAGCTATTTAATTGAACCAGCTGCAATCATTTGTTTTATAGACAAATACATACAAGAAAATATTTTAACAGTACACTTCGTTTTGGATTCATTGTACACATTGCTGAATGACGGAAATAGCCGAATTCGAATGTGGACGAAATGCGAGTGTGAAGGCATATATAAACGATACTTTGAAATTGCGTTTCTTGTAATTTCAATTATGAATCATTTCAAATACACACAATAGCCGTAACGGTAAAATTACCTTTTTCGCGGTCACAACAAATCAACGAAATAGCAAGATGCACGAATTTGTCACCAACTCCATGTCTCTGCACATCTCTAGCAATTTTCACTGATAAATCGGCCGTTTATTTGTTTGTGAGTGAGTCGACCTCGTTCATACATCGATGAATTACTGAAAAGAAGCGTTTAATCCTATAATAATTTGACATTAACCTTTCACTTCGTATTCAAGGTCAAGGTAACTGGTAACCAACAGTGATGACCCCACGCTTATTTCACCTCCTGTTTGTAAGTTACAAATGGTATACTCTCAACTTCAAATAAAGTATAACTCCACTATGGAGTCGTCAAAGTCCGTAGCACTATTACTAACAAAATGTCGCAAGCCAATAATGAAAGTTTTATTGTTTTAAATATTTATAATGTGGCAAAAAATAACTGGAATGCTTTCCACTTGGGAAGTAGTTGGAAAGCCTTAAATATAAATGATTATTAATATCAGTTCAGACACACCCCTGGGACATAGTCAACAGTAATAGGATGTGACCTTAAGGTTTCTATCTTAATTTAACGCCATGATTTATATTTGATACATTTAAACGTCTTTTTTACGAGCTGTATGTGTAAAGGTGAGATTGATGATGGAAAATACTTATACATGTATAAAGTAGTACGCAGGTCAAAGTTTCATAGGAGCTTAAGCAATAATAAAAAAATAAACTCGTTGTCATAAGTGGCAATATAAAGGTATTAATTTTAGTGGATTAAAGCCTATGTGGGTATCAGCGGATTAGTAATGTGGTCGGATGTATAAGATGGTTGTTAATTTTCGAGACGTGTAGAGTAATTTAATTGTGAATTGGCGAAAATTTACAACTGTTTAATAGAAATTTTTGAGAAATATGCAGTTTTTATTGTTGCCGGAAGTTACCATTATGCATAATGGATGAACAAAAAATTACCTAGCCACGAGATGGATCAATCTAAATGACAAGTGTCAAAATTAATGTTAGCAAATGTAATCGTGGTTTTTAAACTGAACATGTAAATGTTATTTGTTAATGCTGGAAAATGAATTGTTTTCGAATCTGTTGTGGAAAGTTAAAATGTTTACAGCGGGACAAAGAGCAAGTCAAGCTGCAGGGGACTGTCTCCATGGAGTCTGCGGTTGTCGGGATTGACAATGACCTACAGCAGGTGGCAGGCGCCGGCGTATTAGACAATGGAATGCGTAAAATGGGAAATGATAACACAAAACAAGAGAAACCGATTGACGAAAGGAAGCAAACAGAGGAATTCGAATGTACGGACATTGAACGAATTACGGTTAACCTCGAAAACGTCGAAGAAAGTTCTGAAGTGAGTGAATTAAGGCAAACCAATGGCAAATTCAAACAAATCGTTACCGGCGCGTTTGTCAATCTTGCGTTTGAACATTATGAACCGGAATTATGTGTACAGATGATGAAGCATCCGACTATGAAAACAATTGTTGTAATAAAGAAACAACTAGAGAGAAGTGAGTCTGCATGGATATTAAATTTTCTAGATGCTGGAGGTTTCTCTGTGTTATTCGACTGTATTGACACTCTCAGCCTCAGACGAGTATGTCAACTTTCAGATGCTCTTCTTCTGCTACAGATTATACAATGCGTGAAAGCGGTCATTAATTGCAAAATTGGCCTGGAGTACTTGGTACAAAACCCGGTGTTCACCACAAAGCTCATCAAATGTAAGAATTTCTTATATAAGCATGTATCAATTATAGTTCCATACAAGTTCCAAAGAATATTTGGGACTGTTTCAAGCCAATAATTCGTTTTGTATCCATTGAGTGTTTTTTGTTCCTGTTATTTTAGTGATGTGTTGCCCTGTCGTGAAGGCATTTATTTGTTTGTAGTTTTTATGATTGGTGAAACATCTCTGTTGATATATATTGAATAAGTTTGCTTTAAGTCCAGCTTATACAATTCAGCAACCATTATCTAATTAAAGGATACTGTGAATAGAGACTATAACTAATGAACACACCGCGTTGGCTAACTAAAAATTAATGAACGTGTTCTGGAAGTGTTAAAAAGAGATGTTTAAAAAAAACCCATTGAATTCATTCAGTATTCACAGCCACTTACAGGTTAATGCCCCATTTGGATTCCGAAATAGATTCGAAAGAGGCAAGGAAGGTATGGCAAATTGTATTTTCCGTTAAGTCGAGATTTTGGGATCCTGATCACAGCAAAAACAGGTTTAAGTGTAGAATATACAGAATAAAAAAGTTCTTTGACCTATGACCTTCAATATTGTAATTTCCGTGAATCGCCCCTATCCAATCCCCGATCCCACTGTTCTGTATATGAGTTTTAGTTTGCCTATTATATTCTGTATAACTACAAACGCCCACCAAACCATGATTACGTTTTGATTGACTGTAGTTATAACAAGCCTCATCAATCAATGTGACGTAAGTAATTTGTTTACCATATATATTGCTCATAAAAATAAATTATGCTCATAATGGTAGTTTTAAAGTTATGTAATATAAATTATATACACAATTTGTAATAAACAACAAGACTAATATGTACTTATACAGGTAGTCGAAACATACATTTGCAGATAAACGATTCGAAATGTATTTTTTTTAAATTAAGAGGTTTCAAGACACTTAACTGAAACTAATGTCGTTGAATTTTCTTTAACCTTGCCATATAGTTCTTTATACAAGTGAGCACTGAAAACGAAAAGAAAAACAATAAACATTGCCCTTTATAATACAGAATTTTAATAAATAATTGTACATGAAAGAGAATAAAAAAGCACTAAAATAATAGATCTGAACGTTTTTGGTATAAGTAAATTTAGTGAAAAATAGTAGTGTCTGATATAAATTTTTGTTTATTGGGAAAAAGTTCGACATTAGGAATTCTAACTCTGTGATTTTGCCTAGGTTTTTATGAGTCTGTAACTATCTCTGGATATAACACTGATGCTTTTTTGCAGAATAAGTTATAATAAATCGTGATAAGTATTAGGTTGTTTAATACATGATACATGTTTATATGATATCATAAGGGAGACCGTTGATTAGTAAAGTTGCTTACTGATATTATACTGCAGTTACAAACTGAAATAGTATATTAACTCTTACAGTGCAATCAGAACTCGAGGCAAAATTAATCCTTAATGTTACATCATATGTTTTGTCAGCCTACTTGCTGCACTGTTAGTCTTCACAGTAATTGCTTGTATATAAAGGGAGATAATTACCGCCTTTAGAAGCCGTTTCTAATTTCAGTTTGTGTTTGACAGATTGTTACAAATTAAGTGAAGTTCTATACAGCTTGGCTAATGGCAATATATTCAATCAAATGAAGCCAAACGAAGTTGATTAAAATAAGTGTTTTAAAGAAAGTAACATTTAAAGTTAATTTGTCATTAAAACCGACATTTGTTCTAATTCACGAACGTTGCCTTTTGTAAATACCGAATTTAGCTGAAACACATTTTTGTATGATTTGGTATTTAAAGCCACTTTCCGCCATTTTCATCTATTTAGTGGCGTGTTGTTTGTGTCGGTAGGAAAACTGGCAATCTTTGTCATTTAACATGTTTAGAGTTGAGCACACCCTGCCCGCAGTGATACTCTAATTCACAACCTCACTATTGACAGGCGCGTGATCAATAGTAGATGACATACTACCTTTACCACATGTCCAGCGAGGTCCCTTACAGAACATCGTCATTAAAAGGCTAGAGAGAACAACCATATTTACACTGTCGATTGATTTTTTGCATGGAGTTGAGGAATTAAAGTTCACTGTCCTCTAAATCGTCAGCTAAAATTATGACAAATTTCTTGAACCTTTACAAGTTGTAAAAATTAATCACGTTTATTGCAATTTGGAAGATTCAGTTTCTTTTCATGTAATGCAACTTGTCTGCCTTTATAGGTTTTTGCGGAGTACTCCGTTTTAGACGGGGGCAAAGCTAGTCAATTTTTGAAAGAGCAATATGAATTTGTTATAAAACATAGTTTATAGCAATTTGTCGGTGAACATTGTTTCAGTAGAAAACATAGGTGTTGAGGCAACATGCGCAGTTTTAAGGCACCATTATTCAGTACTGCACAGTTTAGTAGGTTCGGTCAACATTATTTAATTGGGCACCATTTTCGTTTGACTAGTTATTTAGTTCTTCAGGCAACATTGTGAAGAAACACAACATGATTAAGTTAGCCAACATGGTTTATGTAGGCAACGGTTTTGTTTGGCAACATGGTTACGCTAGGCAAAGTGGTTTTCAGTTTTACAAGGAAACTTTGTATTTTTAGATAAGATGGTTTTTTGTATATAATTGTTTAGTCTGGTAACAGTCTTGTTGGGCAACACGATTTTTTAAGCAACGCCGTGTTTCAGGGAACATGGTTAAGTAATGCAACATAGCTTTGTCGGATAAGATAGGCTCGTTTCACAACATGGTTTATCTAACAAGTCTGTGGTATGTTTTTTTAACTGTTAGCCCCCAAAACACCCGTTATCTTTTTCAACATTAAATACAACATACGCTAATTTACTTTTGTGTTGAAATAGAAAATCGATGTTTATTTGCGTCAAAAATACAGTACTAGTATCAGATTAGCATAGAAAAGGATAATAATATGATTTATTTCAGGAAAGTCGTTTATCTAGACCAAAATAAATTCAGTGACTATATTATGTCAATGCTTGACAAGCAGACACATTATAGAAAATGGCTTTTACCAAATGAAACATTCATGACATAGCCGCCAGGACAGTTACTTATTGTGCTTTGTGTTGCAATAAAATAGCTTAATACGTCGTTAGGGGACCAGACTCTTTAATCTGTGTAAATGTTCTGATGATTTTCTCACTAAAATATTTTGAGCACTCGGACTATAATGTCCTATTAAAGCGTTCTTTCATACTAGCAATCTGAATGATGTTAGGTATTCTTATGAATGTGTATCACGTGTCAAAAATGCTATAGCTGCATATGAATGGTCATTACGTAACCGACTGCAAAACTAAATTTAACATGTATCCTTATATCCACAGTATAATCTGTCAATCACAATATCCACTTATTTACATGTCACAATATCTTATTCGGAAAGACTACTCATTTATTAATTGATTGATTGAATGGTTGCTTCACGTCAACCACGCAGTAGTTTTGCAGTTATAGTCAGGACGAGAACACGTGGTTTCAGCAGACCTTAGCCAGATTCAACACGTGGTTTCAGCAGACCTTAGCCAGATTCAACACGTGGTTTCAGCAGACCTTAGCCAGATAGATCACGTGGTTTCAGTATACCTTAGCCAGATTCAACACGTGGTTTCAGTAGACCTTAGTCAGATAGAACACGTGGTTTCAGTAGACCTTAGCCAGATAGAACACGTGGTTTCAGTAGACCTTAGCCAGATAGAACACGTGGTTTCAGCAGACCTTAGCCAGATTCAACACGTGGTTTCAGTAGACCTTAGCCAGATAGATCACGTGGTTTCAGTAGACCTTAGTCAGATAGAACACGTGGTTTCAGCAGACCTTAGTCAGATAGAACACGTGGTTTCAGCAGACCTTAGTCAGATTCAACACGTGGTTTCAGTAGACCTTAGCCAGATTCAACACGTGGTTTCAGTAGACCTTAGCCAGATTCAACACGTGGTTTCAGTAGACCTTAGCCAGATTCAACACGTGGTTTCAGTAGACCTTAGCCAGATAGAACACGTGGTTTCAGTAGACCTTAGCCAGATTCAACACGTGGTTTCAGTAGACCTTAGCAAGATTCAAAACGTGGTTTCAGTAGACCTTAGCCAGATTCAACACGTGGTTTCAGTAGACCTTAGCCAGATTCAACACGTGGTTTCAGTAGACCTTAGCCAGATTCAACACGTGGTTTCAGTAGACCTTAGCCAGATTCAACACGTGGTTTCAGTAGACCTTAGCCAGATTCAACATAAAGTTGTAGAATTGTGTCATATATCGTAGGCGGAACACTAAGCAAAATAGTGGCACGGTCGGTTAAAAAAGTGGTACGGTCAGTTAAGGGTCGACAACCCGTTTACCGGGAATGTTTTAATATAGATAGTAGTTTCCATGTGCTATTATTTGTCTCTTACCAAATTGCTCTCGAGAGCGTAAAGGTTTCTGTTTTATATCGAAAGTTATGAAAAACTTAGATCTATGTTGAACGGATATGTAATAAAATTCTATCATTTTTTATTTCAATTTACAAGAAAAAAAAACGGGTACGGTTTTCAGTACCAGAAATTTAAAGTGGTACGGTTTACTACGCCTATGTATATATCGCCAATATCTTATTTTGTAGCCTTCAAATGTTTCAGTTTGCGCGCCACTGCCGAGTCTTAGATTAGACGAAACGCACGGCTGCAGTAAATTGTTATAACTTTAGTAACTTTAACTACTTTTACTGTAAACTTGCACTGGTTCTGAATCGACATAAGAAGTTATAAATAAATCTTTAAGGAATCACTTAACAAAGTAAAATTTCCCTTTTCTAACATGTTTTATTCGCTTAACTATCTTGTAGATAGCATCATGCTATATCCTTAGGCGACTCTAACTAACCGTGTAGTCACAATACTACTATATCCTTAGGCGATCACAACTAATCGTGTAGTCACAATCCTACTATATGCTTAGGCGAGCATAACTAACCGTGTAGTCACAATCCTACTATAGGCTTAGGCGAGCATATCTAACCGTGTAGTAACAATCCTAATATATGTTTAGGCGAGCATAACTAAAATCTAGTCATAATCCTACTGTACGATTAAATCTATTAGTAATACTGCTATAGCTCATACATGTTAACTAAAATCTTGGTGTACAGTAAATAGCGTAGGCGTTACGCAGCGCGCACGTAACGGCTAACATGGGTCACACGTTATACAGTAAATATCGTAGGCGTCACGCAGCACGCACGTAACTGCTTACATGGGTCACACGTTATAAGTTGCACCTTAGCGATAGATTGCATTTGTATTAAATACAAACTAAAACGTTGTTTTAAAAAGATATTTATTTTACTTGTAAGTATCTTGAAATGTATTTTAATATTTGTCATATTATCTGAAGCATCGTGGCTTTTTATGCCATTCCATTATGTGATATTTTTTGTTCAATTCTGTTTTGTTTACAAATAAGGACCTTAAACTGATCTGAAATTGAAGAATTGAAGAAAGAGGTGTCGTGTTTTTTTTTATTGAAATCCATATATTAACAGCATTTATCAGTTTATTTGCAACAAAGGTCATGTGTTCCTTTCTTTAAAAAAATTGTCCAATTATGCGTTATGATGTTTTTTCAGAATAAATCACGATCTTCAAAAGTGCCATGCGAATAAAATGCCTAGCATTATGTCGAATAAATAATCTAAATGGAATTAACTCGTTTTGTCTTAAGATTCTTGTGGGAATAAGATTGAATGAACATAGAATGCCATATAGGATAAAAAGCGATAAAATCCAAGTCGTGCCACAATCTCATCTTTATTTTCTATTGTTGGAAAAAGCGGAGTCTGCGATGTCTTGTTCCGTGATGGAAATTACATTGATTTTAACAACATAACGTAAGAGAACTTTTATCAACCGATCGTAATGGACGAATGTTGATAATTTATACACTCTTTTAAGTTAAAAGAAAAGACGGCTTTAGCTTATGTAGATTCAGTCATTGAATTTCACCAACTACACTGAGATTAAAAATTATGATAAATCTTTTTTTCCTGTCGAGATAATTTTCCATGTCACAAAGAGTTGCAAAGGCACAAAAACGCTGCTATAGACTTAAAACTGTGATAGAAGATAAAAAAATACTTTGATCTTCTATATCTGGAGGAAGAAAGACGAACCTGTTCTTGTGTTGCCGTCTTTACAGTTACAAGTACCTTGTTTCGACATAGAGCAGCAAAGCGTCCTGGATAGCAGACCAGAGGTGTGGAACTTTGTCCGCGAAACATAATGATATGTGTTTAGAAAAGGACTATTTTGTTTGTTTTAAGACATTTATTTTAAAAAGTCGGAAAAGGAAGAAACAAAGTGACTGCTATGTCTCCCCAAAATGCTATCTTATTTCTTGAAGTCTTGATATAGTCTAAACTCGAGCACGTTGGCGTAAGTGTAGTTGAAACTGGGGTGTTATTACTCAATGCTTTCAAAAGATACGGTAGGAGGGGCGGAAGAGATGCGTGAGTGATTTAGTCTTTTTATATTAACACCTCCCCAGCAAATGGAGAAACGGTACAACAGGTTCTTTAGGAGATGCAGACTTTAACTTCCACTACGTAACAACGCAGTTAAAGCATTACAAATTCTATTTTGAGGCTAGAGTCTTCTTATACTCACAGATCGATCTATATTTCTGTAGTTTTAATTTTGTATGTTTGCTTGGTGTTTAACGCCACATTCAGATTTTTAAGCTTTATCATGGCGTCCAGTATATGTTTTTTTGGGGGTGCGGAGGCAGCCGGAGTACCCAGAGGAAACCCTCAACTGTTGGAAGGAAACCTGGCAATCCTTGTCAGTTAAAATTGGAGTACTAAAATGTAATCCAAGGTGAAGGTCATTTGACGTTTTGTGTTTTAAGGTCTTATCTGTTTTTTTTTTAATAAAATTTCTGATCACCCAAAAAAGTTCCTTATAATATGCATACCTTCTAGCGCAGAATCATGTAAAATTATAAAATACGTCTTCAATAATAATCTGTTCCAAATTATTTATTTCATATTTGTTGTATTAGTATCTTCATTCAGTAAGCTGTCGGTTTCCGCTGACAGTCACTAATAAGATCATAATTGCCAAATCTGTGCTATTATCACATAGCCAAGAAGTCTTTTCACATCGTCTACACGTTTGATGAATGCGAAACATCATTTCCACCGGAATAACCAACCATAATTACGTTTAGTTCCTCAAAGCGCAATCCCATTATAAGGAGTCTTTAGGGAAGGCTTATAAAATTGATTATAACAAGTCTATCATCAAAAGCGTTGCTCTGCTCTGAAGATCATCGATCCCTGCGTCTCGGGAACACTTGAACGAAACCACAACAGACTTTCTATGCATGCATATTCAGTGATAGTGGCAGACATGTTTATTAAATAAACAAACGTAAATTTATGCATGTTGAATTCGTCGTAAAGCTTATAAGAGACTCGATGTCTTGTTTTTCTTATGATTAGTATATTCTCTAAACAACTTGATTGGTTACAGTGATTAATGCATACTTTGCATATAAATATCTTGTCATTTTGTAATTTCGGTGATTTAGTTTTTAACTGTAAATAATTAAAATCAAACTGCAAATTTCCTATTTAATGTTTTAGATACATCTGACAAATATAGGGTCATTATCCTTTTTGTGGAATGGAATGAAATATTGGTGTAAAACATAGTAGCATGAAAAAAGTACAAATTTTCTCTGCTGTTTCTGCTTTTCCCTAGAACCCCTATTGTTTAGGACGTTTACAATGGAATCAATTGAAAGTGTGCAATGTTATATAATATGACCACAACTTTGAAATGAAGTAGAAAAATCATTCTTAAACTTTATTAAATTCTTACATAATTCATAAACACCTATACCTTTTACCCAATTTTTATGAAATTAAGCCTTATGTGTGTAGCGACCCATATAAGATATTTCAAGTGAAAGAAATATTTGTGTTTTTAATATAACATTTAGTAGTCTCGCCATTACGGCACAGGTCATCCAATTTGATAATGACCCCATATGATGTACTTGATCGCTGTTTAATAAAATTTTGCAGATTTCGTAGCAAAACCTCTAATTAAATTAAGTTAAAGAGTCACAATAATTCATGTCATTTACATTAAATAAAAAATGTCTCATTTAGTCAGTTAAGTAAGATTTTTTTATTACCGTTGCATTATAATGAAGAAAACCATAATATATTTTCTAACGCCATTAAACTCAATTTGCAACCATAAATAAAAATAGATGCCAGCAATTCTTTGAAGACAATGATCTATTTTATGTGAAAAAATTTTGATGTACCAAGTTAGGGATCGGAAGTGATTGTCCTTTTTAAATAAAGCGTTTACATTCAGTACATTTTGATTTTCATCAGTTCTTTAGCCTTCCATTGCCACGTTATTTAACAAGTATTCTACTGAGTTTACTTTAGGTTTAGATATGCATTATCATGTTTTGTTTTCTTCCTTCCTTTCGTCCTTACATTGTTTAAGTTTAATTGATTTGATTTTAATAGGATATTAGACCTATAACCAGCATTGCAACCTGTCTGTCTTGTTGCATCGCGTGCTGCTGTGATTTGTTGTTACAATATGCGGTTTAGTATGTTGTACTTGGTAGCCTTTAGTTGAATAAACCTTTGTCATATTCCTGTTTTTGAAACAAAGGGAATATTTATTAACTGAACCTGGTATAACTGTAATGTTGTGCCTTATCGCTCTATAATTAGTATTTATCTAGTATAATTATTTTGTTTTATTTCCGCCTGTAATTATTCCTTTTTTTACGAGATGTCAATGAAAGAGAGCAATAAAATCAATAAGGTTGTTTGAATGCCGCAATACACAATGTAACAGTAATAAACTTAAGTAATGTAGAATCGTTCCAAAGATAATTTGAAAACTGAAAACGAAACTTAATATGATAAATATTGAATTGTTTTTACTTGGCAACGAAGCCAACTTATCAAGGAAGTTCATTTTCAGAATGATCAGTAAGATATCAGTAGGTTATAGAATCTGCTCCTGTTAATACCATAGTTAGTCGTCAACAGTTTTATACATCTGGTACGAGCTGGATATTTTGCTTTAATAATTAACTAATGTCACCATTAGTGGTGCAGATTGATCGTTTTCTGCAGTCTTCATCTCTATTAACCGCTGTATCAACGGCTAGGAAAACTCTTAAGGATTATTGACTCTGTACCATCTCCTATCTTACACAATTCGTTCACCTATTCGCGACAATGGTTTAAGTATTTTATTTAATACGAATACATGGATATTTCTATTGTAAGGTGACTTGGGATTTATGTGATAAATTAACCAGCATGTTTATTAATCATACTTAAGAGAAACGTTTTGATAGAGGTAAAAAATTGTTCTTTTGTCATTCAATTTGATCAAAAAGGAAATGATGCCAGTATAGACATTGAAATAGTACGTGTGTGCTATGATAAACAATAATTGTTTTATCTTAAATGGAATTTAATGAACGTGAAATCTGAGTAATTAATAAAGAATAAAACCAATCAAGAAGACAAAGCAAAAATGAGACGACTTTCTAAACAACGATCTTGTTTTTATAGTGATACCACTGGCGTACAAAACCAAACTTCCTTGTCAGATGTTGAGTCCGACATCGACGACGAACAACATATTCCATTGCATAGATCTAATTCAGAGACAAATCTAGCTGATATTGCTACAGATTTATTCCTTGCGCAATCTTGTGTATTCTTGCTCCGACACCCTTCTGTCATTAATTTCTACAGACTAAGAAAGAAACTAAAAAGTGACGACAAGAGATGGATGAGTGACTTTCTCAGGAGGAATGGCTTAGAACTGTTATTTGAATGTCTGGATAATTTAGGAAAATATTCAGGCCAGTTTTCTACACTTGTCCTTAGACTAGAATGTGTCATGTGTATCAAAACCGTGATGAATTCTTCTATAGGTCTACAGTGTCTAAGCAGATCCGTTTATGCTCCAAAGTTTGCTTCAGGTATATCTCACTTTATTTGTTGTTGTATACTCATTTTTGTCCTTTGTGTTGTTATTTTTCATTCACTACAAATTGCAATTGGGCCTCGGTGGCTGAGTGGTTAGGGTAATTCGTCTAATATTGATCACTTAGTCTTAATCGCTGAATTTGCGGGTTCGATTCTCACTGCAGGCTGGGTGTACTCGGCTTCCTCCCCAAGAAAACTGGACGCCATGATATAGCTGAAAAATTGCTGAAAGTTGCGGTAAAGACCATTAAATAAAAAAAAACCCCACAACAAATTACAGTGCAGACATGTAGCAATTGTTGTACCAAGTCAGGAACCATTGCTGGATTCATATCAAGTTATATTTTTTTCTTATTACATTAACTTACCAAACAGACATAAATGGAAAAGTTAGAGTGGTATATATGGTTTCACAAGGACTCAGGTTTTAACTATGCAAATAATTCGAATCTATAATGATGTTTACGCCGTGACATTAAACGTGATAAATACAATTCATTACTGCAAAATTTGTTGTTTTAATTTTTATTATTTACTTTAAGGTGCAATTTTCCTCAGTCAATGCAGCACAATTTTTTCTTTACTTAGTCCGAAATTTTCATACAAATAAAGCAACGTAAAAACTGTTTATAAATTGTTTATGATTAATGCTTGTGTTATTACCTACATGCAGCCTCTACTTTAATATTGTGTTGCGAGGTTATCCAATTGTTTTTATATATTCTGTTTATGAACACGCGTGATAATGACAATATAGAAATGTTCCAATAATGTTTTTATGGGTCTGTGATGATGTTTGATGTTTTGATCTACTATTTATGACCAAGAGTGGCCGCAATATTGTCTGATTGATTTATTTTATTTTTGATCAAGCCAATTAACAATAATTACCAGTTTTCGTCACAGAATATCATGGATTTCATGTATGCCATGATATAGCTTAACAATTGATAATAGTAGCTTTAAACACTATGAAAACGTTACTTCTGAATAACATTTTTTTCACGGTGCATGCTTTCTTTTGGTTCTATCCATGATAAAATCTCGAAGCAATAACAAAGTTGAAAAATTGCGGAAATCAGTTAATAATATTGAAGTTTGTAGAATAGTAGCGACGATTCTGTCTATTTAATTTTTTTTGTTTAAACTTGGCAATGAGGTAACTTAACTTGAGATTAAAGACAAAACTGCAGTTTACACTTGTTTCGATATGTTGATCAATAATTACCGCCATATTAATTATAAATAATAATAAAGTTTTGCCAATAATAAATTTCTTATTCCGTTTTATAATATTTCTTGCTGCACCCACTAATACAGCAGTATTACAGTAGTAAACACCGCAGCTTCTAAATATTCCCAGGGCTTGTAAAACTCTAAATAATTTATTGACAAAGGATGGCTGCTAACTGAAAAGCATTTTTGCAATTAAATTGATGTCATAACTAAGTTTGGGCCTCGGTGGCCGAGTGGTTAAGGTAGTTCATCTTCTATTGATCACGTGGTCTGTCAACACTGGGATTGAGGTTTCGATTCTCACTGCAGGCAGGATGTACTCGACTCCAATCTTTATTGACAAGGATTGCCAGTTTTCCTACCGCAGGTCGGGGGTTCTCTCCGGGTACTCCAGCTTCCTCCCCCCCAAAAAACTGGACGCCACGATATAGCTGAAAAAATTGCTGAAAGTGGCATTAAAAAACCATTCAAACAAACAAACATTACTAAGTTAAGTTGCAACCCTGAATTAGATGATCGTTTTTGTTAGCTGTTACACCTAGTGGTGTAACCTTTTCCATCTCTTTCTTCTTCGTGATGTTACATCAATTTTGATCATATGTAACCTGATCATTTGTTCAGATTTGTGTTGTTTAACTTTTAGCCAGTTTTCAGCAATATTATGACGTCCCCCTTTTTGTGGGAGGAAGACGGAGTACCCAGAAAAAAAGATTTCCGATAGAAAAACTGGCAATCCTTATGATTAGAGTCGAGCACATTCTACACACAATGAGACTCGAATCCACAACATCAGTATAGGCATTCACATGATCACTAGTAAACAAAACGAGTGACACTAGTAAAGTAGAATATTATGAACAGAGGGATTAATGTGCATATTTATTTGTTGTATCCCTATTTTGTCCTTGATTTTTACTGTTATAAACCGCTTTGTATATTCGTAGGCAGATTTTTTGCTTTACATACGTTTCCTTATCTTATTTCGCACTGAATTTTGACAATATGTTGTTCTGTAAATAGGTCTTTTTTTGCCCAAGCGTAGTGTCTATAATATCAAATTTGTCTAATGCTGTTATATTGTGATTGGGAGCATGCGTGGTTTGTTATTTGTTTCAGTATTTACGCAATATTTTGTCGGATAATATGATAAACTATTAATTATGAATGGGAACTAATCATGTTTAACGTACCTGTACCGTGTTGGATGATCTAAATGACTTTTCCTGTTAACATTATGAATTCTTGAGAGAAAACACACTTGCCGAAATGCATGTTTAATAATAGATGACACAAATATAATGATTGTGTTGCATGATTTGTATACTTTATGGATTTCTAGATAAAGGTGTGGTTGAATTTGCAGTAGATGTTCTATTGCTTTTGATTGAGTTATCTTTCTTTTTTAAATTATTGTAGTGCAGTCTATACAATTTATTTCTACTAATATTAAGACAAAAAATAGACGATGTTCCCTTTTAAAACATTGTGACCATGAATTACACCTGCATTTTTACTCGTTTTTGGAATAAATAATACAGATGAAGTTTGTAAATGCAAATTATTTTTCTGTTTGTTTAGTTTGATTCAAAAACAAAATTAGATTAGAAATTTGTTTAAAATTTGAGTCATTGATTTGGATTATTTTTAAGTAAGCTGCTTCTCCTGAATTTTAATTTGAAAATCAAGACCAAATTCTAATTTGTTTTCATGGAAGAAATACGTTGATGAATCGATATAAAATTTCACAGTATAAAATCTATTTTAAGAAAAGTGGTTCTAGTTTTAGAATTGTAATGTCGTCGTTGTCATTTTGACATTCAAGTAGTATAACCTGACTACATGGTGAAGACATGTAATGGTTACATAGATTATAACCTGGCTACATGGTGTGGACATGTAATGGTTACAGAGATTATAACCTGGCTACATGGTGTGGACATGTAATGGTTACAGAGATTGTAACCTGGCTACATGGTGTGGACATGTAATGGTTACAGAGATTATAACCTGGCTACATGGTGTGGACATGTAATGGTTACAGAGATTATAACCTGACTTTATGGTGTGGACATGTAATGGTTACAGAGATTATAACCTGACTACATGGTGTGGACATGTAATGGTTACAGAGATTGTAACCTGACTTTATGGTGTGGACATGTAATGGTTACATAGATTGTAACCTGACTTTATGGTGTGGACATGTAATGGTTACAGAGATTATAACCTGACTACATGGTGTGGACATGTAATGGTTACAGAGATTGTAACCTGACTTTATGGTGTGGACATGTAATGGTTACAGAGATTGTAACCTGACTTTATGGTGTGGACATGTAATGGTTACAGAGATTATAACCTGACTACATGGTGTGGACATGTAATGGTTACAGAGATTATAACCTGGCTACATGGTGTGGACATGTAATGGTTACATAGATTGTAACCTGGCTACATGGTGTGGACATGTAATGGTTACATAGATTGTAACCTGACTTTATGGTGTGGACATGTAATGGTTACAGAGATTATAACCTGACTACATGGTGTGGACATGTAATGGTTACAGAGATTGTAACCTGACTTTATGGTGTGGACATGTAATGGTTACATAGATTATAACCTGACTACATGGTGTGGACATGTAATGGTTACAGAGATTGTAACCTGACTTTATGGTGTGGACATGTAATGGTTACATAGATTATAAACCTGGCTACATGGTGTGGACATGTAATGGTTACAGAGATTATAACCTGACTACATGGTGTGGACATGTAATGGTTACATAGATTGTAACCTGGCTACATGGTGTGGACATGTAATGGTTACATAGATTGTAACCTGACTTTATGGTGTGGACATGTAATGGTTACAGAGATTATAACCTGACTACATGGTGTGGACATGTAATGGTTACATATATTATAACCTGGCTACATGGTGTGGACATGTCATGGTTACATAGATTATAACCTGGCTACATGGTGTGGACATGTAATGGGTACAGAGATTATAACCTGGCTACATGGTGTGGACATGTAATGGTTACAGAGATTATAACCTGGCTACATAGTGTGGACATGTAATGGTTACATAGATTGTAACCTGACTTTATGGTGTGGACATGTAATGGTTACAGAGATTATAACCTGACTTTATGGTGTGGACATGTAATGGTTACATAGATTATAACCTGGCTACATGGTGTGGACATGTAATGGTTACAGAGATTATAACCTGACTACATGGTGTGGACATGTAATGGTTACAGAGATTATAACCTGACTACATGGTGTGGACATGTAATGGTTACAGAGATTGTAACCTGACTTTATGGTGTGGACATGTAATGGTTACAGAGATTGTAACCTGACTTTATGGTGTGGACATGTAATGGTTACAGAGATTATAACCTGGCTACATGGTGAAGACATGTAATTGTTACATAGATTATAACCTGGCTACATGGTGTGGATATGTAATGGTTACAGAGATTATAACCTGACTACATGGTGTGGACATGTAATGGTTACAGAGATTATAACCTGACTTCATGGTGTTGACATGTAATGGTTACAGAGATTATAACCTGGCTACATGGTGTGGACATGTAATGGTTACAGAGATTGTAACCTGACTTTATGGTGTGGACATGTAATGGTTACAGAGATTATAACCTGACTACATGGTGTGGACATGTAATGGTAACAGAGATTGTAACCTGACTTTATGGTGTGGACATGTAATGGTTACAGAGATTGTAACCTGACTACATGGTGTGGACATGTAATGGTTACAGAGATTATAACCTGACTACATGGTGTGGACATGTAATGGTTACAGAGATTATAACCTGGCTACATGGTGTGGACATGTAATGGTTACATAGATTGTAACCTGACTTTATGGTGTGGACATGTAATGGTTACAGAGATTATAACCTGACTATATGGTGTGGACATGTAATGGTTACAGAGATTATAACCTGGCTACATGGTGTGGACATGTAATGGTTACATAGATTGTAACCTGACTTTATGGTGTGGACATGTAATGGTTACATAGATTGTAACCTGACTTTATGGTGTGGACATGTAATGGTTACATAGATTATAACCTGACTACATGGTGTGGACATGTAATGGTTACATAGATTATAACCTGACTACATGGTGTGGACATGTAATGGTTACAGAGATTATAACCTGACTACATGGTGTGGACATGTAATGGTTACAGAGATTATAACCTGACTTTATGGTGTGGACATGTAATGGTTACAGAGATTATAACCTGACTACATGGTGTGGACATGTAATGGTTACAGAGATTGTAACCTGACTTTATGGTGTGGACATGTAATGGTTACAGAGATTATAACCTGACTACATGGTGTGGACATGTAATGGTTACAGAGATTGTAACCTGACTTTATGGTGTGGACATGTAATGGTTACATAGATTGTAACCTGACTTTATGGTGTGGACATGTAATGGTTACAGAGATTATAACCTGACTACATGGTGTGGACATGTAATGGTTACAGAGATTGTAACCTGACTTTATGGTGTGGACATGTAATGGTTACAGAGATTGTAACCTGACTTTATGGTGTGGACATGTAATGGTTACAGAGATTATAACCTGGCTACATGGTGTGGACATGTAATGGTTACAGAGATTATAACCTGACTACATGGTGTGGACATGTAATGGTTACAGAGATTATAACCTGGCTACATGGTGTGGACATGTAATGGTTACAGAGATTGTAGCCTGACTTTATGGTGTGGACATGTAATGGTTACAGAGATTATAACCTGACTACATGGTGTGGACATGTAATGGTTACAGAGATTATAACCTGACTACATGGTGTGGACATGTAATGGTTACAGAGATTATACATCCAAGGATTACCTTCGACATTTGTTCAGCATTAAAAAAACGTTATCTGATTTGAATACTAATGATTATAAACCGGAGACATTTAATCATACTTAATAGATATACTGTTAAAAATAAAAGCCAGTACTTGATGGTAAATGGAAAATAGTGATTGATTTCATTTCGTAATTATAAGAGATTTAATTGAAGATATTGCAGTTTTCCATTCGTTAGCAGTAGATTTAGTGCTTCAATCAATTCATTTCTTGTTTTTAATCAAAACAATAAACACCCGAGGCCTTTCTCAGGTTGTAAAAATAAATTGCATTAGTTTTTAATTGTCAAACAGTTTGTTACAAACAAATTATTGATAGACTAAACGACAACTAGATTAATCTATGCGAGGTTTATTGCTATGATGTTTTGAATAACAAAAAACTGTTCAAATTCAACCGGTTGTTGTATCCAGCATCGAACACGACCCCTGTTTTTATTGTATTGGCGAAAAGGGAATCAGTGAAGGGAAGACACAACTCATGGTCGTTTTGTTTTTATTCGTTAATGAAAAATACAGTTATTTTAATAATCGCGTTTTAATATACATCATATGTGCATAACGTCTTACCACACTTACGTTTAATTTAATTAAAATACAAACTAAATAACTATTTAACGCAAACTAAACGATTAAAATGACGCATTAATAACAGGAAATATCTTTGACGTGATACGATTTGGTCTTTGTTTGATTTAATGTTTTTGTTATTATACATTCTTTAAGCATGCGTCCACTGTACATTGTTACGGTAGATATAAAACAGAAGGCAAAATATACAGGTATCACAGTTGCAATCTAAGCTGTAGTCTTAAAAAAGATTTTCTCGTGTACTCAAGAAATACTGTAAACATATTTCTATGGGCGACAATTTTTAGAAATGTAGAATTCAAGGGTTCTTTGTACCGGTTATCTTGGTTTATATGGCATTTTCGATTCAGTACCAAATCATGTATTCATTACATTTTTTGTTTTACCAGTATTCTGCGTTAAAGGCAATGAAATTCACAAGCTCTGTTGACGAATAGTCAAGATATAATTGGAATTACTACTTAATTGAAGTGATCAGTTTATTAATTTATTGCTGTCATTTGTCACATTTTATTACCGACACGTTTTTGATAGAGAAGGTGCTGTTACGGTTAACAAGGGCTAGACCTACAGAGGGGACCAACAAGTCCATGTATGCCCCTTTCTGTTTTAATGGTTATTAGGATATGATACGAAAATCCTGGACGCTTCTACGTAACAGGCCTGGTCTGAGACCATAGTCATAGCTACGCTCATGTACGTTAATAGCCTTTTTCATAAGTCAGAACAAAAACAAAACAAAACGGAATTTAGCTGCTACGAAATTGTAAAATTCTACGTCCGTAACAAACTCTCCAAATGTATCAATTGTATTTTAACTTGTTCTCATCTTTAACACGACTGTGCCACTGTTTGCTGAAAATTAAGCAACTGCATACCAAATTATTATTTATACATTTGTGTTCTGGGAAACTAGAAAACCTCCTTAAGTAATTCGGATTAACATTTATGACAAAAAAACAATATCGAACTATCTGCTTTGAACTCCTAAAAAGACAACAACTGACATAAAAGAAGAAAATATAATATGTGTCAATGACCGCATATTTACATAACATAAAATATAAGTTTGTAACCAGTATTTTTACAATTATATATCAATTGATACAAGGCAGTTCTTTTAACTCTTTAAGATTACATCAAAATACATCAAAATGCAAACCGAGTCAAATAGATTAATAAGATAAATATCTTATCTTCAATCAATTCAGAAGTGTGATAAAATGCGAAGAACTTTACATAAATTAATCGATCCAATATGCAGACAAAATAGTGACATACAAACACAAGACAAAAATGAACGACGAAAATAAAAAATGGAGTTGTACTGCATTTGATTAACAACCTCAAACACACGCGTGCAACGCACAAACTAATATTTTTCCGTTTTTTTTTTGTGTGCCAGTATATTTTAGAACTATATTTGGTTTTATATTCGGTTCCTCTTCACCTGCTTAATGTCCCTTGTTTATTTAATTTTCACGGAGTATGTAATTCTTGATGAGTTTGACAAGCATAAGGATCATCAAAATGTATTTATGAAACGAATAATGTAAACAAAAAGATTTTGCTGGTAAATACAGAACAGTTTTATAAGATCAGCAGTATATAAATTACCAAACTGTTTAATATCTAGTGCATGCAAGGCTTGTTGATTTAGACAAAACTTTGAAGAACGAAGCATCTCTAAAACGTTATTAAAATGATATCAAATACTTAGAAAGTAATTAAAAACTGTTTAAATGTCACGTCTTTAATATTTGGTATTGTGCAATTTTCTTTATTTACTAAGATGAAAATCATGTATTTTATTCTCGCGGAAATTACAAACCCTTGTCTAGCAAAACATTATGAAATGGATAATGGTAGCATCGAAAGACAGTCACGATTTGCCTTTGAATCACTAAATGTGATACTATTTTGTGGCCTTATTTCCGGAGTGCTTCAACGTCGTATCATTTAACAGTTATATTGGGAATTCATGAGTTGTTCTTGAAGCTAATCCTGACAATTACTACACTCCTTTCTGTGATATATCGGTCCACAGTAAAACTTTTGACCTGAAACATGTTATCTTCAACATTTGAAAAAATCAGTAATCCTATTCTGTCCACCTAATATATTTCTAAAATTAAACTCGGACTCCCAAAATTATTATACGTCTTATCGTATTCAAGTCTGTGGAGTTAAACAATGTGGTGTACCAAGGATGATGTTATACCTTCAGAAGCCTTATGATCGTCACCGTGATAGTTGATCGTAATTGGAAATCAATCTCAAATACGAGTTAATATTTTCGATGATTCAAAAATAGTCCTTCTATTCCTGGATTTGACTTTTACCAGCAATTAAAATGAGTAACATAACAGGTGTCTTATAAAGCAGGCACTGCTTACTCGTTGGTGCACCCATGGTTTTGTTGAGTTCGAGTAACTCACTCTGTTTCTGTATTTCTATTGTGTTGTATATATATGTCTATATCCGGATTTGTAATATTACAATGACTTTCGGCTTGTATTGTTCGGTCGGTTTTCTTGTAATCGTTTACACATTTACGAAACATTTGTATTTCAGAAGAACATCTACAAATAAGGTTACAATATAATATTACATATCGTATCTTACGAATCCATATTTATTTCATTACTTATATAATAAAAACAATTTTTTAGGAACAACGTCGGTTGCTAATTCAGCTTCCTTTAAAAATACTAATTTCCACGCCGAACTTCCACAAAGTTGTGATGCTGTCATTATTTTCAAAGGTTTCTATTCTTAACTTTAGACATAATTCTAAGACATGCGAAAGAAACAACAAATGCGGCAATATAATTTCACATGAAGAGTATGATGAATTGGAAAAAAAATGAATGTAATAATGTTAACAAAAGTTTCAACTATTTTTCTGAGTGTTTCTGTAATAAATAATTTAGTATTATTGAATGAAATATTTTACTTTCCAAGGTACGCAGAAGACTGATAATCCTTTACAGGTATAAGATATGCGAAACAACGCGGTTTGTTTGAAATTTTTATAATTTTGAAACTAATGAGCAACAATAATCATTAGTCTCACTCCTTATTGTCTAAATTGAGTCTCTTTCGATAAACTTTCGTTAACCGTAAATGACGAAGTTAATATTTTTCTCCTAAAATAAAAAAACCGACATGGTCATCCTCATAGAATTGTATAAATGATACAAAAAGACAATATAGCGACACCTTTCTGCAATAGTTTAGTTGAAAACTTCATTTTGCAGTGTCCCATCTCAGTTACATATGCAGTCAAACTGTTACCTATTAATAGTTCTTGTAGTTGATGTTCAATGATTTTGTGTCCTCTCGTTTGGGCCTTAAGGATGTTCGCTGCTATTACTCATTATAAATAGGATGCTTTATTTCAAGCATTTTTGTATGTAGTACACATATATATTTAAAAATATACAAAAAAAATCATAGGTTCGTGTGCTCGTTTTTTCGGTAGGGTCAGATTTCTTACATGTGTAATCATCAATGATAACAAAATCTTGACATGGGGTTCATATCATAAAAGCAATAAAAAATTCTTGTTCAGTTGTTAGATTATTATAATCTCATTAATAACAATTAGATAATATATATAGTTTGCATTTTTAAAATAAAAAATATAATATTGTAAATCTCAACATCCGATTTGACCAGTTAAATACAGTACTGAAAAAAGTACGGGAAAATGTATCACCCATGGATGTTTTTTTTATTAAATTCAACCCTTTCTTATAAATACAAAGTCCCAAAATTTTAACAAAATATTTATCTTACCTTTATGTTTGTATACATGAAGAAAAAAATGTAGGTTCGTGTGCTAAATTTTTCAAACAGGTCCAAAAAACTGAAATTTTAATTGAAAAGTACGGGAAAATGTATCACCCATGGATATTTTTTTTAAATTCAACCCTTTTTTATAAATAAAAAGTCCTAAAATTTTAACAAAATATTTATCTTACCTTTATGTTTGTATACATGAAGAAAAAAATGTAGGTTCATGTGCTAAATTTTTCGACAGGTCCAAAAAAACTGTAATTTTATTGAAAAAGTAAGGGAAAAATAATCCATTTTTTATATATTTTTCCCATTATTTCAAGTGTTGCTCTTAAAATATCTGTAAATGTATTTATTTAAGTAAACTAGCTCATATATATCATAAAACATGTGTTTGCTAAAACTAGGGGCGGTCTATAGCCTGATTAGCATGCACAGCATGTCAAGTGCTAATGGGTAAAAAGAGGACAAATGCATGTACCAAACAAAAAGACATTTCCGGTACAAGAATTTTTACTAGTAAATCAATGTTCAGATTCTAATACGATTTTACAAGAAGGATAGAGCTGTTTTTGCCTTAAAATTACACAGGTTTTATTGATAATCCATCTAATACACATTTCTAAATACAAGTATTTAGCACAGAGCAATATGACAGCAATATGTTGAACCATGTTTGTTGGGGAGGGGGGAACATAGTGGATACAAAAATTTATATTGGATACACTTTCAAATGGTGGACTTCCTCTAGCAATAAAGGGACTTTATGGTGGCCGAGTGGTTAAGGTAGTTCATCTACTATAGATCACATGGTCTGTCAACACTGAGGTTGCAGGTTTGAGTCTCACTGCGGGTAGGGTGTGCTCGTCTTCAATTTACAAGGATTGTCAGTTTTCTTACCAAAGGTCGGGGTTTCTCCTGTTACTCCTCCCCAATGAAAACTGGACACCATGATATAGCTGAAAAATTGCTAAAAGTAGCGTTAAACACCATTAGAACAAACAAGCAAACAAAAAAACAACAAACAATTTAGCATTAAATGGACATTACATTTGAATTTCCTAAAAATCGGTCAACTATTACTCAATTTACAACACTGACCCAATTTTGCCCTTTATCACTAGTAAATAAAGACCATATGCACCAATTTCAATAAAATCGTTCAACTGTTACTCAAGTTAGAGCATAGAAACTAAATATTTACCAATGACCCATCCTCACAAGTCATGGTTTCTGTGTCCACATGTGTCCACGAAACCCTGACAAACTTAGCTAGGAAATTCCCGGGCTAGAAGTCACTATTTTGATTGGCTACATCATACCTTAATGTAGCCAATCGAAAGCTTACTTTCATTCACGACTTGGTTAGGGGATATCTCGATTTAAATTTTGTAAAATAATCAAACGGATGTGTTGAGAAGACCATTTAAAAACCAGTGTATTTTATACAGTAGTTTTAATAGTTTGTTATTACCGCTTTATTTATTAGTGGCGTTACATTTTCTTCACACTCATGAATGAGTAAAAATGACTACTGCCAAACACTTGCTTCTTTAAAGCAATTTCATAGGTTGATGTTTTGAGGGATTGACGTCATACGAAATCTTCTTGTCCGGGAATTTCCTAGCCAGGTTTGTCAGGGTTTCGTGGACACGTGTGGACACAGAAACCCTTACTTGTGAGGATGCCAATGACCACACAAAGAGTTATATTATATGCTCCTTTCATATTCGTGATTTTGGCATAAAAACTCTAACTCAAAGTTGCATAGATTTTGTAATTTTATATGTTTAAATAATGACAACAAATAGCCATGTTAATGTCCACAAATTATAATCACTCAGCATTTTCACAAAATAAACTACCAAGAAGCATGTGTTATGACCCTTACATATATATAGGTGTTACATTATTGATGGATGCATGGTATTGGTGGCTCAATAATACATGTAGGTAATCTTGGTGCAGGTATCTCAGCTACATATAATTCATCATTCACATGTACTTCTGTCAAGTCTATGCCTTTTCCATAACAGGTACCCTCTCTCACTTCACAACTTGTAGTTTTCTGATCATGACTGAAAATATTGGTATCAGTATAACATATGAAATGACAGACAATTTTACTAATCTTTATAGGCATTTCAATAGAAATGGTGGGTTAAACTAGGTTTTATGTTCTAAACCTACCTCTTTGAAAGACACAAATTAAAACAAAGTGGTCAACACATTCCAAAATACAAATGGCCAGTACCTGAGAAATATTTCTTATAACCCTGATCTAAAAGTTTGTCAAAAAAATTATTTAGACTTAAAAAATTCATAAAAATTAGTGCTACCAAAAGAACTTAATGATGAGACCATTCAACATTTCAAGGCCATATTTATGGTTATATTTTATAGTTATGGTAACCATTTATGTGGGATATGATTTACAAAAATTTTTTTGCTTTGCTTACATGTAGTGTCAGACTGCCATATCTCTCAGGAAACAACCTCTGTATAAAAGCTTTGAGATAACCCAAACTTTGAATTTACAATGTACCTACAAAATTATAATATAACATGTTTCAATGTCATTGAAAAAGTGTTACATGTGCATGCTTAATAATGAAAATAAGCAAAAATTTTACAATGATTTTTATTGATAATATATTACTAGTACTAGTATATCCAAGTATACAAGTACAGGTATATAAAATCTTTTTGTTTGTTTGTATATAAAACCAATGAAACCAGTAAAGAAAGAAAATACGAAATTATTTATTGTGACTTAATGTTACTAGTATTAAATTAACATGAGTACTGTATGTACATGTATGTGCAATAAGTAGTTTTTTGTTTTATACATTGGGCATTTCCAAATTTGCTTTTCTTTAATTTGAACCATTGCGGTCTTTTTCCTACATACACTGAGTATTCTTTATCATGTTTATCCAAGTAAAACAAGACTGAACAGTCATTGTATAAACTTCTCACTTTCCCCATGACACCATGGAGATGGTTAGCAAAATTTATAATGTTACAGATATTACATCAATATGTATTTAAATTTGTACCTCAGACATGGCCATCATCATGTTGTTTCTCTGTTGGTGTGATGTTGACATGTTGGCATTTGCTGTTTACACAAAGTATTTTCAAAGTACATATAGGCTTAGCCTTTATTGTAGCAGCTAAAGTGTTACACATTTTAGTACACAGTTTTGCTGAGAAAGAGGAAGTTCGCATTCCTTGGAGGCTGATCGTCAGTCGGCAAGTACAATCAATTCACCAATCCTGCGTACATCTAAGATCCACTCATCTAAAGCTAGGTTTAAGTAATTTCCTTTTTGAGCACAGCGGATATATCAGGTGTGATAAGTTGGCATAAGAATCTTTTGCAGCAAAGCGACTTTCCTTCAACCAACCAGCGCTTTTGACAGATATTTTTTCCGCTTTCCAGGCTTAAACAGTATCTTACGTCTAGCCACGGGAATAAGACTAAAAAGGTTAAAATCGTATCAAAATTCCTGTCTGACGATATCTCGTGTTTATTCCGGAAGTTGGTTGATATTTACCGTAAATGTCGTATTTTCTTTGAAAATCAAGTTATTTGTTTAAAACCCCGATTTCTTTATATACTAATATTTAAATCATAACAAATATTTTGTATTTCGTGGATTTCTTTAGTGTATTGTAAATTTTGCGACGTTTTACCGATAACAACATCAATAAATTTTACGGTGCGCAAAGCATGAAAAAAATACGACCAGCGAACATCCTTAATCATAGTGCATCAACATAATTGTTCTTTTTTTTAGAAATGCATTTTATGTCCGGTTGTCTATTACTACTTCTTTGATTAGCATGTTTAAATATCATATCAATCTAGTCTAATTTAAATGGAAGTGGAGTCAAACTTAAAATAATATATTGCATGCATCATTGTTTACGCTCCGATGTTGCACGAGGCAGATGGAATCTAACACTCAATTTGTATGACATAATTTATTCACAGACTACACAATCGTACGTTAATATGTGAAACAATGGTTGCATCAGTCTGAATAAACAGAAAGTGCAAGACACTCCTAATTAATTAACGCTTACATTGGTTTCAGTTACTTCTTATCACTTCGTGTATTTCTAATTGACATTTATAAATGCTTTATGGATGTAGGATTCAGTGAATAGTGTTCTGTCACTGTCTGGCAAATTTCCTTAGCTTCACAATCAAATACAGTTCCTATGGTTGTTCAAATTAATGGAAAACGGTAATTTGTCATACCGTCGTAAAGTAATCCATTAATCCGCGATTGTACTCCATAACAAGAAGTAGTAACATTTTCTATTATGATTTACTATTGTTTTTCTACCCGGAAATCAACAATCTTGTTATATATTGATGCGTTTTGCAATACAACCTGATTCAAAATGCGCCACATCAACTTCTTTTAAACTTTCTTGAAGCTTGACTTGATGATTTATTGTAAGCTACACTATTTTATTCGACTTGTAAGGTTCCACTTAAAAATCATAAACTTTAATCTAGATGTTTCCTCGGGATTCAACTGATACTTCTTATATTAAGTCTCTGTTCATAGTGAGCATTCGCAGTTTAAGTAAATATTCTTTCTGTTTTAAAAGACTTGTATTGTGAAATTATCCAGTTTGTCTGATTACGGTTGTACTCCAGTCTCAGCAATGTTGAAACCTTTATCGTGGCGTGAAATTTTGTTTATTCGTGAACACACGATCTTTGGCAGAAAACTTGGCAATCCGTGTCAATCGTTTTTGAGACGCCGGTTATGAATTTGAGATAAAGAAAATATCAAATCAATGCGACAACGTTGCGGTCACTCTTCGTAAATTTACAATATTTAATCAATCAAACATCGTTATAGAACCTTTTACAGAATAAATATTGAAGCAAATATATATCATTATCAACATGAGTGGTTAAATAATGGCGATAAACACAATATTACAACATGAAATAACGTCGAGGACACGTGTTGGTATAAACACATTATTAAAACATCGTCATAAATTATACAAATTAATGGAGAAATCACATAACTTGTAATTTGAAAAACTACTCCAAGTAAGATCCACAGACCTTTGGCATGAATCATTAGAAACCAATGGATAAAGTTTTATTTCTGATTATGGTGCTTGAAAATGTGTTTCAGAACGTTTTAAAAAGAACGAAGATATCTTATCATAATAATAATTTAAATTTTTACACCAATGTTATAATGGACTGTTAGAATCTCAATATCCAATTATTTGATTGCATGAGAAATTTTGTACCAGTGCTCTTATCTTATAAGATGAGGTTTAATTGAAACACGATAGTATTGGTTGACGGTTGACAGCTTAAGTTAAGTGAGTGAATCGATGGTTTTTATTGGGTTCGGGTTACTCTCTCTCTCTGTGTTTTATGTTTGTGATTTTTGTGTTGTGGTTGTGTATATCTGGATTTGTAACTCCCTTAGCCCTTGGCTAATGTTTTTCGGTCGGTTTTCTTAAAACGTTTCTTTCATCAAAGTTTGAATTTTATTTAATTTACTTGCGTTTGATATTTGTCCTTAGTTACTTAAATGTTTAGATTTGTTTTTAAATATAGCACTATTTCCCCAGGAACGAAGATTTTGACTTGGAATATTAAAGTTTATACGTGCAGCGAGTTCTACATGAAGTTCCTTGTAGTGTTACTGCTTTTTACGGAGATTTGTACATAACATAAGGGAGAGAGAGGAGAGACATTTTTTCTTTGATTTGTTTTGATTTTGGAATTCAATACGCTGTACAAGTGTAAAAAAATTAAAATACATAATTTATTTTAAGGAAGTGCAAAAAATACGACATTTATTTACAATTATAGAGCATTTAATAGGGAGAAGAGTTATATTTCCGCCATTATGTTCGGTCAATGTTACTGGCAACTATGTCTGAAATTTCAGTGATTTCGTATTGGTTAGTCAATGCTCTAAATAAATGGGATGTCATTTGTTTCGGACAAGTTGTTAACTTGATCAGTAATAGCATATACGTTCACAGACTACACAATCGTGCTGTCATATATATTTAATTACGCTACAATCAATCAGTCTGTAGTCGAATAAGCGAACACTGCTAAAACACATATTAATTAACGATTTACATCGATTTCGCTTAATGTGATGACTTTTAGCTTGATGTTACAGAGATGATATCTGTATTCTTCATTGATATGACAGTAATAGATATTATGTAACTTTTTGCAAGAAAATTAACTTGCTCTAGAAGCTCCATAGGAAAGAATTAGACATGCAAACTAGCTTAACAGTTACATTACAAGAATGTAAATAATCGCGTTTAATGCTGTTTGTAAAGGTTACGATTTAAACTGTATTTGTATTTTTCGTATTTATTCTTGACTGTTTTACACCGTCAATTACAGGTTAATGTGTGCATATTACAGGCGACGTGTTTCTTTTTATTAATTTACTGAAGACGCAAATTCATCTGTATAAATTAGATACAACTTCCAGCATGCGATACGCTATATTTTGTTATTTCAGTAATCTATCAATAACACACATGGGGATTTTTTCTGACAGATAATAATTCTCTGCTTCATTGTTTTTACCATTGTGTTCATTAATAACATTCAACAATCTATTTTTGTTTTCCAAAACATTAAAACTGACTCATATATATTAATAAGACCATGATTTTTAATGCAATCAATAAACATAATTCAACCGAAAGTTGATTTATATGACATCGTCACTGTGAGCAGTTATTCATCAATTTAAAAAGAAAATCACGGCTAACAAAGTATAACACACATAAATGCTATTGTAAAAAATGCGAACCTTCTAAATAAACCCATTTCATTGATCGCAAAATGCTACACTTTGTCACGAACTATTAATATGTATCTATTTACAGATAATATGACATATCTTGAACTTACCAAATAGCTAATGATCATAAACGGTCTTACACTTTATTGCTTATTGCTGACTTTGTAATAACAAATTTTTTTAAGGTCTTCCAGACAATATTTGCCACAGCTTTATGGGAAATTGTTGTTGAAATCCGTGCCTAGTAATGAAATGAGATCACCAATCGTGATGCAAATACTCGTAAATCAATACGGAGACTAAACTAAAAAGATACCCGACATTATATAAAAAAAATAATTCCTAACAAAAAATAAAACCATTTAAGAGAGCTGGAAAGACATTAAAATTCACATGTTTTAGGTGGATAAGTAGTACCTCTCCACACGTGAAGCATCCATTTGAAGGAAATTTTCTTTTGGCTGTTTCTAGTTTGCTTGAATTGCTGATTTTTTTACATAATTACGCTCTTACTTGTTTGACTGTTTTTGGTTGGTGGCATTTACAACTGTACATTACCACTCATATTTTTATTAAGGTTTTTAGACTTACAAAACACCAAAGTTATAATTATAATGCTGAATGTAATTTATACAAAAATGTATTCTGTTGTGCAAAATGGTTATATTCTCTATTATAATATATTTTATTGTCAAACAATGTAAGACATACCAACATGGCGTCATCATTTCGACATTTCATAAAATATAGTGAATATTGTAAATTTAATTGTAATTGTCGTAATTATATGCTCTGTTCAATAGTATCCAACTAATATTCTCATACTCCGAACAATGCAACGATTATTAACTTCATACAACATGCAAGCGTGACCTATCTACGATTTAAAATTCATTATTGTTTTGAAGAGCTGTAATTGTTTTGATTTCTCAAACACATCTGCATTTGAAGAAATAAAATCCCATAGAATTCATTGATTAACTCCTGTTTTGTTATTAGTTACCAATTTTATTATTCTGCATGGGTTTTGTCCTGAGTAAGTTAAACAATTAGAATGTCTGTTCAGCTCTGTAATAGCACTAGTAATAGACAAAGACAGATTGGTAATAAATATTTAAATGGACCAGGAAGATAATAAAGTCGGCTGTTATTCTTCTTTTATTCTATAAACGTTTTTAGCATTTTTAGTATTAACATAATTTTAATATTGAATGGTTTGTTAATTTGCTTTCGTGAATATATTATTTTGTGTTGTTTTCGTTTTTTTTCACTGTAAACATGATTTGAATTAAGTGTTCTCTAATTTTGACGTAATATTTCAACCGCTTGACCGGTGTGGAAAAAAATATTTCTCGTCACTAGTGAATTTGTTGTTCTCAGCCGTTGATTGGTTAAAAATAATAACGTCACCATAAGAACTCATGATGTCATAAACAAAACACCTTCCATTTAACGCGTATTCAAGTCATGAACGTAAAATTGGGTTTGGGAGAATTTGTACTTCGTTTCGCAAATTTACTACTTTTTAAAATTAGAGAAACAGAATCTTACATTAGTACTCTTGAATTATCGGATTTCTCCAATCTCCATAATCCACTCGTACCAATGTAAGATCCTATATTTCTAAAACTTAAAGTTCACAAGAGGAAAGCTAACAATTATTGGTCATAGATTGAATTAACTGTAACTCAAAATACAAATACAGCAAGAAACTGAGCTACAAACAGGAGCCTAAAGTAATAGGTTTGATGGATTTAAAATCTAGGCTTAGACAAACAGGAGCCTAAAGTAATAGGTTTGATGGATTTAAAATCTAGGCGTAGACAAACAGGAGCCTAAAGTACTAAGTTTAATGGATTTAAAATCTAGGCTTAGACAAACAGGAGCCTAAAGTAATAGGTTTAATGGATTTAAAATCTAGGCTTAGACAAACAAGAGCCTAAAGTAATAGGTTTAATGGATTTAAAATCTAGGCTTAGACAAACAGGAGCCTAAAGTAATAGGTTTAATGGATTTAAAATCTAGGCTTAGACAAACAGGAGCCTAAAGTAATAGGTTTAATGGATTTAAAATCTAGGCTTAGACAAACAGGAGCCTAAAGTAATAGGTTTAATGGATTTAAAATCTAGGCTTAGACAAACAGGAGCCTAAAGTAATATGTTTAATGGATTTAAAATCTAGGCTTCGACAAACAGGAGCCTAAAGTAATAGGTTTAATGGATTTAAAATCTAGGCTTCGACAAACAGGAGCCTAAAGTAATAGGTTTAATGGATTTAAAATCTAGGCTTAGACAAACAGGAGCCTAAAGTAATAGGTTTAATGGATTTAAAATCTAGGCTTAGACAAACAGGAGCCTAAAGTAATAGGTTTAATGGATTTAAAATCTAGGCTTAGACAAACAGGAGCCTAAAGTAATAGGTTTAATGGATTTAAAATCTAGGCTTAGACAAACAGGAGCCTAAAGTAATAGGTTTAATGGATTTAAAATCTAGGCTTAGACAAATAGGAGCCTAAAGTAATAGGTTTAATGGATTTAAAATCTAGGCTTAGACAAACAGGAGCCTAAAGTAATAGGTTTAATGGATTTAAAATCTAGGCTTAGACAAACAGGAGCCTAAAGTAATAGGTTTAATGGATTTAAAATCTAGGCTTAGACAAACAGGAGCCTAAAGTAAAAGGTTTAATGGATTTAAAATCTAGGCTTAGACAAACAGGAGCCTAAAGTAATAGGTTTAATGGATTTAAAATCTAGGCTTAGACAAACAGGAGCCTAAAGTAATAGGTTTAATGGATTTAAAATCTAGGCTTAGACAAACAGGAGCCTAAAGTAATAGGTTTAATGGATTTAAAATCTAGGCTTAGACAAACAGGAGCCTGAAGTAATAGGTTTAATGGATTTAAAATCTAGGCTCAGACGACCACATGCGATAAAAATGAAGTAATCTACCCGAGTCAAATTAAAATCAAGGGTTTACCCGTATAAGTAGTGACTATCACTTATAAGACACTGGTTAATTAACTCATTTCAAGGAAAACGTTAAATTTAGGAAAAGCAACCAATACCTATGGCGAAATTAAAAGTCTTATCGTATTTGAGGGATCAATGACCTATAAGGACAAATTATCATTTATCTTCCAGCATTGGACACTAACAATGTTATGGTCAAGAAGCAGGTTTTTGAACTGTTGTCTGCATTATGTGTTTACTCTAAAGAAGGATATCAGCTGACTATAGATGCATTAGATAGTTTTAGGGTAAGTACTGGTGGTCTGTCTGAATAAATGTGTTGCGTCCGTAAGGTTAGTTTACAATTAGTTTTTCTAATCAGGTCTTTGAATTTAAACAATTTTTGTTTTAGTTTTCAAAAAGCAGGTTATAATATCAATGTTTTTAGTAACAATACATTTTTAAAATTCTAAAATCAAAGCGCTTGACCAATACATATATCTGGGTTGTGACAGCTGTGAAATGTGGTATATTACAATTATTATAGAAAGTTATTAGGTATGATGAGAAAAATCTATTAATCTCTGGTGAATCTATCAGCATGGACATAAAGGGTATATTTTTTACAAAGCAAAGCCTATATAAACATCTTCAGATAAAACGTTCAATAGTCTAATATGTCTAAAGGCTTAGCATTGTTGATAGACTCAGCTAACCTGTTATCTTTTGTGATATGATAACTTTTTCGAATTCTAAAACATTAAGTGACTAAGCGAACAGTGTACGGAAAAAGAATCAAAGATACAGAGGAATATTGATGAAACGATACGTCAAGAAAATGATTTAACAAAAATAGCGGACAACAACAAAACAAAAGCGGACACAACACAAAAACCAAACACTAAGTAGTACGAACCAAATGTAAAAACAAGGGTTATTCCAGGTAAACCTTCAGGTTTACAATTCCTGCTCCATGTCTCACACATTGTAATAACATTTATTCTTTGAGGTTGTTTCTGAATACATAATCTTTACATTTCTCTCAATGTATTTACTTGAATTATAACACGCTTACTTTGGGTTTGCAGACTTTAAAAAGACAGAGATATAGATTTAGTCTGATAATAAATGAACTAAAGACCGCTGAATTAGTACCTTACAAAACCACTTTGGTAGCATTTGTTAACTGTATACTGGTAGCCACTGAAGATTTAGAAGACAGGATACGAGTGAGGAACGAATTTATAGGTAAGGAAACAAAAATATAATCTGAAAGAGCATGTATGACCTGTTTAAAAGTTCAGTATAAACTACACTGGCGACAATTGTTATGCCACTGGTAGTAAACACTATTTTGTTTAGTAAATAAGATTTTTTAAGTGTGAAAGTTTTTGTTTTGCCTTTGGTAACAAAGTTCTTGATTGGTTTTGTTTGTGTATTACATCTGTGGTATATATTATAAAGTTAAAACAGGATTCTTAAGGGTATAAATAATTCACAAAAACATGAGTAGAATATGTGAAAAGGAAAACAAATTATATCATTGGTGACTTATCATTTAATTGTAATTAATTTGTCAAACCATGAGACAAGTGAATAGTATATATTGCGTACAATATAACTATTTAAAAAGTAAGTCCGTTGTGTATTATATGTATCAAATGATTATTGAATTCACAATCGTTCTTTATTTTCAAATATTTTATTTAGAACCCGTTTTATGTGATATCATGATTGTATGCTTTTTCTAGTATTGAATGAATAGATTCTTTCTATCCGTTGACGACATATAACGGCCAAACATAGGATTTCGTTTACTATTTTAGTATATTAGTATAACTCTATTGATTGGATTTATAATAGAAATAGTTTTCATTAGTATGCAAACAGGCCAAAGGGGCTTATTTTTGTTGCGTCTAAACGAATATATATTGACAAAGTTTATGTTAAATCCACAATTTACTTTATTGTGCCGTATGGTCGTTTCCATTGTTCCTTCGTCGAATCCATATTTCAGCTACAGGCTGAACCTAAGATGTGAGTTAATTAGTATCCTTAAATTTTCAGGTTTAAATTTGACTGATATCATCCATAAGCTTAGAGATGAAGATGATGAGGATCTTCAAATTCAGTGTGATGTTTTCGAAGATGAAAAACACGAAGATGATGAACAATTAGCAGAACAAACTCCAGATGGAGTTGATATAACAGATCATCATAAAGTATTTACAGCAATTTTCCAGAAGGTAATACATAAATTAAGTGCACGAATTCATAATGGAAATACATTACAATTTAAACAGATTTGCATAAAATCTTTTCTCATACAACAACGACCTTTACGTTCCAAACACGTTGCAATGTTATTATTTTCTCAAAATATATTGTGTTGTGTTTCAAAGCTACAAGAATATTTCTCAGAAATCAACCTGATATCGTTCGTATGAGTAAAATAAGATTACGTTGACAGAAGTTTATCAACTTCTATAAGGTCTCGAGTGGTTAATATATTAAGTCATGTAATATTGCTCAGTGAAGTTGAGGATTCAAGTTTCACTGCGGTCACGTTGTGCTCGACTCCACCCTTTATTGACAATTGTCAGTTTTTAGTGGTTTTCTTCAGGTACTCCGGCTTCCTCTCCAATAAAAACCCACGATATGGCTGACAAATTGCTGAAAATGGCGTTAACCATCATTCAAACAAACAAACAATTTATAATGAATGAAAGTTAATTTTTCGCGGTATATAACCTATCTATCTTAAGTTCAAAAGTTTAGTGAATACTGTAACTAATTGTACTAAAACTCAAGGATATGAATTATTTTAACAATCAATGTAACTTCAATTATAGATTACACACATGGACATAAAAAATACTGAGATTACGTAAACCTAAGCAAATTACTTCCTTTTTTCTTATAGTAACATCGTTATCAACCTGAAAGTATTCTATCGATAACTTTCATGATAACGGAAAAGATTTTTATTCAATATTTTATATAACATGGTCATCGTTTTGACAATGACTCGTAAATTTACAAATAATTTTCTTAAGGACTTCTTATATATCAGAGGTAGACATTAGGTACAAGAATATACATTTAACACAAACACTAAGAGATCGTTATATATGTCCGCCATTTTCATAATGAATGTACAATACACAGAAAATTATTACATGTTGTTTGTATATGTTCGTAGTATGGTACGAGGCTGCCTGTAACCAGCATTACTTTTAATAAATTTTGTAGCACTTTTTCAAAATCTTTATAAAACACATGCTTTTAGCAGTATACCATAAGAGGTTCTTCATCTTTTACCTATTTCTTGTTAAAAGGGGGTTCGAGAGAATCTAAACATGGTTCAGATTTTAAAATTTGATTCGTTATTTAGCGTTTTTGTAATGTGTTTACGGTTATGCTCAATATTTTTACGTTTTTAAAATTATATGGGGTCAAAAGGGTCCATCTTTGTGTTTATGCAATTAACATAAATATCATCAATTGTTGGCCAGGTGCAAACCTTTTTGGTATAGTATGGTAAAGTCACTGGCCGAGGAAAATATAGTACCTGTTATGTGATTAATTACCTGGATGTCTGCTTTACGTCTTGTGAGCAGTATTTCAGCTATATTCAGAACGAGAACAAGTTAACAAACAATTAATCAACGGAAAATAGGGTTGGGATGGGAAACAGGGAACACAATTTAGAATACCAATGGAAAAGTATGGAGTTTTGGGTAGGGACGGAGACTTTAGCCTTTTGTAGCCGCTACAAAGAGCATACTATTTTTTGAAATCTACAAAAAGGGTCTTTATTGTGGAAAATGCGTGACATTCTCCAAACCCAATATGGTCCGCGGCAAGGCTTTCCGTATTATAACCCAACAATACCCCAACAAGAGGGTCTCCTCTATTCGCCAACCGGAGACGCGCTGGGCTGCTCCGTTGGTCGAGCACTGGGAACACTCCCAGTATGGTCCTATTACCTGTTTTGTTTAGTCAACTCCTTTAGGTTGCACATATTTTAAAGTTGTGAACCGTCTTATATAATTGTTAGAGAAACGAGTTCCCATTTTTCAACACTTAGAAACAGTCATTTTCCTTTTATATTTGATAGTATCATTTGCCTGTACTCAACTCCTTAGTATAGGTTTTGCCGACCCTGTTTTTCTTATACAAATTGCAAACCATTTCCCATTTGTCGAGACACTTGCTTTGCAACGCAGCCATTTCAGATTCGATATTTTTTATCCGATTTTGATTAGATCTTAACGAGTGTTTTTTGTTCTTGGTTTTTATTAATATGTCAACCAATTTTTCATATTGTTTAAATTTACGAGATATTAACGGTAAGGGCAAGAGTTTTGTTTTCGCAATTTATTTGAATATTTTATTGTTCATTCAATTTTGATAGGATTTGTTTTATAGTGCTCTTCGTGGTATGAGCCTTAAGTGGTGTGTCAAGCGATTTTTTAAAGTCTTTTAGGCGATAGGGATCAGATAATATCAGATGTTTGTTTTTGTCATAAAAGTCAGTATAATTTTGTTTACGATTTTAATTGGAATTTTTCATAGGATTTTTTTATTGAATGGGCTTTTGTTGATCAAGTACTTTTTCGATCATTAACTGTCTTGGAAGAGAACGAAACGAGGTAAATTTGTTTTCATTATTGTTACAATTATATAGATTCCATATTGAGTTAGTTTTTAATAAATATGTCGAAATGTTTAATGTCAATTGGCTATTTGTTTGTTACGTTCGTATTAATATAGTGACTAACCTAATATTAAATCCACACTTTGTTTATCTTCCGTATTATAACATTTTCGTTGCGCGTTCGTATCGAGTGCTCCGTAAGCGGAGACTGTTGTTGAGCTATAGTAGAAGTATAAACGTAGAAAAGAGTTTTAAACTCTACTCTAAATGTTTAGTATTCTGCTAGTCCAAACAAAACCTACAAGCCTGGTCTTATTATCTGGAGTTAGGGAAGAGTTTTGAGATTATGCTCTTGCGCAATATAAAATATATCGCTTTTTAGACTACTTTTTTTAGGTACATAATTACATAGCAAATAAGCTACTCGTAACAAAATGTAAAACTATTTAAAAGTGCTTTTTTCTATTTGTTATGAATAATCTTATTTAAGTATTCAAAAATCATGATATTAATATTTTTAAGTAAAATGAACAGCATTTGACATATCAGTGATTTTGAAAACATCAACCGCAAAAATGTATACTGTAGTTGTTTTTGTTATTGAAATTATAAAGATTAAAGTTATTTATACTGTAAGGTGAGATAAGAAGCATCTTCCTGGTGATGACAGTGCCATTTATCAGCATAGAGAAACTATTATTAAGCAAGTTTATACCTTCACGATTAGTTGCCAAAAATAAGAATTGTTTTCTGAAATTATATCGTTATAAGGGTTTTTCAATACATTTCCAATGTTTAACTGTTGAATAATATCTTTATGTGGGTTTAATGAATATAGTTCCTGACATTTATCAGGGTGCTCGTGATTAAAAAATGATGACTGGTTTCTATATATTTGTCTTCTTCCTCGACAACCATATGATGTTAAAATACAAATATAGAGCAAACTGATGTAAATTTATCTTTACTTTATTTGTGTTTTAATTCAATGTGAACGAATTTGTGGCTTAAAAACAGGTTCTAATTTCAGGTGTACAATACTCCTCAAGCTGACACTTTCCTGGGCGTTCTCCAATCCCTTATTCAGATTGATCCTGAAAACCCAGTAAGGTCAGTATACCATATCTTTGTTAGCAACTAAGATTAGATTTTTTAAATTGATTAATTAAATTAATAACTTGAATAGAACACGGCAGATAATGGCTCAGTAATGGAAAAAACCTATGGTCTTTAACGAAAGTATTTAAGAATTACCCTGATCGAAATAATGATTAATTATAAAAAAAATTGATACGTGATAACATATTTACCTGTTGACAGGTGGCTTCAATGTGTCTGGCAAAAACAGACCAAACTTATCCGATAAGGAATAGGATGATTTTCTTTGACATTCGAAAACTCAATTATTAACATTTACTCGTATAATTTAAACATTTTCGACATTTAAGGCCAAAAACATTACAGATAGTGACCCTATCAACGAATAAATTTATGCTATTCTTAATTACAAACATGGAGCCACGGTGGCCGAGTGGTTATGGTAATTCGTCTACTTTTAATTACGTGTTTTTTCAACACTGAGATTGCGGGTTCGAGTCTCACTACTGGCAGGGTGCGCTCGACTTCAATCTTAATTGACAAGGATTGACAGTTTTCTGCTGGTACTCCGTCTTCCTTTCCCCAATAAAAACTGGACGCCATGAAATAGCTAAAAAATTGCTGAGAAAGTGGCGTAAAACACCATTCAAACAAAAAAAACTTTACGAAATAATAAACGTATATGCAACGTGTAAAACTATTTATTTTATAGTTTTATTTCACTTAGGTATGCGTACATGTATATATTTCAGCGATGTTCAGTGGAGTTTAATTGAGAATTCCGTTAGAAAAGCTGTTCTAGTGGACAAGACACACATAGGATGTGACATTAAAACGTTAATTGTCAATCCCTTTGACCGACAACAATCAACCAATGTTGTGACATGCTCTAAACATGTACAGACAGAACCGTTATTAGAAAAATCAGAAAATGTTGTGATCATCTCTCCGTCGACGGGGGAAAATGAACCATTAACAGTGAAGCCAAATATCAATGGATTAACCAATGGTACATTAGAATCTCAAAATACTACTCCTTCTCAAAAGCAAGTGAATGGAAATCTTACATCTAATCGTTCAGACAGTGTTGAATCGAATGACGTTAGCAATAGTGACATTAGCAAACAATCGTCATCGTTATCCAGTTCGGACGATGAAATTGGAAGTGAAAATTCGAATGAATCAAATAAGCGTACTAAAAATCAAAATGGGCAGGTTAATGAAAGCGAGAACAATAAAATAAATAAGACTCTGAATGGCAGCTTATCGCATTTAAACAAATCAGCAGAACCTCAGGTATCTTCTAATTCGTCCTACACGTCATCAGAGCGTATTTCGTTATCAGAATCAAAATCTCAGCCCGTTTTTACACCTCCCCCAGCTCCACCATGCCCTCTTCCACCCGGACAAAACATGACCGAAGGAGCATTGCCTTTATCCAGTATAACAGCACCTCCACCCCCTCCCCCAGGAATGACATCTATACCCATTCCACCGCCACCGCCACCACCGCCTCCACCGGGAATGCCGGGAATCCCACCACCTCCTCCACCTCCGCCAGGATTACCGGGAATTCCAGCACCTCCACCACCACCACCACCACCACCGCCGCCGCCTCCACCAGGAATGCCGGGAATCCCGCCACCTCCTCCACCTCCTCCAGGATTACCGGGAATTCCACCTCCACCACCCCCACCTGGCATGCCTGGAATTCCTCCACCACCTCCGCCGCCACCAGGAATGCCGGGTGCTCCGCCTCCCCCACCAATGCCAGGAGCTTCACTAGATGGAAAGACTAGAGCTGTGCCTGCACCGTTAAATTTTGCTAACACAATGCCTGCTACAAGAGGAATATGGACACCAACTCCTAAGCAACAAATGAAGACATTCAATTGGACGAAGGTGCCACCCCATACTATTGCATGTAAGTATGTGTGTTATAAATATAATTATAAAAACGGTCATAAAGATAAGAACAAGAAAACATACAACTATATGTATTGCTTGAAATTCATTCGAAATCTTGACGCATGATTCCACCTGCTAACTTATTCGGTTGATTTGATACCTTAAATCCAACACAAATTTTCGTAGTAGATTGAATATATACATCTTTTAGATAATGCTACATCTTGTCCAAAGCAATTATAAATAATTAAAAATCTTATATTACCTTCTAGCTTAGGTGTCTTGTTGTTTTACCCACTTTATTTTTATTTCTGATCTTTGAGACATTGGTAACTCCTAAATTGACGCCTTACGAATAAGTTTTATACAAGAACATAAATACATATTTATATAGGATATACATAGCAAGTTTACATTTATAATACCTCATATGATATCTGCGATGCTTATTTGTCGGATTCTCACTAATGTAGAATTTCGTATATGAATAAAAAAATGGTTGCACTTTTTTTCACTCATGCGACTTTTGGTGTCTCTTTAAATGCTTTTTTATTACAAATAATCGTGATATTCTTTATTATACATGTAGCACACAAGAATATCTGGAAGGAAGTATTAGATATGGAGGATGCAATACACATTGAATACGACACTATAGAAGAACTCTTCAGCAAACAACAACCTGTTGTCGTAAAGCCATTAGAGCAGAACAAAACAAAACAAAACACTGAGGTAAGTAACATAACTTTCATATTTAGTTGTTTAAAATTGTTAAAATAATACACTTTTGACCATGTTTCATATTTGCTAATTTATTGGAATATTTAGTTGTAGTAGATATTATCTTTTATAATAGATTACTTAAAACTAAATGTATGTTTTTTTCCAAAACCATTTGACTATCATTTTATCTTTATGTTTATTTCAGAATATCTAAGAATGCATTTTCGTAAATTAATTACACTTTAAATTGATAGATTGTTTTATTTAGATGCCATTTTGCCTGATATTCATAAAAATTATTTGTGATTTCCCGTAGAAAAACGTGGACTTTGTTCTTGACGTCAAGGGGTACTCATCTCTTATCCGTTGCTTCAACTACAACATTGTAATTTATAAATCTTTCACAGAATTTGTACCATAGTGCCATTGTCAACCTGATATTTAAAATTTTGATCGGAATGATATTTGGGATTTTCCATGCAAAATTATTGACTTTGTCTTTCACAAAAGGTACATGTAATCAACTCTAACTCTAACTCTAATTATCCCCAAGTGATGTATGACATAATCTTATAAAAGATAGGTAAAATAAAGGTAATATTTTGAGTTTGTTAACCATCGAGATCAGAAGACACAGTTCCTATCGAAAATTAATACTAACTGAACTTGTATCTGTAGCTTTCGTTTCTGTATTTTAGGTCTTGTTACTTGACATGAAAAAGAGCATGAATGTCAACATCTTTTTAAAGCAGTTTAAATGTAGTCATGTGGAAATAATTGACATGATTGTGGAAGGAGATGTCAATAAAATAGGTCAAGAAAGGCTCCGAGGGTTACAGAAGATATTACCAGAATCTGATGATGTAGGTATTTGCAAATTTTTTGTATAATACGTTTGTAATGCTATTTTGGGTTTTCCATGAAAAACTTGAACTTTGTCATTGACATTAAGGGATTCCCATCTCTTATCCGCAACTCTATCTACACCACTGAATATAATTTAATGAAACATTCACGGAATATTTCTCATTAAGAACGATTGCGCACCAGTTTATTTAACTTTTTGATCGGAATGATATTTAGGATTTCATTAGAGCTCTTTTCATTAATATAAAATGTATGTTAAGGTTGCAAAATAAATATTATAAACAATATTTGTAAATTGCCAGAAAATATTAAGTTACGTTGTAGTCGCAAAACAGGAGAGGTTTTACTTGTTTCCAAGGCTCGTAAAAATAAATTATATATTTTATGACTATTCAGGTATATTGTTTATGTTTGATAAGTATGTTTCGTCAATTATTTTTTTTTAAGATATCCTGCATCAAAGATTATGATGGTGATAAACAAAAGCTAGGGAATGCTGAAAAATTTTATTTGACGCTTTCTGAGCTACCAGCGTTTAAACTCAGGATAGACGGGTTGGTACTTAAGGATGAATTTCGACTGAATTGCGATTCTCTTCGACCAAGCATTGAGACTTACATACGAGCATGTGAACATCCAATGGACAACGAGTCGTTTAAAGTGTTTTTGCGTTTTGTGTTGCACACTGGGAATTTTCTAAATGCTGTAAGTATCTTGATATAAGTAAATTAAATATAAGCAAATTTGATTATATATTCTTACATATCATCAATATCATTGTTAAAAGCAATCGTGTAGAAATTCATATACATATTAAATTAGACGCAACATGCGTGTTATAGGAATGTACACGCGTGTTGGCTCCAACATAGTATTTTAAAAATATTTAATTTGATGTATAGATCGTTAGTTTCTTTGATAAAATACGACACACACCTTTTTGTTGTCAGTTTTAGAAGTGTCCTTTTTAGTCTGCAGTTGGTGTGGAATAACATAATACGTTATGCTAATATATAAGTATATGAATAACGTTTGCCCAATCAATACAAGCAGAACAAAACGGTGGATAATGACATGTACGCTACACTTTTTGCACTCTTTAAAGCCCTCATGACGGCAATTAAATAATTGTCTTGTATAGCCAGATTTCTGCCGAATGTCTCCAAATACAATATTGATGAAAAAAACGATTGAAAGTAGCAGAAAACCTCATTAAAACACACAAAAATCATTTAATTGCATAAGAACTTAGTTTGATTCAAGAACAATTGCTATCAATTGATATAGTAATCTGTGTAATAATTTTTAAAGATTCTTTTTAGGGTGGACATGCGGGCAATGCAGTAGGATTTAAGATTAACTCTCTAAACAAATTGATAGATACTCGTGCTAACAAGCCTAGGGTGACACTACTGCATTTTATGGTGGCACAGGCTGAAAAAGAAAACAAAGATGCAATATCATTTGTCGACCAGATGTACTCCGATCTAAACACAGCAGCAAAGTAATTAATTATACAAATAGACGAGAAAACTTAGCAAACAGTTTTTACAAAATTTCTTCAAGCTTGAAGTGATCAGATTAATTCAGAGTTTTTGAATAATAAGATGACAGATAAACAATTATTTTCTAGGATCTAGTAAACAGCTTTCACCTAACATATTCATACAAGGAGTGTCCAAACAAACAATTCATATTTGCAAACAAGTAATACCACGCATATCGCGTGTTCTTTTTTTCTGGTCTCGTTTGCCTATTAAATTATGTCCGACTATGAGAATGGTGCGCTTTATTCAATTATATAGTTTTATCATTATAAAATTTGCATCAACGTATGGTGAAAGCGGTAAAAGAACTGATAAAAATTTAATCAAAACGTGTTCAGAAAATATTATTTCGACACATTGCATTATGTCTAATACTGTTCTTTTACACGTCAACATGATGAATTTTAACAAGCTATTTAATTGGAGAATCATCTCAATTTCATATAATTATGAAATAAAATACAAGTTATACCTGGATTTACATTTGGAGGATAACAAAGAACACTATGTTTTACAGAACTTCAAAAGACAGTTTAGCAGCAGAAGTCAAACAGATATCTCAGAATGTTCACAAGCTTCAGAAACAGTTAAAGGGAGCTCCAGATGATGTCAAAAATCAACTGAAAACTTTTGTTCAGGTATTTTATGTTCTTTCTTAGAAAGTTGCCAGTACATATATCGGTTGGCTTTTTTTGGTGATCCAAACTCTAGATTATCCTAACCGTTTGGATTATATATACATATTTTGGGGTATGAGCGCCACTGAGTCAAAATTAGACGAAACGCGCGTCTGGCGTAGTAAATTCTGTAAAACTTGGTATCTTCAATGACGCTTTATTTGCAACCACTGGTCGATGCCTCTACAGTTCGACTGTCCACAAGTGTATCACTAGCCGCCTAGTAGTTTAAACCTCGGTGCTGACAGGAATTTCATTGATTCTTTTATTGTTACAGTCATTGTCAGTTTACTTCGCTGAATTTAAAAAAATATTTTGATTGTAAGGTTTTCTATTTTCCGGATTATCCGGATTTGGTATAACGTTTTGGAATGTTTGGTGATGGGAGCTCTACAGTATCTTAACTGTTTGGATTATATATATGTTTTAGGTATGAGCACCACTGAGGAGTCTAGATTAAACGAAACTCGCGTCTTGCGTAGTAAAGTCTGTTAATCTTGGTATCTTTGATGACATTTTAATTACAGAGACCGTACATACTGAACGGACCCTTGTTTAACATATGCATTACATAATAAGTGTAATTAATCTTTCTGAAAATATTTTACTGCAAAATAGTGCATCGAAAACACACATACATATATATGCTTCACTGTACTGGTACGTTTTATGAAGATTAAAAGTACAAGGGAGAGAAACCAAGATGATTTCTAAGTTCCTAGGAATATGAAACTACATGAAGCTCATGCTAAATCTCTGATTAAGTTTCGATATGAGAAAATTGATACACCTATTATTGCTTTTGCATTTAGTTAAATAAAGTTCTACACATTAATTACTGTACAATTATTTCTACAGGACGCTGAAGGTGAGATCAAAACAATGGAAAAGGGATTGAAAAAGATCTCCGATCTATCAAAAAAGTTAGCCAACCATTACTGTGAAAACGAAAAGTCATTCAAAGTCGAAGAACTTATTGAAACTATGAAAACATTTTGCTCAAAAGTTCAAGAATGCCAAAAGGTAGTGTAAACAATGCATTCAGTTTTTAATTAATCAATCTGCTTAATTTCTGTATGCACCAAATAAAAGATTTGTTGATATTTTGTTTCAGTAGTCTGCAAGGTAGGAGACACATATTTAAAACATCCGTGATTATTTAAATGTTAAGAAAGTTAGTATTTTATTAGTTTTATTAAATGTTATACTTTTGTGTTATGCGATATTTTGTTTTCCGTGCAAAAGAAGTACCCACTGAATTAGATCTGATTTTTTCATAACATAACCTATTATGACAGTTGTAAGAGTCTTTCCAGACCACCCTTGTTCATTCTGATGAACTATGCATACTTACGGGATAAAAAATAAGTTATTTTGAAGTTGTTGTTGTCTCCTTCATTTCTGTCACGCTACAGATACATGTAATACATATAGACGATGTGTAAGAAGTTGGACAAACTATTCTTGTTTCTTTTGGGAACGTACTTTTTAGTGACTCAAAAATTATAATAAACACGTTAAAAATTATGGTTTATATATAGTTTGATATTCTTTTTAACGTTGTACTATGTTAATATTGCAATGATTGGCCTAGCCCAATACATATATATTTATTTTGACTATAGGAATTGTTTAGTTGTATTTCGACGTCTAGTTTTTATGCGAGGTAACCGGTAAATATCCCTTGCTAAAAGTAGTATCAGTTATCAGATTAGATTTAATCCCTTTTGCACCTGTGTCAATGAATGAATTTGCTTAGAATAATATTATGCTATTTAAGAAATAATTGCGTGAAAAACTAAATAATGCTATAAATCTTTATGAAATTATGTTTTTGTAGGAAAACGAACAGCGAAGGATACAGGAGGAAAAAGCAGAGAAAAGAAGAAAACAACAAGCTGAAATGATGGAAAAACAAAAGAATGGTAAGTATATTCCCCCTGCCATTGATTAAAACGAATCTGGCGTGTTGTTTACATCAGGTTCTTTGAATAAAAGTAACCAAATCACAACTTGTCTTTAGACGTGGACCTATGATTTAAAGGAAAAACATATCATATTCAATATTTGTTGAACGAAAACAAAACACACAAAAAAGCCAACAAAAAAAAAAAAAGACAAAACAAAGCCATAAATGCTTATTTAGGAGTACGATTTGTGTTTTAATCAATTTAATCGGTTTAAAGCTCCACCTTTCGATCTTTTTAATTTATTTCTATTACCGTCCTGTAACTCCATGTTTAAAAAATAATTTCAAGTGCCTCGGATAGTGTCACAAAATAAGAGTGACATGTTTTATTGCCCATGTTTACATTTAGGCTGTGTTCTCATTTTAGCCAAGCATGAACCTTTGCCAAAAGATGACGATGGTTGTATTATAGATAGACTTTTATCTGACATACGCAAGGGATACAGTTTACGTAAAACGTCACCATCTAAACTACGAAATCAGTCTAAAGAAAAATCCCCAGGAGGAAAATCAAATAAACTTTTCGGAACAACTGAAGTTGATATATCGGTAACTGACTCCCATGCATAAGCCAATATTAATAGGCTTATCATCTGCAGGCTTGCGTATAACCATGCTTACGGTTTTCAGTTAGTACAGTTAAACATTGATGGAAACTTTGAGTGAAATGAAGGAAAAACATGATTTCAGGAAATGGTAATTTCCCTGTTTTTTGTTGGATTATACAAGTGGAAATTAAAACCCGAAAGTGCTTAAGATTTTAACGTTTAGTGTGCTAATGTATAAACTATATTGTAATTTGAACGCATATACTTTGTAGTTTATTTGTACGCCTGGTGCAGCCTGGGGTATTGTTAGTATAGCCAATGAGATTCATACCTTTATACTGATATAGCTTATTTTAATATTTTTCTTACTTTTACATTTTATGATGTGATAAAATTACATATAACTTTCCTGTGATTATCTTTTGTTCTTTTCGAAAATGATATGTTTATAGTGTTATAATTCCGGTGATTAACTTGTTTCTTAATACAATATAATGAATACAAAGTTTTATATTGTAGCTTTATTGATTTTTTTACCACAATGCACGATTATCTTAAGTATTGTGATGGCTGTGTTGTCAATATTTGACGCCTCTTAACGTAGTCATCTTCTGTTTGTCACATACTAGTCAACCTTAACCTGAATTACTATTTTTTGGTTACTAGGTTGTGTACCGAGTAGGGTTACTTTAACCTGTAGAACTGCACATCTCATTCACAGGTGGTGTATAAGGGAGGCCCTCTATAATACGTAACGCTTGATTAGTTGCCACGTGTTGCCTACCATTTTTATGAGGTTTCTTTGAGTGAAAGATAAATTCTACTTTTTTGGTTCGAAGTCAACATCTCTATTAATACCAGAGCAAGTTGGTACAGACATCTAAGTGTACCCCGCCATTTCAGTATTGAATTACCTAAGAGGTTAAGAAACTAAAATGGACAATTTGTTGTGATACATTAAGTCTGGACAGGTATTTTGGGAAGAGCTAAGCAACTATATGACAAACTTAAGTAGACTGTTTTATAAAATTTGCTTTGAATAGTCCCTTAACTCCTAAAAAGGGGGCCTCGGTGGCCGAGTGCTTTGAATAGTTCGGCTACTATTGATCACGTGGTCTGTAAACACTGAGATTGCGGGTTCGATTCTCACTGCAGCCAGGTGTACTGAACTCCCATCTGAATTGACAAGGATTGCTAGTTTTCCTACTCCAGGTCGGGGTTTTCTCCGGGTACTCCGGCTTCATCCCCCAATAAAAACTGGACGCCATGATATAGCTGAAAAATTGCTGAAAGTGGCGTTAAACACCATTAAACAAACAAAGAAACATAACTCCTAAAACATTTGGCAAATCAAAATGGTCGCCATCACCAACTGTTTTATAACATAACATAAAAACCACACAAGTTTAAAACGGAAAAACGTTTTACTCTTCAAAATATACAAATGTTTAAAAAAATCAGTACAATTAGAAAATTCTTATCTATTTATAAATAAACTGACGGAATGTCAGATTTATACCCTTGTTGCAAGATAATAGTACTTTAAGGCTTAGAAAAGGGTATGCATATGAGACTTCAAATTTTTAGCCATGAATAATAAAAAATTGGTAAAATTCTATTTTAAAATTTTGTGTACATATTCAACGTAATTTTTTTACCATACAATTATGTGCCGAGTGAAGACAACATGCTCTTTGTTACAAATGAAACAGAAAATGTAACCAAACGTGCTAATTAATTATCAGGTATTTATCTTGAAATGATGTATTAATAAATAAAACGCTGATCTAATCGCAGATTGTTATTTCCTGTATCAAAATATTGGCACTTTTTGGCTTAGAAGTGGGTATGCATATGCGACTTAAAATTTTGAAATGATGAAGAATAAATATTGGGATACACTCTATTTTCAAATGTTTAGTACATATTAAATTTACATTCACATATGGAGAACTTTGACAAAGGCCTGACGTGACTAATTTTTAAATGAAAATGTTTTATATATCTACAATATTCCCACTTTTCCAAGGTTCTTTAATTAATCAATTTAATGCTTCTATCTCGTTTGAAAATATGGTTGCAGATAGTTTTCCCAATTTTGAATTCCATGTACAGTGAACGTGCTACGATGATTGTTTGATACACCTATTATTGACTGACTAGTGGTATTTCTTTTGAGCTTGTACCAAGTCAGGACCATTGCTGTAGTTGTTTTATGTTGGTTGTTGGTTCTAGAGTTGACCGGTTTCTCGGACTTTGATTTGTGGATTGTCTATGTTAAGAGTTTCATCGATTTTCGGTATTTTGCTATTACCATCATTAAAGCTACTAGTTTCATTGTAGTGTTTTTCTCTATCCAAAAGGAGTACAAGCAATTTATGAATCATAGTAATAATATAATACCGAGACAGTCAATTAAAAATACCAAGCTGCATGAAAAAAATGAGTTTGCATAAAATAGTTATTGACATAGTTTTGTCTACTTTCATTGTGTACATTTGTTCAATACAAATACTGCAAAGATGGACACATTCAAAATTTATTACGTATGTTAAACCAACACTTTCGCTCTCAAATAAATCAAACCTTACTCGTTAATCATGTCTATATGACTAAAACATTAACTTAATAAAATTACTGTAGGCCAAATATTTTAAGACAATCTATATAGCTGCTGTTCGAGGGATGGGTGGCAATCGTTTTCTCTGTGTTTCTGATGTGTATGATCCTACTACTACTTATTCTAGGTAAGACTTTTTTTCACACATGTACACCACGTACATAGAAAGATATGGACCATATTAACATTTAATGGCACATTTGCAATTAATCTAAACAAAAAAGTCTGCAAAGGAAATGACTATTAATACGAAAACAATTATTCAATTAAAAATATGAGAAGAAAAATAAAGAAATACACTTGGGAACAATAAAAAATTATTACATGTAATATGGTTCTTTTTTGAGATAAAACAGGTCACTTCTTGTTGCAAATAAATCCGTGTATTTTTAGTTCAGTATATGAGCTGTCAAATAAGTTACTTGCACCTTGAAAATATCGATTTTAATTACGATTATATTACGATGTTAATCTCTGAGCGGACACAGGAAAGGCCTTACAGTTTAAATGTTTTCGTTTTTGTTCGTGTGCGTTTGTCAATAAAAAATGTAATTGTCCCTTTACTTTCGACTCTTGTTTGTAAGTCGATTTGGTTGTTAGTTTTTTAATGTTTTGATTGCACATGATTGACACCACCATTTAAAATAGTTGTAGCAAATTTTATGTGTTTTACGATTAACAATTTAATAAGAGCAAAACCCAAACTTACCTAAACCTAATAAAACACATTGTGCACTCTCTACGAGTAAGCAAGCAGTGTCTGCTTTTAATTATACACTTATCGGCTTATGGTCATGACCAAAGGAAAGTTGACTGAGAGAATACTACGTACGAGTCCGTGATAATTTCCTTAAACTATCAACTGTCATTGTGACGGCATTAGAACTACTGAAGAGATAATTTCAACTTAGATACAACAAACCCTTGTTATAGTAGCTTTGAAAAAATTACCTAACACAAATACAGTATTTTCTGTTTAAGACCATGAACAGATCAATTGGATTTTTATAGTACCCATGCCAGTTTTTAAAGACGACAAACTGTAGAAATTGATGACTTAAAACCACCGTGCGATCCTTCTCATAATTTTTTTAACATAGCTTTGTGAAAACGTTTCCTATCTGTAACGATCAGCAGTAGCAGTAATGTTAAACATGGGTTTGTTTTAATGAAACCTAATTCAAAACAGTTTGTGTAGTAGTTTTGCTGCAGTTTTAAAAATACCACTAATTTAGCAAATAAATACAGTGAAGTCATCTATGCTGGAAAAATAAATATCTTTTAATTTACACATGGCCAAAAGTTAGGGACCACCAGGTTTTGCTTCAAATAAATAAAAAAAAATAATTGTTTCTGGTTCTTTCTACATATGTTATCAAAAAAGCTAGGTTTGTAGTATCTATTGTTAAAATTTTTAAGTCGCTCGATTCAAGATACAATAACAATAGAGATTTAAAAAACACTACCCTCAGCTTTTGAAAACCCAAGTTTGGCGCCTTTTTCATTTCATCATGTGCACGTGCGTAACAGGTAAATTTTATCTTGTTTTGAAATCATTTCAACATTGTACCTCGAAAACTAGCAGATGCAGAGAGATGGCAAGCAGTTGGTATGATAAGGGCTAGAATGACACAGCGGCAGGTTTCAAATATTGTTAATGTTAGCCATTCTGTCATCAGTAGGCTAATGAGACGATAAATGAAAACGGTATTGTTGGGGAAAGGTCAAGATCAAGGCGACCAAAGAAGGCAACAGAGTGAAGATAGACTACTTCGAAGACTTGCTACTCAACAACCTTTTACCACTGCAAACAGGTTGTGTAGTCGATTGAAGGTCCATGTTAGAAGCAGTAGAAGGGCAGTAAACAGAAGGCTAAACTGCGAAAAACTTCGAGCACGGAGACCAATAAAGCGACCAGTACTTACACAAAGACATAATGAATATTCGCTCTTGGAAGAGAATTCATTGGTCCGACAAAAGTCGTTTATTGCTGAAAACAGTTGATGGTAGGATGCGGGTATGGCGTCAACGCAACACAGCTTTTTATCCTGCACATGTTCTAGGAACTACAGCTTTTGGTAGTTGCGAAGTTACAGTGTGGGGCTGCTTCTCATATAACTGTAAGATAGGCTTGTATCCATTAGATGGCACACTAACTGCTTTAAAATACAGAGACCAGATTCTGGACCCCCGTATTGTTGATGCGCATCCACGTGGAAACAGACCCTTGTTCATGGACGACAACGCAAGACCTCATAGAGCACGCATCGTCAAAGATTATCTAACTGAGGCAATTGAGACATTACCATGGCCTGCCATGTCTCCGGATATGAATCCGATAGAGCATGTTTGGGACTATCTCGGCCGGAAAGTGAATGAACGTGACCCTCCATGTCGGAACATTCAAGACTTGCGTGATAATTTATTTCAGGAGTTGCGGCAATTCCCTCAACGTAGACTTCAGAGACTTGTCCAGAGCATGAAGAGATGAGTTCAACAATTGCACCGGAAGCGTGGTGGATACACACGATACTGACTCCTTTCTTGTGAATAAATGTTTAAAAAGGATTTCTTCTTACATCTTAATAACCATCAACGTGCCAAGTCTTTGTATGTAACATTACCAGCGGTTCAAACTGAAACTTTTTTTAGTTATGATTTTGCAGTTTTATGGCATATTTTTACAATTGCCATCTTGTTGGTCTTTTCTATACATTTTGAATAGTAAAATCATAAACTTCTTTAAAATAGTCGACTATTTTAAAGGAAACGTGAAATAAACAATGGGTGGTTATATATTGATAAAAATGTTGGTTTTAAAAAATCAATTCCGCTTAAATCCTGGTGGTCCCTTATTTATGGCCAAGTGTATATTTCATTACGTTTCCTTTTGTCAATTGACTTTATTTAGTTAACGATGTCTATCTCCTTCTCATGCACTTAAACAAAGAGTTAATAGAGAATGTGTTAGTATTTCTGTCTTAAATAACAGTTTTTCTCTCAAATGATTAATGTTAATTACTAAACAATGGTTCGGGAAAAGTGAATTTTCTATAATAAATCGTAGATATAGTTTTAAAAAGTGCGAACGAAAGCTATAAAGTTCATAAACGTTTAATTATACGAAGCCAAATCAAAAGTGGTCAAAATCCAATGTGTGAAGGATATGCAGAAAGTACGACATATGGCAACATGGTTGACCGTGTAATTATTTACAGGTGGTCTCATTTTAGGAAGCATTAAAGCAGTTTTCCGTACAGAAAACGCTTGAAATCCAAGTCGAAATCAGCGAGACACAATTAGTTTTCGTATGCAAAATGTTCCCCTTTCTGCTGACAATGGGATAATAGAACGGAAGCTGGTCATAATGGGCTGTGTAGTGATATATATATAAGCAAAGTAAGAACTAATTCCTTGCAAAAGTTCACGAAAAAGTTTGGCATATATGTAAACCTGTTGAATCAAACAGTAAGCAAAAAGACAGCCTTTAACAAATGGATAAAGCAATGCATAATTTCAGAAACAGAACAAATGTATGGTATGTACGTGTGCAGGAAACCATGACACAAAATGATTGACTATCCACAACGTCTTACTGTAGAAATGATAAATTATGACGTCCGGGATAAGTATAAAATAAACATTACGACGCTTATTATCAAGCTGGGGACTATTTCATTTCAGTAAAGTGATGATGTTTATGATAACAATGATACCACTCATGATAAAGATCTTACTGTAACATGCAAAAAAGAAATATAGGATCTAACACCGGTGGGAGGGAAAGACGGAAAAATCTCAGACACCCAAGTGAAAAGGTTTCTGGTCTCCAACGAGGCTCTGCTGAACGTAATCTCCAGTGTACACAAGTTGCGTCACCGTGTTTGTTTTGATGTTTACCGCTATCATATTGTGGCATAAATTGGGTCATGGAAGCTCAGATATGTTCTTTTCATGTTAATATTTAAAAAGACATAGTAAACCAACACAACTAAAGCAAATATTTGTAAGGATATCTATCCGGCTAAAAATAGGTACCACACTGTCTCATTAGTGAGAAAGTAAACTGCAAAACTGGTCATATGAACAGTCTGTTAGACGCCGTGTATTATGAAACAAAAAGACAGAAACGCAAAAAACGTACATCAGCAAATACCAAGCAAATGGAAAAACGCGACTATAACACACAGCAACATCACAATTTACACGAGAATTCCGTGTCATAAACTAGCCAAAAAACCAGACAATAATCCATCTACTCATCCTTTGAAGGAAGGAGGAAAGTTAAACCAAAATAATTTGTATCTTTTGTAATATAAATTTGATGAATAAATTGTAGGGTATCATAAAAAATTTAAATAAAACATTGAACACTAATATAAGCTGATTATAAAAACGGTGCAGGTGTTTATTTCAATAAATGATTTTTAACAACAAAGAGATTATTTCGGAAACTGCTTGATACAAAAGCACCTCACAGTCGAAGCTCTTGTAAATAACCATTGTGAAGCATCTTTCTAACTACCAACGGAAAAGCTAGAATATATGACAACAACATTTATATATTCTTTGTAAATATATCTGAATATTTACCTAAGAGCAGTTATCACATGTTAACCGCTTGTTGTTAACCAACACGTTATAACTTCTCTGTAGAATTTTGGAATTTTTGCGATATCTTAGAGATATTAAGTATCATCTAAATTTACATGAAAGATTAATAAGTCTTTTTCTAAAGTTGCTAGATACTTAGGTGGAATAATAATTTTTCAATTTGCAATTTATTCTCCTTGATAAGTTGTCGTCTTCATCGCCGGAAAAAATATTCTGAATATTGTGTTCATATACAACTGAGTTGATGTTTCTTGGGTGGTAATCTTCGAGATGCATATTTAAGCAATATGTTGAATTATCAATTTGCTACCTTCATTTTTATACATTCGTTAAAAATTTTAATGTCACATTGGTGCACATATAATATATATTATTATTATACCTCAATTTCATTTACAATGTTAATCTTTTATAGGCCACCGTGACATATATGTACTGTAAAAAAATTACTGTCTGAAAAATACTGTCACACACTAAAAATACTGTTTCCCGCTACCATAGTTACGGAATGTTCTAAAATGATACTGTACCATTCGCGCATGCGCAATATCTATTTTTACATTTCCGTTGTAAACAGACGACAAAAATGTAAAGCAACAAATGTTTTTCTACCACAAACGAGGTAGATTTCAAGATCTGGATACTGTTAGTTTACTTTTATTGTTAAATTGTGTTTCATTACCATTATTACATCAATTAAATACCATTATTGAATAAAGTTGTTCATGGTTTGAATAGTTTTTCGGTATAATAAAGTAAATATTACATGTCTGACAGGTTGACAGTAAAATTGTCAACTTTCGAAAATACTGTCAACCTCGGACTTCGCCTCGGTTGACAGTATTTCCTCAAGTTGACAATTTTACTGTAATGTACCCTGTCAGACATGTAATATTTATATATTATCCAAACATAAGATTGTTGTCCACTTTTTCTTGGTCATATGCGGTGACCCAAAGTAATTTTACAGGTAATAGATTGGGACAAGGTCATTGTAGATATTTTAGGAATAAGAATGTACCTGTCTTGTATATTTTATAAAGACAAGATATATACTTTATATATATTTGTATTACTTCGTAGGACAAAAACATTTTACATCATGATCTCTTAATGTAATTGGTATTAATACAAAAATGTGTAGAAAAGACATGGGTCGGGGGTCTATTATACATGAAACATGCCCTTGAAGGTTTACCGGAAACAATTGAGAAAGAGTCAATATTTATTTTCTTGTGGTTATGTTATTAGTGGGATTTGGAAAATAACATAATTTTAAACAGAGATAAAAAATATACACGATGTGAAGACCTTATTTGGGAGGTGGAAAAAATTGATAATTGGGGTAAAATTCTTATTATTGTATCAATAATTATACCAAAGTTTACATTTTTAGTACGTTAAAAAAATGTTTCACAACAATACTTTAAGGAAATAGAACGGCCATGTAATACAGCTTTAAAACTTAAGAAAATCGATACCTACATATTGGTACCTATGATTAGTAGCTGTGAAATCTAAGCAAATAGTTCAGATAACAAAACCACACTTTTACTTGTATTATGGAATGGTTTGTCGTAGTTTGCTAAGTTATATGTACATTAATTTAGATGATGCAATGGGTGGAGCTTATATGACATCACAACTGTTCAATAACGATTGCTCCGCCCTTTGCATCATCGGAACCTTTTATCGTTTGATAAATATTAACCTTAAAGGGGATATTAACTTCAATCTTATTTTATAGCCTCAATACGAATCTATGTAACAATTATACAGACAGCAATTTCGGTTTCAATGGATTGAATATTTGGACACAGATGTTTGTAAAATACATTCACATTCTTATGTAATAAAAAATTGCTAATTTTCAAACAGCATTAAAGCTGCTAGTCAAAAATAGGTTTAGAGAACCTCAACGAAATCGGGTTCCACTTTAATAGAATTTGCATCATAGAAAAATCCAAATCCAAATTTCTAAGAGTGTAATATTGTCGGCCAGTTTCCCGTGTAGACATATTTGGCCAGTTTGACTTGTAGATATATTTCTCAGCTCAGTGAAAACATTTCCTATTGTTTCTTCTATTTTATGCAATGTAATATCGTCCAAACTTGAACTATCTCGCGGCAATAAGTTATTTGAAAAATCAAAAGATTGCTACCGCTAATAAACATGAATAATAAGTTCCATTTCTTGTTCTCATGTTGCGTCCATGAAATCGGTCATGGTTACACTTTTTTGCTTTTCCACATTGATACTCATAAACCAAATGATAATGAATTCGACGTAAAGTTTCATAATTCCAAAAATCATTTACAATACTCGTCATTTACTGTATCTGATTGCTGATTGACAGCAAAGAGGCTGTATCTCGTCCTATCAGACTCGATACACGCCACTTCGCTGTAAATTAGATACAGTAAATGACTCGTACTGTAAATATACCTTATGGTCAATACTTTTTTTAAGTTTACAAAGCGTTAACAGACAATGCATTTGTAGAACAAATAAGTGTTAAATATTGGATAAAACATAAATTAATAAACAATTACTATAATTTAAGTGAAAAAATATACTTTTTGTTTTAGTTGTTTAGATAGAAAAAGGATTAAAAAATTTTGGTGGAAACTAAATGTTCTTGTCCTTTTTATAATTTGCAACTACCGGTATACTTAAAATGTGTGCTGCAAAAAATAATTTACAAATATTGATATTTTTCTTTTGTAGAGAATATTCCAAGAGGTTGAAAGAGGTTAAAAATAAATAATATATAATAAAAGAAAATAGAACAAAGTTTGTAAAAGATACTAAAGTTGTATAAATTGTATGAAATGTTTTATCCTTTTAATTGTAAGACAAGTTGTTTTACCAGTACACAAATTTACCCACTTAATTCAAGACGCCACGTTAAACTACACTCAAACAAACAAAACAAAAACAGTGTTTTATTTAGATGATTTTTGTCATTGTGACTATAATTACTTTTTATCACGTCTTGGTATCTTCTGTTTTGTTTTTAATAAAATATAATCTGCATTCATTTTTTGTTAAATTGTTTATCTAGTTATAAACATGGTACGTCAAACAGCCGATTTGGTTAAAAAAAGATGAAATAGTGTAATGAGATAAAGAAGTTCCGGTTTTACCGTCGACTTTGTTAGTAAAAATTCCCCAGTTTAAATTGTCAAGTTACTAACACCGTGAACAGTAACGTAATACCCGAAATTCCCACTTACGCACAGAATACCAAGTTTCACTATGTACATATAACAATTATCTAAAATTACAACTTTGAATAAAAATATTGAATAGTTTTAATATATCACATTTATACGGTTGTTACAAATAAATTAAATTTGAATGTTTATAGAAAAAATCATTGTGAGAACAAAAGTTTATAATCGGCATGAGTAACTTTTTTCACTAGAATTTCTGGAACTATTTTATTAACGCTTTGTGGTCGATACATTTACATCAGTAATTAACACACAAACAAGATAAGGAAGCATAATGACTTCCTGCATGTACACAAAATACATATTATCATACATGACGTTTGCGGATTGGTGAAAAATGAACACTCAGTTCAAAGAAAATTTTCATTTAGTAACTGATTTAAGATACACTATGTTAGAAAATTGGAAAGTATGCCTAAATATAGGTTTTTAACAGTGAGATATTTGTACACCTAATTGGAAGAGCAAAATTTCAAGTTTCTTGGGAATAGTTTATTTCGTAAAAAGTGTATGTCTATTTCCACGAATCTATATTTAAATATTTTCTAAATCGTTATTACATTAAACATGTAACAGGATTTAAGGTTAAACATGTAATGCCAAATACATTTATACAGTGAAAATAACAAGGTATAGCATGCAATAAAAATAATGGCATGTTTTATTATGCGCGTGAGCTGGCGTTGAGTTTTTAATATAAGAATTTCTTACAGTTCGTCTAAACATTTCAGTATCAAAGGATGTTTATATAAACCACAGTTCTTATCTTACTAATATTTATACTTTAAGAGGTCATTAACATCTGGATCAGTAAATATTCCCGAATCTAAAGTTTCCTCTCTCAAACACTGAAACTACTGAAATATAAACAAATGGGAAAGACTCTTTTGTCATCGAACACATTGAATGGAAAAACAAACTCTATGAAGCACTTAATGTGTGTGAAAGATATCACATTCGTAACAAATAAAATTTAAATATTATACTTAATATTTCCTATCTTTGCGACGTATATGTATCGATTAATCACAACAGGTCGACGGTTGACAGTTGTTTTAACCATGATACTCCGGCTTCGGTCCTATATCATGTATATACAACTCTACGCTATGATATATCTAAAACATTGCCAAAAGTAGCGTTTAAAATTATTCAAACAAACAGCAATCTTGATTTTTATTTGTTTGTATGAATGATGGTTAACGCCACTTTCAGCAATTTTTCAGCTATTTCATGGCGTCCAGTTTTTATTGGGGGAGGAAGCCGGAGTACCCGGAGAGAACTCCCGACCTTCAGTAGGAAAACTATCAGCAGTCTGGATTATACATTGCGGGCATGGCACTACATGAACCAAAAAGTAGTATTCGCATGTAATCAAGTTGCTCTGACTGTAATAATAATAATAATAAATTAAATATTGGAGAAAATATTTAGATTAAACAATAATTTTAGCCTAATACTATTACTGAAACGGGATTGGGACAAGCTTTGTCAAAACAAAAACCATAAAAGAAAAATCAGAAAAAATAGACAAACCAAAAAAAGAGCAAACCAAATCAAAAAACCTCATTCACATTTAGTCTAATACTTATCATTTAGGGTCAGTAGCATAGTATGAGCTATTTCAGTAATTGCGGGCTGTAGACTCAAATAAGTGTGCACGATCAAAATCCAGATAACTATTCACATTAAAACATTAGGAACAAGGAATTGTGGTGAAAATTCGGACAAAACAGTTTAGGGAAGAAAATACAAACTCAATAGAAAATCATGAAAATCTCTCCATATATTTAGATAAAATATCTATGAAATTAGTCAATAGTTTTTAACCTAGTAAACCACTATTGAATTAATTTAAATTTGCCCTTTTCGATTCGTTTGGGAAGCTAGACATTAACAACGACATTTTGAAAAGATTGCACAATGGATATAACATTATAATATTGATGACGCTTCTTTAAGTAAACGAGAATTTATAGTCGGGCCTAGATGCTTTGTTTGATATAGTTGGCACATCCTGGACTTCTCATCCAGAACAATATTTTATAGGTTTGTTCTGGATGAATTTTTTATTCTAGAGGTTCATTGACCTTATAAAATACAGTTGTCATATACTATAAATGTGTGAAAAAACATGTGCACGTTGCAAAAATACATTTTTTTCTTGAAACAAATTGTGAAAGTTGTTCTTAGAAGTTTTCTGAAAATATAGTTAAAATTAATGATAATGGCTTAAGGGGGTTCAAGGCACATACACTGAAAAAACAACGATGAATATATTTTCATTTAACTTTTTTGCTTTTTATTTGAACATTCATAGTTCAAATTAAAAGTTGATGGTAGCCAAGCTCATGTGTAAAAATTGTTGAGAAAACAAATTTACATATAAGATAAATATAATTAATCCTCAAATGCAAGAAAAATAGCGCTTGATAAGTTTAATGATGGCCTATAATAAACTAACCAGTAAAAATTGGAAAATTTAACTTTTAATTCTTTTATCAGTACAATTTCTATTATATTTTGTTATTTTGCCTTCCCTAATCTCCTATACTTTAAAACGTTCAATTAAAATCATTAAGAATTAATATAATAGTATGGTTATAATTGTATATAAATCTTACAAAAGTGTGGCATTCCAGCACAGGGAATGAAAATAAAATTCATTCAGAACAAAACCTATACAATATTGTTCAAGATCAGATCAAAGTTTAGAGAGTACCCGGTTTGGTAAATGATCTTATATTTCGTTTCTTGTTTAGTTTTGTCTTATTTTTGTTTTCCTATTTATGTGTATCATATATTCGTTTTAAACAAATATTTTTTTAAAATATGTAAATTTAATTTTTTATTGTATTGTTTAAAAGATTTCCTTAGTCAAAACATATCACATGATTAAACTGTAAAACAATTGGCAGGCTATCTAGTTCTATAAATAAATATTTGGAAGAATACGCCTTTCTAACAATTATTTTTATTTTCAATTACACATTTACACTTATTTGTTAAGATTGGTTTTCTATTTTGGAATCGGCCAATTAGAATGCCTTTTTATATGCATTTCGGAAATGTTTTTGCTGGAACATTTTTATACATGTATAGTATTCAATTTGAATGCTGTTATTGTTTTTGTTTAAAATTTAATTATTGTTACATGTGAAATTGTAAAGATAAAGTTATTAGATAAATTCTAAGCAATTTAAAGCTGGTGTTTATTAAAAATGTGTAAATTTGTTCATCAAAGCAATGAAAAGAAAAACAAACAGATTTATTACATAATATTATAACAAAATAATTATAACCTTTTCAGTTTTGGTCAGTAAATGATTTGATCGACTTTGTACTTCCTCCTTAGTAAATCAAGTTGATAAAAACATGTATCGACCTCATTAAAAGGCTATAATTATATATTAACAAAGGAGTAGTTTAAATGGCTTCTGTTATCCACAAATTATTTTTATGTGCGAAAGGATCAATCAATCAACAAAAGCGCCATTGTAAACATCAACTCCAGCTTTAATTAAATTTCTTGAAAATGATGTAGCTTTCTAATAGTACATGTAATTCTTGATCATAGCAATGACTGAACTCATTTTATTGTTATGCAGGACAGATAAACCGATGTAGCAAGAAAAAAAAATCTCGTTTGAAAGAAATGGTTGCAAAGTTTTCCAAATTTCTGAATTCAGTGTACAGTGAATGTGCTGAAATGATTGCTGAATACACATATAACTGACTAGTGGTATGTGATACCCATTATTTTAATCAGCTAACCAACTCACAAGCTACAGTAATGCCAGCTTGAGGTTTGTCATGCCATAAAACTTGATTTAATCCAAAATTTTGTTTGAAATCGCTGTATTTAGTCTGGACCGTTGCTGTAGTTACTATATATTTGGTTGGTAGTTCGAGTTTACTTGTTTCGAGGTCTTTTGATTTGTGGATTGTCTTTTTTCGACTGTTTTTTTCGGTGTGCAAGCAAGTCAATAGGTCACTCTCAAATTCTTTATTTTTTAACATGGTAGAACTATACATCTATATTATTCAGAATGTTAGATGGGGCTTAGAAGACAACATCATGTAGATTTTTAAGGGGATGCAGGACACTTTCACCGAAAATAATTTGTCAATGACTTTTCTTAAAATTCGCCACGTAGTTATTTTTTTATACAAGTTATCATAATTCAAAATAAAATATAAGGATTTCAGAGCTTAATTTCGAAGGGTTGAGCACTGAAATTTTCAATTTTTATATAGACTATACAGAGAAGAGAATAAAAAAGCACTAAAATAAACGATTACAAAAATTCTATCGAATGAAATTTTCTAAATTTTTGATATAATGTCAAGCAATTGGTATACAGTTTAGTGATGAAAGAAAAATATGGGTCTCTGAGTTAACTTTTTGTCAATAGGGTAAAAACTAGTCAAAAAGTGCTAAAAATGGTATTTTTTGGTCAAAATTACCTCCCCTGTTAAAAATTTCATTTTCATTATTTTTGCCAATACCAAACTCATTTAAACGAAAACTTTTTTATTTTAACCATTAATAAATTGAAGTAATAATATAGGAACAAGACTTTCATTATTGTTTTAAATTGTATTGAAATTAAGAAATAAATAATGAAAAATTATTATTAAATTTACCATAAATCATGTTCTATCTATTTTGATATTTTCACAAAAAATGGCCGATGGTGTCCTGTATCCCCTTAAATGAATATGTACAATGTCAAACACAACATATACAGAATCTAAATCCATTGCTCTACCCGAAGAAACTTTTCTGATTGTTGGAGTCTTTGGAATGGCCTTTTTCGTCATTACAGTGGCAATACTGTGTGTAGTATTTCGCTTAGATAAACAACAGAAAGCGAACCATTTAAACATAAGTATTAACATAATGATTAACGATTCATAATACTTTCAACCTTACAACCGTACGTTATATGAAAAAGGGAACTTTAAAATAAAAATATACAAACTCTATTAGCTTCCATGAAAGATATTGATGAATATTTCCTGACATGTTATCTTTGTAATTATTATATGTCACATGTTAGATTTTCTAATTGACAACATATTCGTCATGTTTGGAGGACATGTTTTTCAACAGACTGTTGGTATTCCAATGGGTACTAATTGTGCTCCTCTCCTCGCCGACCTGTTTTTGTACTCCTATGAGGCTGAGTTCCTAGAAGGCCTACTGAAGAAGAAAGAAAAGACTCTGGCCCAGACCTTTAATTTCACATTCCGCTATATAGATGATGATTTGTCCCTCAACAATGCTAAATTTAGTGACTATTTACATTCAATTTACCCTAGCGAGCTTGAAATTACCAATACACTAAGATCAGCCTCTTACTTAGACCTACTTCTAGAAATAGACTCAGGAAAACTACAAACTAGGCTCTACGACAAGCGTGATGACTTCCCGTTCATCGACAGCAACATTCCAGCAGCTCCAGCGTATGGTGTGTACATACGTAATTCTAGATCCTGCGATCGTTATTCAGATTTTCTAGACCGATCACTGCTGTTGACTGCTAAACTTCTCAAACAAGGGTTTGTTGTACCTAGGTTGATGTTATCTCTCCAGAAGTCCTATGGTCGGCACCACGACTTAATTGATCGTTACGGGAAATCAGTGTCTCAAATACGATCTGACATTTTCGCTGAGTCTTAGGTTGTGTTTCCTATTCCTGGATTTGACTTTTCCCCAGACAAGACAATGAGCAACTCGACGGGTGTCTAATTAGAGGCAGGCACTGCTTACTCGTTCGGAGCACCTGAGTGCACCCATGGTTTTTATTGGGTTCGGGTTACTCTCTTTCTGTGTTTTATGTGTTTGATTTTTGTGTTGTGTTTGTCTATATCCGGATTTGTAACTGTCCCTTGGTTTTTGGCTCTTGTTGTTCGGTCGGTTTTCTTTGCTACTTTCTTATACATAATTATAAAATTTTCTTAGCTGTTGTCATAATGTACATAAAATGCAAGTAATTTAAATGTTTTTTGCAAGAAATTCGTATTTCAGCCGCAGCCTCAAACAATTGATACTAATTAAAAAGAAATACCGCTAAAGAGATTTAGCACTTCTGTTAATAGAGAAACGGTTGTTTACGAAAACGATAAGCGGTATTGTCCTTATTCGACATCAGAAACCAAACAAGAGGTAACTGTTCAATAGTTGTTAAAAGTACGACTTACACGAAGAATGTCGTTTTTACGAAAAGTGTTACAACATAACTACAATTCCAACCAAAAATTTCTAAACAGTGTGTAGTAGTTTCCATGTATGTGCGTTCAAAGAGCATATTTAGCTCGAGATAAATACTTCTAATATTGAGTAATACTATTAATGATACCATTAGAGTACTTAATAATTATAACGTTAGTGCTAGACTTTTTAAATGAGGTGAAAAGTCTATTTTTTGACGCATTACCGTCAAAGTTGGATTGCTGTTTACTGTTATAATGGTAGAGTCAATAGAACCTTTACTGTCATACAGCATCCAAAAATGTATACAAAAAGTATATTGTATTTTGTTGAAAACAGTTATGACATTGATGCTGCCTGGTATTGCGAGTTTAGTCAGATTTAGGCAATTTTGTCACCGACTTAAATTTCAATTGACACTGCTTGAAGTAGTGTAGTTCCTACAGGGTATTGCGGCTACGTCCTCCAATAAAATAGCTAACGAATAGCTTAAAGTGACGTAAACACTATGACAAATGAAAAACCCTCTATGAGGGAAAACACCAAGTCTCCATCACCTCTGGTTCATGAGTTGCAATGGTAAAAAAAATACTTGCAATATAAAAGGGAAAATAACTCCTATAAGTAGTCGTCAAAATCATTTTCGCAATTTGTAACAAATTGTCGCGATCAATAACTTACGATTTTTGGAACGAATGCATACATAAACAGAGCTAGGCAGCTAGTAGCTACAATAATGAAACTCCTTATATTTTTTTTGGACGGAGCTACAAAGAGGTCTCATTATTCGTAATGGAGCAAGCCGGGAGTGATTCACATCCGCGGGTTTAATGCATATAATACGCTATTAAACTGTTTCCCTTAACTGCTTCAAACTTTTTAATGTCTTTGATGTTTAACTGATATTTCTAAAACACCTAATTCGATTGTTTTACAATTTATTCGTAATCATGGCATTGTTGTCAAAGTTTGAATTCCGGAAGTGCGTAATTTCTGAATCGATTTAGTAAAAATTCATCCGGATCAAGTTTTTTTCGATACGATTCTACAATTCTACACTCCACAATTTCAATTTTGTCAAAAATGCCATGATTACGAAAAAGTAATAAAATTAATTAATTAGACATTGTAGAAATGACTACTGAACGGCGGGGAAAGGAAAAAATATAAATTGAACAAATATAACAGTTTAACAGCGGAAAATACACCGGTGTATGTATAAATCTCAAGCGTGTTTTTGCTCGATTAGGAGTAATGAGACCTCTTTGTAGCTCCATCAAAAAAAATAAGGAGCTACATTATTATAGCTAGGCAGCTCGTCCCTTTGTTGTGGATTATTTATGCACTGTCAAAACCTAGCCGTTAAGATACAACATGGCGTAAGTTATATTGCATTTCATGGTCCTGAGAAGTACGTTACCATAGTAATAATTATATTACGTTACAGACAGCACAAGGTCCTGTAAACAATGATGATACCAACAAGGTTCAAACCAGTCCAAAGGTATTACAGGTAAATAATTTCGCTCATACAGTTAAAGACGCGTTTCATTAGCCCAAGACATGTACAATCGCTACAAAGATAAAAAGGAAACCCGAATTCCTATAAAAATGAAAAATTCAAATACCCCGAAAAGTTAAGCGGGAAAAGTAGGGCAAAGTCTACTTTAGGATATTAAAAGGCAGAGTTATTGAAGTTGAAGTTCAGTAATGAATTTTATCTTTGGTATCTTTGTATTAATATATTTTTTCAGAACATTTTAGAATCGGACACGTGCGAAGAGTATACACAACATACAGTAAGTTGTTACTTGCTATTATACTGTTATGGCAGATTTTGACTTTATTTCCTTACAAGGGATATGCTACAATGTTTTGTTTCTATGCTGTAACATACTTATAAAAGTTCCCCAAATATGATACTTTTATTTCAAATATGTCACGCCATGTATTTTTGTTAGGGGATGGGCAATATTTTGTACACAAGGAAATGATTATAATATTGTATAAAATATAAGGTTATATATATGAAGTATTGTTTAAATAAACAAAACCCTAAACTTAAATTGAAATTGAATAATAAAAAGCTTTGAGCAAAAACATAATGCGAGCGTACAGAGTAAAGCTGGTTAACAATGTGGCAAATTCAGCAAATAAAAGACGCCAAGAAAGGATAAGACGTAAATAATAATAGTCGGATCAACTTATTTCAAAATAGATAAGAAAAACGTGCAACACGAGAAATTGTAGGAGAACTCTGGTTATTTGGAAGTTCATGCTCCACATATTACACATGCTACTACTATTTTGCCAACATACCTTGATAAGTTATTTCAGGTAAAAACGAATATCAAAACAGCATATTGGTAAATTTATTGTGTCTGACTCAAAGACATCACCAGAGTTATAAACCATCAGTCTTATCATTTCCTGATAATAAAGCCTGACCAAATCTGAAAGATTGAACAGTAAACACTTTTTTCATGACAAAGCATAAACCAGCTTAGAACAGCCCCATTAAACTTCATGTGTCAAAGGAATGCCAACCATCCTGTATATAGCAACACCACAGAGATGTAGAAATGTAGCACACCAACAAAACTACATTGCACTATATGATTTATTTGTAGCAATCAGAACAGCAAGGCGAACTAAGGGAAGGACCACTTTATTCAAATGATGGAAAATGAACAGCACAGGGATGTAGACCAATGCAGTTATGCTCTTGATACGAATACGAGTAAGAATACTGTATATAAGATCAACAATGTCAACAATTTTGTCGTACATAATGTGCTAAATAACGAATAAATGCCCTTTGTGGTAATCGACGAACATTTATTAACTTCTAAATTGATGACGCTTGTGATTTAGAAATTTAAATGTTTACAAATTATCCATTATCTATATGTGTTCTCTCTCATTATGCTTGCCGACAAAACGAAAACTATACTTATTATATACATAAAATTCATAATAAAATATTTTATTTTTTTTGGTTCATTTTTCATATTAGTTATGTATAGTTCAGTTATTGATCTGTATTTGTGGCACTTTATTATTATTCATTCCGTATTTATTCAAAGAAGATACGTTGTCTTTTGAGCAATAAAATCATTTCACTCTGATCAACAAAATGATAGACTAGTTTTATACTTGAATACTACGGTGTAAACAGTGTGACGAAATTTGTCAGTAATAATTTTGATATTTATCAATCTGAGTAAAAATGTAATACTAGTTCGTGTTACATTCATTATACTGTATTGTTCTGTGATGATTGAATAAATGAATAATGTATTTAAACTGTCAACGTACGGGTTTTTATGGTTTTTAAAACAATATATTGGTAATGACATGATTGTAAAATGAAATGGTTCTATTATGCATTAAAATTGCGTCATCTTTAAACAATATAATGTCTTAAACATGAGCTTAAAAATTTATTGTTAGTTGAATTTGATTCCTCTCCCATGTTCACAACTGTAATGCAGCATATTCATATTACACGAAATATACCACATAGAGAAATTTTGTAATTTCTTAAGAAAATGTTAAAATATTTATGACACAAATATTTGTACTTCATGGACATTGTACTATAATTTGTGTGCAGTAAAAACGTGTTGGCTTTTTTGTTCTTATTTTATTGTATAATTATGTCCCAGTCAGCTTAAAGTTATACTAATAAGTATGTAATTAATGGAATCTGGACACAGCATATTATCTATATGATTTGATAAGTTTAATGTGCATATAGTGCAAGTGTGGATTAAGGCAATTTTTTAAAGAAAACAACCTTTTTATAAACGTTAGAAGCTGGAAATAATTTTCCGTGAAAATACCAGTGTTTTTTTTAATAATTTTATTGAGAATTTATTATAGTAATAATTTGTATACATGTATCTTAACCATAGCTAATAAGTTGTGAAAATAAAAAAACCAAAAACGTTGATCATATGTGTTGTGCATTTATTTTTTATGTAAAATAAAATGTAACTAGTAATGCTGTATGTATAAATATTACATATGGTGTGTTAAGTCCTAATTTTGATTGGTTCGTGTAGACAATGTCCCCCAAAATATTCTGTGTATATATTCTATTTCTAAAGCATATTTAAGGCTTGTTACTATTTTTAAAGCATATTTAAGGCATGTTTCTAAAAATAGATCCGGATATACTGTTGGGTTGTAAGAAATAAAGTTCTATTTGTTCGAATGCTTCTATAATTACTATCAATGAGTCAATATTGTATGATGCAATTTATTATTCTAAATTGAAATAAATAGAAAAAATTCATATGTAATATAACAATTAAGGACTTTTTACTCTGTCAATACGTAGTTATATGGACCTGTAGAAAAATATTGACCTCGGACTTCGTCCTCGGTCAATATTTTCCTCCACGGTCCATATAACTACGTATTGACCTCGTAAAAAGTCCTTATTTGATAAATATCCACATGTCGTCTTTTACAAACAGGATGTCATCGGTACATGTTGTTATGTTGACCAGTTATTCTCGCTAGTTCAATATTTCTTATTTATAATACACTGAGTTTACTGAAAAACTGTTTAACAGAAAAAGATACCAAACAATTACATATCGAAATTCAAAAGGGGATTACACATCAGAAACAAACACCAATAACACAGATAAAACGTGAGCTACAAGAAATCAGCAAAAAGCACTAGTGCAATAATTAAACCAGGACGTGTAGATATACAATATCCGTCGCCTAATTGTGTACTGTCTACAGTTAGAATACCCTTAGACATAAACAACTTTTTACATACATTTATAGTTGTTTATGATGTGTTTGTTTCATTGAATGTTGTTTAATGCCACCTAAGCTATTTTTCAGCGATATCATGGCGGCCAGTTTTTATTGGTGGAGAAAGCATGAGTACTTGGCAAAAGCCCTGACATGCAGTAGAATAACTGACAACTCAACTAGAATCTCAACCGTAATGTTAAAAGGTAATAGTAGAGTACTTTATCCACTCTACCACCGAGTTCAACAATTGTTTATAAGAGAAACACTTGGTGCAAGGTTAACATTGTGTGTGTAGTCTCAACTATTGCTGTATATCGTTTCACAGCAAAGGCAACATCGACGCAATGTGTAGTCAAATGTATAACGTCAACACATGTCAGCTTAGGACATGTTTTCTGCGGGCACTGCTGACAGTAGCGTTCAGAACTATTCAAACGACGTGAATAAAGAACGGAAAGGACAGACAACAAAAAATAAAGAAAAACACCTTGAAATTGTTTTATTTGTTTACTACATTGTCAACATATACTAATAAGGCCGTAATCAATCAACTGTCGAATTTATATATTCACCATACTGTATTAAAACACAAAAATGCCTTTGTCTTGGATGGGTTGAACAGTAGGTTGATAGATTGAGACGCCAGTGTATAAGGAATAAACTTTCAAGTGGTAATCCGTTGTGATCACACCAAAGCATGAATAATCAGAAAGACTACCAACGTTGCATGTTTCGTTAGCTAACAAAAATACTTTATGTGTGTTTAGAGGTAGTTGCCAAAATATGTTTATGTTTGTGTTTATTTCTGTAAGAATAGAGAGCAAAAATGATACTAATGACTGCATTGATAAGTCTATTATTTTTTCAAAACTGCTTCGACTTTTTGAGAAATAAAACAGTTTCGAATTTTCATAAAACCACAGCTCTTTTGCATCTCTTTTCCACCAAGCGACTCCCCAGAAGGGATGTAGAGGAATCTCACTGTAGCTCCCAATTAAGTTTTCAAAATATGACTGAAAAGTCTTTGGATAGCCTGCAACAGAGCTTGACGGATAACCGGACCCATAATGGTACTCATAAACAGTATTGTCTGTAAAATAAAGATTTGATAATGAATTAATGCTTAAAAGCATATATTTATAAAAAATAAATAGCAAAAATGAATCTGTTTATTGTACGAAGCCATAGCATGTTATTTGTTTGCTATGGTATTTTTTTTACAGATTTTTGACGTTCACTTGTTTAACTTTTATATAACTATAATAGAGTGACTTTCATGAACAATACTATTAAACGAATACTTTAAAGGCGACTCCACTTTCTTCTACAGAAAATCAAGTCCGAACCTATTTCTTATATACTTAGTTATATCCTAATTGCTTATCACTTCATCAAAATTCTACACATCATGTCGTACTGGTTTGACAAATATTTTTAACCTTAATTTTGTCATATATTTATCGTAAATGTGACTATTATTGCATTACGACATGATTGTTTGCCATTGGTCCGTTGTACTGCTGTGTCATATTTAATTGTTTGCCATTGGTCCGTTGGACTGCTGTGTCATATTTAATTGTTTGCCATTGGTCCGTTGGACTGCTGTGTCTTATTTAATTGTTTGCCATTGGTCCGTTGGACTGCTGTCATATTTAATTGTTTGCCATTGGTCCTTTGGACTGCTGTGTCATATTTAAAACCTATTAAAACATACTCGCAAAAACCTCTATGTTTGTCGCCGGATTCAAAAGTATAGCTTCAATATCGGCAGAATTTGGTTGGTTTGCGTAGGCAGTGCCCAAAAGTAACTCAATTGTTCCTTCTCTACAGGGACCTTTAGATATGGTTGTAGCATTCTCGTATACAGATACACCTTCGTCAGTAATTATCAATAGGTTTCGACCGTACGAACCGTTGCAAAGATTTGGTATTCCTTGAACTGCTCCTTTGATATTCTGAAAGCAAATTATTCAGCATATATTGGGTTTGATATATCAATATCAATATAATAGGGTTTGATATATCAATTCAACAAATGTTCCTTATTGGCTAATTTTATAAATGAATTTGCATGCATACATTAAACTGTTTAAAATTGAAATTGTTAAAAACGCAAATTATTTTGGAGGTTATCATCTGAAACCCATGTCCGATCGCGTTCTCGTTTTGATATCAATAAACCCCCGCGCGCTCAACATAGAATATTTTTTAGTTTCACGAATATTAAATACCATATCTTGATCGGTTCCTTTAACTTCCGGTGAGGGATTTTAAACCAATAAAATGAGATTCGGTTTTCTATTGTCTGATTAAATTTGTTGTAGAGGGTCGTTAGGGATAGCAAAATTTACCTTTTCAACAAGAGGTCTTTAACATGCATGGGACATTAAATAAAACTGTTTAAATTTGTGTAGCTTAAAAACCACCATGGAAATAAAATCCTCCATCACTACCAAGGTTGCATTAGACAACTGTATCGTTTGAGTCTATATAATCGTCCCAGTATCCCCAAAAGTGTCAGAACTGCACTAGCTAATGTGTTAAAATATTGCCAAAATGCTCTGTAAATCCTTTGTTTTTTCAGAATAAATTTAAAAGACATCGACAAATTCCTTAGCTCCGAAGTTGGCTCTCCATTCTATCCAGTTTTTTTACCTTTTAATGCAAAAGTATCACTTTTAATCCAAATAATACAATATCTTTGAAAATGAATAATGATCCTTTTAAAATAATAAATGTTATCGATGGCGAGGTTTTGGCTTTATTGGCTAGCCTTACAATAGTTAGGTTCTTGCATTTTTGTTAACAGTTTAAAATATTAAAGACTTCTCAAATTGTATATTAATACTTAGAAAATTGTGGCTTATGTCATATAATTCTAGACCGCAAGTTGCATTTTGTATTTCTTTCGTACTGACACGAATCTGACTATAGGTAATGCTGACACTATATGATGCACACGTGAATGTTGTGAGAGTTTGCGACAAACAATTTAAGAATTGCATGTAATGTACTAACCGGGTAAGATCTCGTTGTTGTTTTAACATTTGTTGTAGTAGACGCTGCTGAAAAATTAGTTGTATTTGCAACTTGTGTGGAATCAGTTGTGGTTTTATTGACTGTTACTGGATTACTTGTGGCTTCACTCGCGGCAAAATAACCAGTAGTTATTTCATTGACAGATACTAAACCCGTTGTAACTGCCTCTGAATCAGTTGTGATTTCATTGACTGTTACTGACCTTGAACCCGTTATTATTTCGTCGACTGCTACTGAATCAGTTGTGATGTCATTGACTGTTACTAAATGGCTTGTGTTTTCACTCACTTCTACTAAACTAGTCGTTATTTCATGGACGGATACTAAACCCGTTGTAACTGCTACTGAATTAGTTGTGATTTCATTGACTGTTACTGAATCGCTTGTGGTTTTAATCACTTCTGTGAAACCAGTACTTATTTCATTGACTGACACTGAACCCGTTGTTATTTCATTGACTGCTACTAAATCAGTTGCAATTTCATTAACTTTTACGGAATCGCTTGTGGTTTCACTCACTTCTGCGAAACCAGTAGTAATTTCATTGACTGACACTGAACCAGTTGTTATTGCATCGACTGCTACTAAATCAGTTGTAATTTCAGTAATTTTTACGGAATCGCTTGTGGTTTCACTCACTTCTGCGAAACCAGTAGTCATTTCATTGAATGATACTGAACCCGTTGTTATTTCGTCGACTGCTATTGAATCAGTTGTGATGTCATTGACTGTTACTGGATCGCTTGTGTTTTCACTCACTTCTACTAAACAAGTCGTTATTTCATGGACGGATACTAAACCCGTTGTAACTGCTACTGAATCAGTTGTGATTTCATTGACTGTTACTGAATCGCTTGTGGTTTTAATCACTTCTGTGAAACCAGTACTTATTTCATTAACTGATACTGAACCCCTTGCTATTTCATCGACAGCAACTGAATCAGTTGTGATTTCATTGACTGCTACTGAATCGCTTGTGGTTTTAATCACTTCTGTGAAACCAGTCGTTATTGCATTTACGGATACTAAACCCGTTGTAACTGCTACTGAATCAGTTGTGATTTCATTGACTGTTAATGAATCACTTGTGGTTTCACTCACTTCTGTGAAGCCAGTACTTATTTCATTGACTGATACTGAATCCGTTGTTATTTCATCGACAGCAACTGAATCAGTTGTGATTTCATTGACTGTTAATGAATTGCTTGTGGTTTTAATCACTTCTGTGAAACCAGTACTTATTTCATTAAAGGATACTGAACCCGTTGTTATTTCATTGACTGCTACTGAATCAGTTGTGATTTCATTGACTGTTAATGAATCGCTTGTGGTTCTAATCACTTCTGTGAAACCAGTACTTATTTCATTAACTGATACTGAACCCGTTGTTATTTCATTGACTGCTACTGAATCAGTTGTGATTTCATTGACTGTTACTGAATCGCTTGTGGTTTTAATCACTTCTGTGAAACCAGTACTTATTTCATTAACTGATACTGAACCCGTTGTTATTTCATCGACAGCAACTGAATCAGTTGTGATTTCATTGACTGTTAATGAATCGCTTGTGGTTTTAATCACTTCTGTGAAACTAGTACTTATTTCATTGACTGACACTGAACCGGTTGTTATTTCATTGACTGCTACTGAATCAGTTGTGATTTCATTGACTGACACTGACCCCGTTGTTATTTCATTGACTCCTACTGAATCAGTTGTGATTTCATTGACTGACACTGAACCCGTTGTTATTTCATTGACTCCTACTGAATCAGTTGTGATTTCATTGACTGACACTGAACCCGTTGTTATTTCATTGACTCCTACTGAATCAGTTGTGATTTCATTGACTGTTAATGAATCGCTTGTGGTTTTAATCACTTCTGTGAAACCAGTACTTATTTCATTAACTGATACTGAACCCGTTGTTATTTCATCGACAGCAACTAAATCAGTTGTGATTTCATTGACTGTTAATGAATCGCTTGTGTTTTTAATCACTTCTGTGAAACCAGTACTTATTTCATTGACTGACACTGAACCCGTTTTTATTTCATTGACAGCGACTGAATCAGTTGTGATTTCATTGACTGACACTGAACCCGTTGTTATTTCAATGACTCCCACTGAATCAGTTGTAATTTCATTAACTGTTAATGAATCGCATGTGGTTTTAATCACTTCTGTGAAACCAGTATTTATTTCATTAACTGATACTGAACCCGTTGTTATTTCATCGACAGCAACTGAATCAGTTGTGATTTCATTGACTGTTAATGAATCGCTTGTGGTTTTAATCACTTCTGTGAAACCAGTATTTATTTCATTGACTGACACTGAACCCGTTGTTATTTCATTGACTGCTACTGAATCAGTTGTGATTTCATTGACTGTTAATGAATCGCTTGTGGTTTTAATCAATTCTGTGAAACCAGTACTTATTTCATTGACTGACACTGAACCCGTTGTTATTTCATTGACTGCTACTGAATCAGTTGTGATTTCATTGACTGACACTGAACCCGTTGTTATTTCATTGACTCCTACTGAATCATTTGTGATTTCTGATACTGAACCCGTTGTTATTTCATCGACAGCAACTGAATCAGTTGTGATTTCATTGACTGTTAATGAATCGCTTGTTATTTCATTGACTCCTACTGAATCAGTTGTGATTTCTGACACTGAACCCGTTGTTATTTCATTGACAGCAACTGAATCAGTTGTGATTTCATTGACTGTTAATGAATCGCTTGTGGTTTTAATCACTTCTGTGAAACCAGTACTTATTTCATTGACTGACACTGAACCCGTTGTTATTTCATTGATTGCTACTGAATCAGTTGTGATTTCATTGACTGTTAATGAATCGCTTGTGGTTTTAATCACTTCTGTGAAACCAGTACTTATTTCATTGACTGACACTGAACCCGTTGTTATTTCATTGACTGCTACTGAATCAGTTGTGATTTCATTGACTGACACTGAACCCGTTGTTATTTCATTGACTCCTACTGAATCAGTTGTGATTTCATTGACTGACACTGAACCCGTTGTTATTTCATTGACAGCAACTGAATCAGTTGTGATTTCATTGACTGTTAATGAATCGCTTGTGGTTTTAATCACTTCTGTGAAACCAGTACTTATTTCATTGACTGACAATGAACCCGTTGTTATTTCATTGACTGCTACTGAATCAGTTGTGATTTCATTGACTGACACTGAACCCGTTGTTATTTCATTGACTCCTACTGAATCAGTTGTAATTTCATTAACTTTTACGTAATCGCTTGTGGTTTCACTCACTTCTGTGAAACCAGTACTTATTTCATTGACTGATATTGAACCCGTTGTTATTTCATCGACAGCAACTGAATCAGTTGTGATTTCATTGACTGTTAATGAATCGCTTGTGGTTTTAATCACTTCTGTGAAACCAGTACTTATTTCATTGACTGATACTGAACCCGTTGTTATTTCATTGACTGCTACTGAATCAGTTGTGATTTCATTGACTGACACTGAACCCGTTGTTATTTCATTGACTCCTACTGAATCAGTTGTAATTTCATTAACTTTTACGTAATCGCTTGTGGTTTCACTCACTTCTGTGAAACCAGTACTTATTTCATTGACTGATACTGAACCCGTTGTTATTTCATCGACAGCAACTGAATCAGTTGTGATTTCATTGACTGTTAATGAATCGCTTGTGGTTTTAATCACTTCTGTGAAACCAGTACTTATTTCATTGACTGATACTGAACCCGTTGTTATTTCATTGACTGCTACTGAATCAGTTGTGATTTCATTGACTGTTAATGAGTCGCTTGTGGTTTTAATCACTTCTGTGAAGCCAGTACTTATTTCATTAACTGACACTGAACCCGTTGTTATTTCATTGACTGCTACTGAATCAGTTGTGATTTCATTGACTGTTACTGAATCGCTTGTGTTTTCACTCATTTCTACGAAACCAGTCGTTATTGCATTGACTGATATTAAACCCGTTGTAACTGATGTTGTTTTTGCTAATGATTCTATTGTAGTTTCACTTACCTTTGAAAAACTAGTTGTTACTTCAACTACTGCTGCGTGCGTTGTAATTTCATTTGTTGCTTCTGAAACAGTTTTGACATCACTGACTGCCACTGAATCCGTCGTGACTTCACTGACTGTAGAAAAGCCATTAGTCTTGTCCATGACTGTTACGGAATTTGTTGTAATTTCATCTACGGCCACTGAATCCGTTGTGCTTTCACTGACTGGTGAATAAACAGTTGTCATTTCATTGACTTTTATGGAGTGTGTTGTTATGTCGTCAACTGCTCTTGAATTAGTTGTGATTTCATAAACTGCTATAGATTCTGTTGTAGATTCACTTTCTTCCATTGAATCAGTTGTGGTTTCATAGCTTGCCGCAAATTCGGTAGTGTGTACATTAACGTCTACAAAATCATGTGTAGTTTCAATGACCAGATTCGAATCGGTTGTGGTTTTATCGAGAGCTGATGAATAAGTGGTAGCTGTTGTAAGATTTTCTAATGTTTCAGTGTTAGTTATTATGATAAGTGAAGTGCTTTCGATTTCAGCCGTAAAGCCAGTGATTGTTCCAATAGATGTTGTTTGAACAGTTAATGCTTCGGTTGGTGATGACGAATTTAGAATCATATAACACATTTGCATATTGTCTGATATTAAATATGGGTAACTAAAATTAGCTTTTGACTTTGAATAACAGATCGTTTCTCCAGTATTTTTCAATTCAACGGCATCGTATGTGACAGCCCCACAATTAGTATCACGCATACAATAGGCAACACATCTGGACTAGAAAAATACAAGTTTTATATTTTATTTAACAATTGTTACAATTACCAACAAGAATTATAGTGAAAATCATGCTTTAGTATATTATAGTTTACAGTTCAGCTTTCATTCATTTTTTGTAGAAAAGTAGAACTCAATTTAAATAAAAGTAAAAATCAAATGAAAGCAAATCTTACAATCGAACAACATGTGATGATAAATATATAAATTGATCACAATTCATATAATTCAGAATGATAATTGTCGCAAATTATTTCTTTTGCAATTTTCGGTAACATGAAATATTAAAATAGCGAAGTGCAGGATTTCTCACATAAAACAGTTATTTTTTTAATCTTCTCAAGATTTTCATAGGAAGTTCTTCATATTAAAAATAATATTCTTTCAAAGAAAGCTCGTAAACCCTATGAACGTAAAAATAAGGAAACAAATTCTAAGAACTATAAATCTAATTTAAAAAAGGTAAACAACATGTGTTAGTTTGAGTATTTTTTTCAAAGATGTTCGGCAATAGGCACTATTGCTGACGTTCTGTCTTGAATTTCGTGTATTTTCATTATCATAATGCGACAAAAAGTTATCAAATATAGATTAATACATCTCTTTGACTATATTGACCACGGTATGATGTTAAGTCGGAACGGTACGGAAGAAAACAGATAAATAATGCACGATTTTGTGCAGTCAACACTGTAAATAAATAACTTGGACAGTAATCGCGGTTTCAGCGGTTTTTTGCACCAGAGACTCATGAACTTGCACGAGAAACAATATTATGGGGTTATTTCATGAAAGGCTTGGGATAAGATGGTTTATATCGTTAGTAATTCATAAATGTGTATAAACTATTATATTTATAAAAAGGATGTGATACAAACCTTTCATTTCGAACCTTTTCATTTTTATGCAATATCGCGATATTTAGAAAGGGTCTGTTTTAATAGTTGTTTAAAGGAATTTTTGTTATTCGAAGCATTTTAATTTTGACTTGTTTTACAAAACGGAACTTGAACATTAATTTTTAACAAACTGGCTATTCGTCCGGCTACCGGACCAATAGTAATTTCTTATTATTCGTCCGGTTTCGGAAAATAGCGAAACTTTACTGTTCGTCCGGCCAAGGGTAAGCATGCTGAAACAGGATTCCAAGAGATCATTGACAGACTACCTCCCCCATCACGGTGACATAATGCCCCGCCCATATTATTTAACATTTAGTGGGTAGGATACCAACCACTAAACCATGAAAATAGTTAGTTAAATAACATACCAATTGTGGAACTGTTGATGCTATTTTTACTAAATAAATCATATAAAGTATTTGCTCTCTTATACAATTTGTACAAAGTACTTTGATTACTTGCCCAAATAACTTGTAACACGTGGGAAATGGATAAGTCATAATGTAACATGTATTTATGAATTCTGGAAATTTTATTCATGATAAAAAAGGCGATAATGTATAGCATATTAGTTTTTATTTTACATTTCAGATCCATATTTACTCGTTCATTTATGATTTATGACTTCGTAGTCATAGTTATAGTTTACTGCATTCAAGGAAATATACAATATTCGTACAGTGTCAGAAAATATATAATTTATTTGTACGAGCCTTAGAAACAGGTAGAAATGCGAGGCTCTGTCGAGCATTTTTATCACCTGTTTCGCGGCGAGTACAAATAAACTTGATATTTCCTGACAATGTACGAACATTGTTTTATCTTGCAACCCTAAAATACATTTTAATCTACTGAAAAACGTTCCCTTCTAGCCGATTTCTGAGTTGACATTTTTGGCTCGTATTCCAGTGATACTGACGTCACAAATGTCGTAAACCAGAACAGAATACTAAATATCGTAACAAGTGATGTCAAGAGTACCAGGAGATTTTATTCGGCACTGCTGAATAAAGCCAAAAATTATTCGACTACCTTCATTGTAAGGATTGCAGGATAAAAATATTTGTTACCAGACAGACATTTGTTACCATGCATAATTTCAAACCTCCTATAACATATTTGAATTCACTACCTTGCTGCGTGCCTCTCTTCTCCATACATCATGTCCATTAATTGTTTTGCCACAGACTTGAACGAAATGTCCTTCCAGGAGTTCTTGACCAGTAACGAATCCTACAAAACCTTGAAATGCCATCGTAAACAGAAAACATGTTGCTAAAAGTTCCATTGCATAAACTTTACTACAAAAATTATCCGTGGCATTTTAAACGTCCAGTGCTTGTTTATTTCTTGATGCGGTTTTCAAAGACACAATATTTACACATTTAGTTTTAATGACGGTCACATTATAACAGACTGCGCAATATAAATATACGTAAACAACAGTACAAATTATGCTATTCTTATTGAAGATCAAACAGCCACGACTATAAGGTTCCCTGCGGAATGGGGTAATCACTAGACTAGACTATATCAATATAAAATATTGATATTATTTTTGCCTCGAACAATTTTAATTATTGGCAGCGTCTCTAAAGATTAAATATTTGTTCGTATCAGATTTTACCAGTAGTAAAATTGTTTTTCATCTCTGCTTGATGTTATCGCTATACTAATAAGTCAACGTACGTTCCGACGTATTTGTTTGGTGCATGAAATTGTCCTAGTATAATCATAATTTAAGTCAGAATCAAATTATAGTTCTTTGATGTGTGGGAGAATCAAAATTGCCCCTAAAGACTTGCGCAGAATGTCTCTGAGATTACTTACAAAATATGAAACGTCAAGTCAATGATAACTATACAAAATATTGAACAAACTAGCACGATATAAAATATTGTTCTTTTTTCATCCCAAACTTTTAAACTTCGGTACGAACTTAAGAAACAAATGCAAGGATCTTGTTACAGATTATCTCTACTGTTTCACATCGATCTACACAAAGATCCATAATTTTCGGCAACTTTGTTTTGATTTCTGTGTTGGCGCTGCTGATGGAGTTTCCCCTAGGTAACCGCTCTGGCGTCAACACTTTTGTATTTGAGAACACATCAAAGCTATGAAATTGTCCTTGTAAATTTCAAAATTGTCGAAACCCTAAGATTCTTCATACCCTATGTTTAGGTTGATCTTAGTCATAATTGGTTACCAGTTCGGCATATTTTGGTTTTATTGTTCTGTGCTCTTCATATTCATATAGAGTTTGGCTTTTTCAACATTTGGGGGTAGAGAACCTCTAAAGTGTCTTGAATAGAAGAAACGCGCGTCAGGCGTAGCAAAATTTATTGCCTGAACTTTGTTGTATTTTTGATTTGCAACATCCGTGATGGTTAAAATGCTAAAGTCTCTTTATTTCTAGTGAAAACAAAAACAAACAAAATAACACGAGGATATATTTGACATAGATCTGAGCAGGACACACACATAGACTGTTTTATACATATTAATATCACTTACTGGACGACTGGGTACCAAACACAATATTCTGAAACCATACAAAGACAATTCTTTGTGCGACACACAACGCTGCCTATAGCGTCCCTGGTGGCGGATAGAGCATAACCTCTCGTTAGGGGTTGTCAGGTCATAATTAATACGGTAAGAGGTTGAGTTACATGTTTGGAGAATTCCACTCTCTTTCTACGATAAAGACCGTTTAATGTAGATTTCTAAAAATAAAGATAAGGCTCATTGTAGCCCATATAAAAAGCTGACTCTATTATCCCTACTCAACACTCCATACTTTCCAGTGGCAGTCTAAAATGTGTTCTTGGTGTCACACTTTCCCTTGGATTTATTGTTTGTATCTTGTTCTCGTCCTCAATTAGCTGAAATGTTCAGCTTTAAAAAGAATTATGACCTTACAATTTAATCAACGAAATTAAATTGTTAACTATGATAAATTACACCCAAGAAAATAAAGAAGCAGTAGTAAATAGCATGTTTTATAACGCAAAATTATAGCATGTTTTATAACGCAAAATTATATGCAGTGAAAAAATTCACTTAACTCAGTGCAAAGACATCGCGAACCACTTAAAAGGTTCAGGAAAATTTTTTTTTTCAATATATATTATATTGATGTTTTGCACATTGCCTACTTGAAATTCGCAAATTTTACAATTTTCAACAAGCAGACACACCTTACCTCGGACATCGACATGGCTATATAGCATTTCTATGGCCTAATTATTTCTTAGTAATTTTTAATAATTTTAAATAATAAGTGAATGTTTGAATACTTAAAAAGCTTTGAAAGTATTTGACTTGCATAATACACTGTCTTTAGAAAGAATGCAATTTACTTAACGTGTTTTCTAGTTTTAAACAGAAAATGTGGTGATGAACTTTTAATTTGTGATTTAAATTATTTCTGTAAAAGTAAACAAATATAGACCTTAAAGAAGCCATAAATGTAGTAAAGATGCAAGTTTTCACGAATAAACTGGTTAATAAACATCTTGTACGCATAAATAAACAAGATATCATAAATGAGACCAAAATATTTGAGTAATATTAAGATATATAACAACATAAACTTGTTATCAATTCTAATAGTTTCTAATGGTTTCAATTATTCTAAAGTTTTGATAACAATGATATTGAACAGTCGTTCGTGAAAAATATTAACCAAATAAGGGAACGTGAATCGAGCAACATATTTTCCAGTAGTATTCCGCATTGCTAACTGAAGGTTATAGCGAGCATCGCAGATGCGAGCTATACGGTTACATGCGTGTGTGTAAAAAAAGTCACGTGATCCATGTGAACAAATCATTTTCAGATGGTAGCAGAGCTATCCGAAGAAAATATTGTAGACGAACGAAAAAATATATAATTTAAAAGTAGACAAAAATAATTTTGACATCGATAAAATTAAAGTGTTTATTTTTTAAATTACTACAAAAATGCCAGACAAATTTTTCTCAATCTGAAACGATTGTGACGTCACCAAACCATTAGATACGACGTCACGTCATCAATGGAATGTAGAGGCACTGTTAGGGGGCTATGAAGTAACGATATGAACAGTGAGCGATGCTCGCATTAAGGCTGCGCCTACATTCATATTATATTGCATTTATATTATGATCTGTTGTTAACTCAAGATTTCTTTATCAAGCTATTTCATCCAATAAAAGTCACGATAAAAGTATCGATAAGAACTATACAGGAAATGACAATTTTTCCTGTGTTTTGCAACTGCAACAAATATTTGTAATTAATACGTGTTTAATCTTAATTTAAAGAAATACTTATTAAATATCTATGTAGAAATATTTCGTTTATGTATTGATTGTGATACTGATTTCTCTAATTTTGACGTAATATTTCAACCGCTTGACCGGTGTGGAAAAAATATTTCTCGTAGTGAATTTGTTGTTCTCAGCATTTGATTGGTTAAAAATAATAACGTCACAATAAGAACTCATGACGTCATAAATAAAACAGCTTCAATTTACCGCGTATTCACGTCATGAACGTAAAATTGGGGTTGGGAGAATTTGTACTTCGTTTTGCAAATTTACTACTTTTTAAAATTAGAGAAACAGAATCTTACATTAGTACTCTTGGATTATCGGATTTCTCCAATCTCGATAGTTAAATTATGGAAATTTAAGTCCTCGCCATGGCTCGGACTTAAAATTCCATAATTTAACTATCTCGATTGGAGAAATCCGATAATCCACTCGTACAAATGTACACAAGATCCTATATGGAACGACAACACAATTGATGACCTTTGACACTCGTTGTCCACGAATGTAGTTCCCCATAAAATAGTGTATTTCTTTGTAATTTTTTTTCTTTGGCTTTTTTCTTGTTTTGGTTCTACTTTTTGGGCTTATTGGAAAGAAGGATGTTTGAAAAAAATTTTTAAAATTAAACATTTGATGAAATATAATGGATTAGGAGTAATTTAGTCTAGTGGAAGGATTGCAAATTTCCTGTTTTTAGAGTCTCTCGGACTTCACCTCTGAAGATAGGGATGCTTCCAGAGCTTACAAAGAGTTAGAAATGGTCAATTTTTCTAAATTTTGGATATAGTTTGAAAGTGGTATGGTACTTTCAGACCACCAAATGGCATGCCAATAAAATCGGTGGAATTTTTTTTTATTGATTTTATGTTAATATAAACAAAGAGGGAAAAAGAGGTCTTCAACAATTGTGTTGTCGTTCCATATTTCTCCAGCGGGATGATAAACATCTAATTCTTCGGTTCCTTCCCTTTCCTGATAATTCCCTTGTTACGGACCATCGGTGGCGGATTCGTAACACCCTAGTCATACCCAACCGGAAATTTTCGTACTCTTCACCGATACGAATTTAATTTCTACTGTCTGAATTATCTATAAATATCAAAAGGTATTTTCCAAAGTTATTATGTGGTTTTTCAAGAATTGCCTTTTTTACTTAAGTTTAAATATAAAATTAAATTTTAATGAAAAATTATAAAAAATATATGGTAGTTCACTCGAATTTCGGCGATGAACATGTCTGAAAATGCATCGCTTTTACGGAAGAAAATTTTGCTTTGTATATTTTTTTATACTTATACTCGCTTCTTTTAATGCCAAGTTCAACGGCTTATATGTTAATGCTTCTCATTGTGTATATATTAGACAAAAATGTTTAACATGTTTTTATATGTTACTCTGTTTTTGTTAACCCCACTTTCAGCAATATCATTGAGTCCATTTTTTATTGGGGAGGAAGCTAGCTGCGTAACCATAGCTCTTTAGGTCCTTAGGATATTTTAGATTTGGCAGACCATCTATGGAGCTACAGTTCCGCAGCTAAGAGGAAGCGAGAGTACCTGTTGAAAACACCCAACGTTCGGTAGGAAAACTTGCAATCCTTATCAAGTAAGATTTGAAAAGGGTGAACCATGTCCAAGTGAGACTAGAACCTGCAACCTCAGCGTTGATAGGCGTGTTATCAATAATTAACCATTCAGCCAGCAAGTCCCCCCTTTATAAGCAGGAGATTAATTTCTAAGAATTTAACTGGTTTTTTTTTATTCTATTGTCATCATAATTAAATAACATAACATATCTTTTATTTCCAAATCAGGAGCCCACTGGGAGCAACGAGAGTTGTACAAAAAAAGAGGAAAAGAACATAATTGATAGATACACATAATTATACATAAGACAACATGATGAGACAATTCACTGAATTATTAATGTTCATATTAATATAATATTGAAAATCAAAACACCAGTGTAAATTTTTAGTTTAAAATATCTTTATCTAGTATAAATCTGGCAGTGGCTGCTAGAATGTCAGTGTCCTCAATACTAAGTTAATATATCAATTTGGATTCATTCGACAAACTAGAAAAACTGGGATATCTTTTTGTTCCGAATTTTGAACACACACATAGAAAATGTGATTCATCTTCAACTTCCTCAGAAGAACAGTTTGTATAAGTTCTATCAGACCTAGGTGTATTAGAGAATGCCCTATTTCAATTTGTAATCTATGGTCTGATATGCGAAATCTGCAGAGAGCTTTTCTTTTCTTAAATATAACATAGCTAGTTTAATTCTGCACATCCTAAGTTAAGAAAAATCATTTTATTTTAGTTTTTGGTTGTCCATGTCGTGGTCACCTTTATGGTATTTGTTGTGTAATAAACAGAGTATTTCTTAGGGTTATGCATTATCTGGTGTTTATTTAAGAAATAGATTATTGCGAGCTTGCTCTATGTGAATTCTATATAGATTATTGCAATCTGGCTCTATTCTTTAGATCGCCTAGAGCCCAATTGCAATAATATATTATGATTCTGATATGTCTAACAAATGTTCTCTAAGAAGACACATTCAGTGGTAATAATGTCTTTTTGAACTAATAAGATATATCCCAAAACAGTATGTTAAAGCAAAAAAAATTGACATAAACATATATTCTCGACATTTTATTATATATATGTACCTTTCAAGCAAAATATACTGAGAAATCTTAACCAAATTTCATGGTTCCAGTTTTAAATTTTCAGTTGAGCGTATATGATGTCTGAATTCTAAATGTGACGTCATAGCGGGCTCTATGCTTATTAGAACCCTAATGTGTTCTCATAGCGTATGAAGGATGCCATATTAGAATTGTTCACAGGACACCGCATTCTAGAGTAATATACAGAACAAGAATAGAACTTGGGTCCTTTCTGGTTTTTCTCTTTATAACATAATCATGTTTTCTCACACACATTCATTCTACATCTTTGTAGTTTTTAATAAATTATTTTTTGCTATGAAGACAGATTTGATCACAATGACATAATTTTCTTCAATCAGACAACAATCGACAGATTCAGATGTAAATTTCCATAAGAGCAAAAGAAACTTATTTTGCCCATGTACATGACACTTCTTCCCCTTTTTAGTTGGGTCTTACCTTTTTTGTTTTGTTTCATGTATTACCATGTTTATTTTCTGGAATTTATTGTTATGTCAGTTTTCTAGACCTTCAAGTAACAATATAAATTTCCCTTAATTTTTTTATATTGTTTGATTAAGTTGTGTAAAACGATAACAATTTCATTATAAATCTAAAAGAGATGGCATCATTATTAATACATTACAATTCAAAAATAACTTACTTTACATACTACATTTTTACACTTACACCCTAGTCAAACCATAGTAACAACCTAGTCAAACCATAGTAACACCCCAGTCAAACCATAGTAACACCCCAGTCAAACCATAGTAACACCCTAGTCAAACCATAGCAACACCCAAGTCAAACTATAGTAACACCCAAGTCAAACCATAGTAACACCCTAGTCAAACCATAGTAACACCCTAGTCAAAAAAACACTAGTCAAACCATAGTAACACCCTAGTCAAAAAAACACTAGTCAAAGCATAGTAACACCCTAGTCAAACCATAGTAACACCCTAGTCAAACCATAGTAACACACTAATCAAACCATAGTAACACCCTAGTCATTAGTAACACCCTAGTCAAACTATAGTAACTCCATAGTCAAACTATAGTAACACCCTAGTCATTAGTAACACCCCAGTCAAACTATAGTAACACCCTAGTCAAACTATAGTAACACCCAAGTCAAACTATAGTAACACCCTAGTCAAAACATAGTAACACCCTAGTCAAACCATAGCAACACCCTAGTCAAACTATAGTAACACCCTAGTCAAACCATAGTAACACCCTAGTCAAACTATAGTAAAACCCTAGTCAAACTATAGTAACACCCTAGTCAAACCATAGCAACACCCTAGTCAAACTATAGTAACACCCTAGTCAAACTATAAAAGCACCCTAGTCAAACCATAGCAACACTCTAGTCAAACCATAGCAACACCCTAGTCAAACTATAGTAACACCCAAGTCAAACCATAGTAAAACCCTAGTCAAACTATAGTAACACCCTAGTCAAACCATAGCAACACCCTAGTCAAACTATAGTAACACCCTAGTCAAACTATAAAAGCACCCTAGTCAAACCATAGCAACACTCTAGTCAAACCATAGCAACACCCTAGTCAAACTATAGTAACACCCAAGTCAAACCATAGTAACACCCTAGTCAAACTATAGTAGCACCCTAGTCAAACCATAGCAACACCCTAGTCAAACTATAGTAACACCCTAGTCAAACTATAGTAACACACTAGTCAAACCATAGCAACACCCTAGTCAAACTATAGTAACACCCTAGTCAAACCATAGCAACACCCTAGTCAAAATATAGTAACACCCTAGTCAAACTATAGTAGCACCCTAGTCAACTACAGTAAAACCCTAGTCAAACCATAGCAACACCCTAGTCAAACCATAGTAACACCCTAGTCAAACCATAGTAACACACTAATCAAACCAAAATTATGATTACAAACTTTTTATACGAGTCCAATAAAAGACAGAGACCCCCTTGTATCAGTAAGGCAGGACTAGGGTATAACTTTGGTATGACTAGGGTGTTATGTTAAAATGAAGATATAACACATTATATCAATTATCTTATGTTCAGATTTTGTCCTGAGATAAGACAGAGACCCCCCTTGTATCAGTCAGGCAGGACTATGGTATAACTTTGGTATGACTAGGGTGTTATATTAAAATGAAGATATAACACATAATATCAATGATCTTATGTTCAGATTTTGTCCTGAGATAAGACAGAGACCCCCCTTGTATCAGTAAGGCAGGACTAGGGTATAACTTTGGTATGACTAGGGTGTTATATTATAATGAAGATATAACACATAATATCAATGATCTTATGTTCAGATTTGGTCCTGAGATAAGACAGAGACCCTTTTGTATCAGTCAGGCAGGACTAGGGTATAACTTTGGTTTGACTAGGGTGTTATATTAAAATGAAGATATAACACATAATATCAATGATCTTATGTTCAGATTTGGTCCTGAGATAAGACAGAGACCCCCCTTGTATCAGTAAGGCAGGACTAGGGTATAACTTTGGTATGACTAGGGTGTTATATTATAATGAAGATATAACACATAATATCAATGATCTTATGTTCAGATTTGGTCCTGAGATAAGACAGAGACCCCCTTGTATCAGTAAGGCAGGACTAGGGTATAACTTTGGTATGACTAGGGTGTTATATTATAATGAAGATATAACACATAATATCAATGATCTTATGTTCAGATTTGGTCCTGAGATAAGACAGAGACCCCCTTGTATCAGTAAGGCAGGACTAGGGTATAACTTTGGTTTGACTAGGGTGTTATATTAAAATGAAGATATAACACATAATATCAATGATCTTATGTTCAGATTTGGTCCTGAGATAAGACAGAGACCCCCTTGTATCAGTAAGGCAGGACTAGGGTATAACTTTGGTATGACTAGGGTGTTATATTAAAATGAAGATATAACACATAATATCAATGATCTTATGTTCAGATTTGGTCCTGAGATAAGACAGAGACCCCCCTTGTATCAGTAAGGCAGGACTAGGGTATAACTTTGGTATGACTAGGGTGTTATATTAAAATGAAGATATAACAAATAATATCAATTATCTTATGTTCAGATTTTGTCCTGAGATAAGACAGAGACCCCCTTGTATCAGTAAGGCAGGACTAGGGTATAACTTTGGTATGACTAGGGTGTTATACTAAAATGAAAATATAACACATAATATCAATTATCTTATGTTCAGATTTTGTCCTGAGATAAGACAGAGACCCCCTTGTATCAGTAAGGCAGGACTAGGGTATAACTTTGGTATGACTAGGGTGTTATATTAAAATGAAGATATAACACATAATATCAATTATCTTATTTTCAGATTTTGTCCTGAGATAAGACAGAGACCCTTTTGTATCAGTCAGGCAGGACTAGGGTATAATGTTGGTATGACTAGGGTGTTATATATACAACCTAATTTGGTTATAACTTATCAAGTAACTTAACATCATTTATAGCCCTGAAATAAGACCATAAGACATAAACAGCCTTTGTGACAGCCAGCCATGAAGTAGAGCAGTAGACTAGAGTTCTATTTAGTAATAATGATCTGCTGCAACAAACTAGACATAATATGATATATATTGAAAAAGCAAAATTTACTTTAAAATCTGGAAACTTCACAATATGCCTGACTCTTATCTGAAGAGGACAGGCAAGTTTCTTGGAGGTCTGCACTTCTTTTTTTCTCCTTTTGAAGTCGTGATCTTCCTATAAAACAGTAAATATGTTAAAAGCAACCACTGTTTCACAATTAATAAGGCTACGATTGTATATATTCAGATTACTACTTGTAACAAAGATCAATTGAATCTAATCTTTTTTTTTTAATTTGTACAATATGTTCAATCTGTTCATCATATTAAAACCAATTAACAAATTTCTTAAACATAATTTTTGAATGAAATGAAGGAAAAAAAAAGATTTTCTTACCTTATTTAACCTCTTTTGTTTGTTCTTTTCAATATTTTTTTTATTTCTTTGTTTTCCTTGATGGCAGTCCATTTCTTTTTTCCTAAAATGATGAATGGAACTCCATCAAAGGAAATATGAGGCAAAGCATTTGCCTGGCTGTCTATCCATCGTACTTCAAATTTTGAAATCTTTTTAAAGTCTGAAAAGAGAATAAATTTCAATTAAATGTTTCTTTATGAAAAATGAAATGTTGAATTGTCTGCAAATGATTACAGATCATGCATGTGGTATATTTTTATTAAATAAATAAATAAATAAATAAATAAATAAATAAATATATCTTTTGACAAACTAAGATAAAGGAAACCAAATACATAGAATGTCGAAACGGCTGTTTTCATATATCCTGTCCAACACTCATGAGCTTCTGCTTTCATTTGTTTGTCTGGTATTTTACTTATTTAATTAATATTTTTATTAAACACACCACTTGTTATAAACCAGATGCAATTTGTACTGTATACGTATAGATATACATATGTATTCTGTTTTAAAATGTACAAGTTATTCCTTGAAAAATGTACATGTATGATATAGCTACTAGTACTAGTAGATCGTAATCGGACTAGAGCAGTAATACTAGTGGTCCATATATTGAAAAACACTTTGAACTTTATTATTTCAAAAATAATTTAGCATTTTAAGGTAAACAACATTTAAGAATAGCCCAACTAAGGGGGTTAGTCATTCGTGCAAATGAAATGCATAACTACATGTATATTAACCTTAGACATGCACACATTGGTAACCTATGTAGTTGGAATATTTGAGACTTTTTCTGAATTCCAAAATTCAAAACGTTTCCACTCTTACAAAATATCTTTTTTTAACATAAGGCCTTTTATATTTGGCAAACACTTTAATCAAATTTGCAGACATAAGTTATTTGATGTGTAATGTTTTTAAAGAACAGACACTTTTATTGAAGCTCAGTATCCATATAAGTTAATGTTGAGGAATTTATATATACCCAAATTTTCTTTGCCATAAAGGTTCTCCTGCCGAAACACACTAAATTTTGAGTTAGTTTGAAATTCGAAATCCGCTATCACTTCCAAAACTTCCCTGGCTGAAGTTACATACCCTCCATTTTTTTGCCTGTGGAATAAAAAAAGGTAATCAATAATCTATACTGAACCTACTGAAAACTGTACATATGCATTTAGGATCAACTGTCTATTCTACACAGAACATTTTACTAGGCTGAAGAAAATACAAGTATGCAGGACACTGTCAGGAATAAGGATAAATGGGTGGGGGGAGGGGGGCACTGACTGTAGATAAAAGGGGCCCACTTTTTACACTTTAGTGATTTCCTATATACTCAGTATGATTCAACAAATTTTTTTTAATATAAAAAAAAAATTAACAGACAATGGAAATTTAAAAAGTGATAAAGGATCTAACACCGGTGGAAGTGCAAGACAGGAAAACCTCAAACACCCAAGTGAAAAAATTTCTGGTCTCCAACGAGGCCCTGCCGAGTTGGAGACCAATAGAAATCTTTTACACGTGTGTCTGATATTTTCCCCATCTTGCCTCCCACTGGTATTGGATTCTATTTCTTACTAATTTATTAAAAAAATCCCTTGCTGTTCTGTGGGAAGATGGCAACAAACAGAGTTATCTACCCTGAACATAATTGCCAGTGTACATTTGTTGCATCACATGTTGTTTTGATGTGCACCGCTATCATATTGTGGCATAAATTTGGTCATGGAAGCTCAGATATGTTGTTTTTATGTTAATATTTTAAGAGACCTAGTAAACCAACGCAACTAAAGCAAATATTTTATTATTTTTATTGCTGAACCGACAGTTGATGTCACAATTCATTTTTGCTGGAAAAGCAACGTGAAATTCTTATCTCACCCACAGGTTGAGATAAATAGTATCTATCACAAGTGGAAAGGGGAGACAAGAAAATCTCAAACCCAAGGGCAAAGATATCTTGTCCATCCTGAGGCTCTGCCGAGGGATGATATCTTTGCCCGCGGGTTTGAGAGGTTCTTGAACGACTTTCCACAAGTGACTTGATAATTTTTCTCACCCGAGTTGCAGATTATTTAGGCATTTCTTCAGCATGTTTGGTGCCATTTGTGTATACATAACTGTAACGTCCATGACGTCATAATAAACTGAAGTCACAATAAGCTATCTCACCCATGAGACAGAGAAATCTCACCAATAGGAAGTCACGAGATCAGGGCTTGCTCTGGGTTCTAAAAAGTTGGTGCCAAAAAAATCCCCAACTGCAATTTTCTGTCGCAAATTTCCAAAATCTGGCACTAATATATTCTGCATGTCTATTGTCATTTATGGTCATTGACAAACACACTCTGATGTTTACTTTGCATAAAAGTTTCATTCTATTAGGCATGACAGTATTAAGATTAGACAAGAGCAGTACTCCAAATTTGTTATACTTCAATGTGGAGGTTATGTTAAAATAATAAATTTCTCATGCCATGAAGGAGGGAAGTTGAAAAACAAAAGATTGGAGCACAATAAATTCAATGCTTTGTAGGTATCTATATTTTGCTTTCAATTCTGAATACATAAAGTATCTCACAACCACTAGTTGACAATAATATTGCATCTCCATTAAGTTATTGAATTCCAGTTAATATAGCACTAAATGTAAAATACTCAATTTTATTTTTAACTTTTAAATTTAAAACATAATAAACCACCAAATTTTTACAAATATATATAATATAATTGTTTGTTTGAATGGTGTTTTAAAGCCACTTTCAGCTATATCATGGAGTCCAGTTTTTATTGGGGGAGGAAGCCAGAGTACCCGGAGAGAACCCCTGACCTGCGGTAGGAAAACTGGCAATCCTTGTCAATTTAGATTGGAGTCGAGTACACCATGCGTCAGTGAGAATCGAACCCGCAATCTCAGTGTTGACAGATTAGTGATCAATAGTAGATGAACTACCTTAACCACTCGGCCACTGAGGCCCCTACAAATATATTGTTTAAAATGTGTATTTATTTAAGTTATAATTTACAATACAAATTTAGAAACGTCTGCCAGGTGTGTTAACTTGTTTATTTTTTTGAAAAGCAAGAGAAGTAACTGCATTGTTTAATTTATTTTTAGAAATTTTTTACAACATTTTGTCCTCGATCCAATTCTGACCCATAGTTTTTAATTATAATTAAAAAAAAAAGAAAAGACAAGAAAACTGTTCAGAAATTTTTATCTTACTATTTTAAGATTTCTATTCTTTAAAATTACATTTTCTCAGTGAAGCAAGATGAAATAAATTATGTTCGATCAACCATGACGTAATACTACACATTTTGACACCAGCTGTGGTTAACAATTGTTACAGCCATAAACCGTCTGTAAATTGTGTACAACTTTAATTATTATATGTGTGATCATGTGTGTGAGTGGTCTAGAAGAACACCTTTAACTGATTTGCGACACAGCCTTCCCAACACACATATTTCACATACCACTCATCCATTTTTTCTAACTTTTTTCAACAACTTCTGTCACAATAAAAATTATTTCAATATTTGTATTCTATTCTCATTAATACCCCAGTGTCCCAATATATATAAGATATGGACTACAAAAAATCAAGGAAAAAATACTGGGACACCAAGCGGATAAGAAATTATTACAAAACGTTTTTTTTTTTTTTTTGATGACCACGCAAAACATCAGTATATATTGTAACCTAAAATGATCCAAACCCATGCAGTAACTCCACCTAGCCAGTCTCAGCAAACTGAGGGGAAATCTTAGATCTCTTATCTATATAGGTTACCCTTGGCTACCAATGAGAATAGTATTCTATTCTCATTAATACCCCAGTGTCCCAATATATATAAGATATGGACTACAAAAAATCAGGGGAAAAAAGACACACTTTGGCATCATATGTAAACCACTTACCATCACATTACCCACACATACCATACCTAAACATATATTCAATACTTAATTAACTAAATGACAAATTCCTAATTAATCATGAACCCATTCTTAATAACCGATAACCCATCAAAGTCTCTTAATATAGACTGACCATGAACATTAACCCGAACATTAACCATGACATTAACATTTTCCAAAAATAATCTACCAGACACCAAACACCTAAGAAAAACAGTCACAGGTCATGAAAAATTTGTCAACAAAATCTGGGATATCACCATGACATCAGAACTAAATGTTCAGAGAAAACCATAAAAATCTTTCATCTAAAGTAAACCCTAGGTTAATAGAAAACTTAACCTTCAGTATAAGAAAACATTATCCCCTAGGGAGTATCCCTGTCTGATAAAATTGAAATAATTGCACTTTTCGCACAAACCACAAGACCCCCACAATACAACTAAACAAAAACATGAATATAATTAACTATATGTATCAACTGTTTAATTAAAAACAACATTATAATTAAAACATTTATTATCTCACGATATTTATAAGTAATATTGACCAAAAAAATCTAATAACAAATAAAATTACATGCTCTTAACAATTATATCTATATATTTTGACATAATTTCTCCTTAATTTTTCTAGCTTCAGACCAAATTACAAATTTATTTTATGAATTATATCAACAAAGCACAGAGAAATCAATTCGATGCAAAATTTCAAGCAAACATAACACCTTTAACACTAACTGCTGCTTATCCTAAACTGAATTTAAAGCAAAAAATAACACCTTAAACACAAACTACTACTTATCTTAAGCTAAAGTTAAAGCAAAAAAAATTAACGCCGTTAACACTTAAACTACTACTTATCCTAAACTAAAATTAAAGCAAAAATAACACCTTAAACACAAACTACTACTTATCCTAAGCTAAAGTTAAAGCAAAAATAACACCTTTAACACAAATAACTACTTATCCTAAACTAAATTGAAAACAAAAAATAACACCTTTGAGGGGAAATCTTAGATCTCTTATCTATATAGGTTACCCTTGGCTACCAATGAGAATAGCCGACATGGGCTATAGCTGCCATTGTGAAGGCATAACAGTAGTAAATGTGTACCAGTAACAAGTTACCAGATTGTGTACCCTACATTAAGTACAGTACTTCGTTGTGTTCTGATTTGGTAAATAGTGGTTAGATGTGTACAATTTTTTAGCTGTAAGCTCCTGCATCAATTAAGTTTTAAAAAGTGGTAAAATTTTTCTCAGATCTTGCAAGATAAAATTTTGGTAATTTTTTAAACAATGTAGTATTTTTACATTCACTGCATTAGAAATTGCATGTAAAAGTGGGAGCGTCTCAAAATGTTCTAACTAGCGAAAAAAGGAATTGGTCACGGATATATATGGCATATATTTTTTAAATGGAAAATGAAAGTTTATTAATTTCCTAGTGCAGGTAAATGCTGATCAATGTTAGAAAGGTATGCAAATCACAGAAATGTTAGTGTTTTCGACTATAGCAAAAGCATTTACTACTGTGCTACCTATATCGTGCCTTAACCTGTTCTCGATAGTAACCTATTCTCGATAGTCATGCAAAAATTCATTTTGTCATAAAACGAGGATTCGCACAGTCTTCTGTTTGTCGGCAATTTTCCTTTAGGACACCACTTTGCTCCTCGGTAATGAAAAAATAATCAGGTTCCGCGTTTAGATGTTTAAAATTCTCCCAAGTACCGAGTACCATATATTTCGATACCTTTCCGTAATCCCAAAAATTTCTTCAACTTATGGTACAATAGACGGGTCCTATCTTTTAAACCAATGCTCCAATTTAAACAAATTTTATATGAATAACATTTTTAATTACATTTTATGGTATTTTATTGTCAGAATAGCCCTGTATAGCTAATTACGCATACATTATCGAGAACTGGTGACGTAGTATACAATATGTCAAAAATTAGGTCGTTCGAATAATTAGAAGAGCTTGGCAATAACCGGACCTAATACAACATATGGACCTCATAGTACTAAATGACGGGTCAGGCACCCGTCTAGATAACAACGGTAACACCTCCGAAATCGATCTAACCTTTGTTTCCCCTTCACTGACTAAAGATAGTCAATGGGCAGTTCTGGAAGATCCACTCGGTTCTGACCATTTTCCAATTATAACTGTATTAAAATCAAAACCAATTAAAAATGAAGTATGCACGGCCCAAAGGTGGATATATGATAAAGCCAACTGCAGGGTTCTCCACACTTTTTAGAGTAAAAGGCTGAATCACTAAAGTAGAAGGCAGGGGGTCTGGGGGCGGCTCAAGGCCCCCAGTGGGGTTAAGAGGCAGCACCCCTATAGAGGGTCCAGGGGGGCTTCGTCCGAAAATGGTTTTAAGCTATTTTGAATGTGATTTGGACACCTCTCCTGGCAATAGCAGACAGATAAATGTTTTCACTGTTAGAGTGAATAAAAGTATAACGTAACAGCTTTACTTTATTTTAAGTCTATACATGTTATAAGACGTCGTATTCTCAGCGGAAAAAAAATCCCATGTAATTAATTTATCCAAACACCGGTGGATATCGTAGGTTATCATTATTATCATTATTTGCAACTTCGTAAAAGGTAAAAGACATATTACCATCCTTTCTTACCATCGGTTAGTTTCTGCCTTTTAGTGAAATAGTCTGTAATATTTTTATTTCCAGCTACCTGTTTATTCATTGCAGTTTTATACACCGGAAACGCATGTAAAACTATACCGGTGTTGACACAAAGAAATACCGTAAATTATATTTTGCATCGAACGCGGACCTCGCCGAGAGCACCATTAAAAAAACGAACACGCTACGAGAAAAACAAACTTCAGCTGCCGATTTCTCTACATTATAAAGATTAAATTTTCATTCATAATTTTTTTAGCAATAGGTAACATAAATTTGGCAAAAAAGTAGCCGGTCAAAATACAAAAATACACGGCAATATAGCCGGCTACCGGCTTCAAAGGAAACCACTGCAACTGGCACCTTTTCTCCAAAATATGCCAGAACGTAAAGATTCAAGACGTAAAACACCAAGATATTAATATTTATAACTCCAACATATGCCAACAAATTACATCCATCGCAGATGCTGCCATACCAAAAACAAAAGGCAAAGTCCATATAAGGAAAAATTGTCCTTGGTGGAATACGCAATGCACGGAAGCTAAAAAAGTTAAAAGAAATAAATTACGCAGATTCGATAAAACAAAAAATAGCCATGATCTAGATGAATATAAACAAGCTTTAAAAACTTTCAAAAATATTACAGACAAAGCGCGAAAAGAATATTTTCAAGACTTTTGTTCAAAATTAAATCACAGGTCAAATGTTAAGCAGGTTTGGCAAACAATCAAAAATATGAAAGGAACTAAGGTCACTAGTCTACCTACGCTTGTCCAAAACCAAAAGCAAGCGGTAACTAATAAACAGAAAGCTAACTTGTTGGCAATGTCCTTCGCGGAAGATAGTAGCGACCAAAATCTAGAACCCGAATTTAAATTGCATAAGGAAAAATTTGAAAAGGAAAACCCAATAGAAAAAGATCTAAACCCCGATAATAATAAAAAATCTATTAATAAACCCTTCACGAAAGAGGAACTAATAAAGGTACTTAAAACCAAAAAAACTACCGCACCGGGAGATGACCGGATCTCATATGAAATGTTTAAACACATGCCGGATAACATGATAAACATCGTGTTAGATCTAATAAACCAAGTTTGGGACTCAGGACAACTACCATCTTCTTGGAAAAATGCAAATGTAATCCCAATCCTTAAACCCAATAAAAATAAATCAGACCCTAAATCATATCGCCCAATCTCACTGACCTCAAACTTTTGTAAACTAATGGAAAGCATGGTAAATGAAAGACTTAAATACATCATAGAAAAAAATAATATTATCAAGGACAACCAGAGTGGTTTCCGTAAAGGTCGGTCAACGATTGACCATTTAATCAGATTAGAAACAGAAATTCAAAAAGCTAAAGCAAGAAACCAGTATCTTTTGGCGGTATTTTTAGACATTGAAAAAGCCTTCGATCTCGTTTGGAGAAAAGGTCTTCTTTACAAAATTAAACAATTTGGAATAAGCGGTAATATGTTTAACTTTATATCAGACTTTTTACAGGACCGCAAAATTCAAGTTAAAGTAAATAACGAAACCTCGGACGAACGCGAACTCCAAAACGGCACCCCCCAAGGCAGCGTTATCAGTCCGACACTGTTTAATATTTTAATAGATGATTTAGTATATCAAGCTGAAAAATCCGCTAAAACTTCGCAGTTTGCCGATGACAGTGCAATGTGGCACAGAGGCCATAACCTTAAAATACTTAGAAATAAAATGCAACGAACTTTGGATAATGTAAGTAAATGGGCCATCAAATGGGGCTTTAAGATTTCAAAAACTAAAACAATAGGTGTTATTTTTGGAAACAGAAAAGTAACATCAACCAACCTCACATTAGGCAACCAACCCATAAAATTTGAAAATCATGTTAAATTTTTAGGATTGATATTTGACCGTAAATTAACATGGAAAAAACATTTTGACTACCTAGAGGAGAGATCTAAACCTATACTCAACCTTATGAGATATGTTCAGGCTAATAATTTTGGAATGGGCACTGAAACTCTGATAATGTTGTATAAATCTCTACTCAGGTCCATACTAGACTACGGATGCCAGGTTTTCAACTCCGCCTCTAATAGTCTTAAACTTAAACTAGATAAAATACAGTATAAGGGTCTCCGAATAGCTTTAGGCGCTTTAACGTCCACGCCAGTGGAAAATCTATTAGTTGAAGCAGGCGAAAAACCGCTGCAACTTAGGCGCGACGAATTTTCATTAAAATATTACGCTAGATGCTCACAAAATCAAAAAAATCCAGCAAAAGAAACCCTCGAGGATTGTGTCGAATATAGAGCAAAATCACAAAAATGGAAAAATGACACAATCCCTTTTGGCTACAGAGTAAGGAAAGAATTAAAACTAAATAAATTAGATAAAATTCAAATAGTGAAACACAATCCTCCTACTCTTCCACCATGGATTATAAAAACCGCAAATACCTCATGTGAATTAAAAAATAAAATAGATAAAGGAGATGACCCTAATATAATAAAAACAATAACCCTAGAACACCTAGATAGTAAATATAAAAACTTTGAAAAAATTTATACCGATGGTTCAAAGGACCCAATCACCGGTAAAACTGGTTGCGCGTTTACCGTACCAAAAGCAAAATATGTATTCCATGAACGCTGCACCGATAATATCTCGGTATACACCACCGAAATGATAGCAATTTTCAAAGCATTAAAATGGATAGTGGACTCTGACTATCCATATCAAAATACTTACAGATTCACTGAGTGCCATCCAATCAACTGATAATAACCAATCGAGTAGACCGGATATTTTAGAGGCTATTCAAATGCTAGCATTTAAAATAAGAAATAAACGAATCGAATTAATAATAGAATGGATACCAGCCCACGTAGGTATCTTAGGAAATGAACTAGCAGATAAACTTGCTAAAGCAGCTTTAAAACAAGAAAACATAAATATAAACATAGCCTATAGTACATCTGAATTCTACGCGATCGTGAAAAATATATTTAAAAAGAAATGGCAAGATATTTGGGACACACATCGAAATTCATGGTACTACCGGCTTAATCCATCAGTTAATTCAAAGCCATTTTTCTATCTAGGAAATCGAAACCATTCAAAAACATTAACTAGGCTCAGACTTGGCACCACCCTTCTACCTGGTCAAATGGGGCAACACATCAAAAATATATCGCCGCTCTGCAGTGTATGCAACACCAAAGAAGACATCGAACATGTCATCCTGCACTGCGTAGCCCATAACAACGCCAGAATAAAACTTAACACAGCGCTTACTAAATTTAACATCAATACCATCGATATCAAGATCTTGTTAGACCCTCCTAAAGAATTTAAAAACCAAATATATAAAGAGCTTGTCGATTTTATTACGGAAATTGATTATCACAAATGTATATAACTATCTCTTTCGCTTCCTTTCAATTCCTGTATACACCACTTACCTAGGTGTCTTCTGCGACGGTCGCGCCCTACAACTAATAAATAAAAAGTAAAATCCTTGGTACAGTAAGCCAAAAGCTTTGCCCAGGCGGCCCCGAGGGACATAGGGAATTCCAAAATAATCAACCCCTTTAACTTGTTAACAAACTACTCCTCAGTTAGGTAAGCCAAGAGCCTCGTCTCGGGCACCCTACGAGGAACACGCGTAATAACGGCAATAATAATCATGAAAAAGTTAAAATTAAACCTAAGTAGGATATGCCAAGAGCATCGTCTCGGGCAGGTGCCTACATCCGATTGCAAATTAAAGTCAAATCCTCGGTCGAGTAAGCCAAGAGCTTCGTCTCGGGCTGTTACTGAGGGAAACTCATAAAAACCCAATCCCTATAACATGTAACAACCCAACTCCTCAGTAAGGTAAGCCAAGAGCTCGTCTCGGGCACCTTACGAGGAACACGCGTAATAACGGCAACAATAATAATGAAAATATTAAAAATACACCTAAGGAGGGTACGCCAAGAGCATCGTCTCGGGCAGGTGCCTAGATCCGACTACAAATTAAAGTCAAACCTCGGTAGAGTAAGCCAAGAGCTTCGTCTCGGGTAGCTACTGAGGGACATAGAAAATAAATCATAAATACTCCAATCCCTATAACATGTAACAAACCTACTCCTCAGTAAGGTAAGCCAAGAGCTTCGTCTCGGGCACCTTATCAGGTACACGCGCAATAACGGCAAAAAGTAAATATTTAAAAAAAAAATAAATAAAATAAACAAACCGAAGGAGGGCATGCCAAGAGCATCGTCTCGGGCGGTTCCCTACTTCGGAATACAAATAAAGTCATCGGTAGAGTAAGCCAAGAGCCTCGTCTCGGGCACCTACTGATGATTACGCGTAATAACGACAATAATAATAATAATAATAATAATAATAATAATGATAATACAAAGTAGGGCATGCCAAGAGCTACGTCTCGGGCGGGTACCTACTTCTGAACAATAATCCCTGTACATTATGTTTATAGCAATCTTGTATATATTTAAGGAAAAAAAACCAACAAAAAAGAAAAAAAAAGAGAGAGAGAAAAAAAACCAGAATAGAATACTCTAATAGATTTCTTAAAAATAAAAAAAAAACCATCAGAACATGTTTATCATTCTTATCTTATAATATTGTACATAAACTAACAACAAATATAATACAATTCCACATTGGAATGTATATAACTGAGTTACTTCATTATTTTCAAATTTAAATTAATCATGTAAGGCCATAGTAATGTATATATACAATTTTTTTTTTTTTTTCTTTCGTCTGTCAGATGAGACGTAAAACTGGTGCCTCGTGTACAGTATTCCATCGACTGGCACGTTAAAGACCCCATTGGCAGCATTCGATAAGAGTAGGCGCACGCGCCGCTGCCATGGCACGTCCAGTACTTGCTGCTAGCGTCTTAGTTCTCTAGTTGGATGCAGCTTGATAGATAAATCTACTTCCGCTAAGTCTTTTTGGTTGCGGCATCTCTGACTACTTTTATCATTTCACTTATAGTATTTATGGCCTATAAATCCCAAAAATACAAATAAATAGGTAAAAAATTTTAATAAAAGCCACCAGGCAATAAGTCCGTGCGAGACCGTTTTACGGTAGTCAAGGACGTTAAAAACCCCCTTAAGTAAGTATAACCGGACGATTCCTTGTAATTTTTTTGCAAGTGTGTAGTTGTTTATCTATGAACCAAATGGGTAAATAAATAAATAATATCTATTAGATAAGAACAAAGTTTTATCCCATAATATCTTAAGCTATCGAGAACCGGCAAAGCCAGGATATGTCAGATGATGTTTTGTGGATTTTTATTTCTGAGAGTAAATCAAGGTTATTTTTTGCATAGATTGTGGTATCTCTTGTTGAAACTAACTGAAGGCAGTACTCAAAAAGAAGGTATTGTCTAATGGACACTATAAAAACTGCTAAGTCAGCACTTTTTGCATTTTTCTATATACACATATTAAAAAACCACACACAATCACAGGAAAGTGTTCTCCTGTCTTTATTCCATTTGAACTTTCTTTCTGTATGGTCATCTTTACTTTTCGCAATGAATTGGGCATATTCATGGGCATAAAATTAAATTTCGAAAGAAAAAAAATAGACCAAAAATAAGGTAAATTTTAAACCGCACTGATCAGTTTGAACTTTGGATCAATTTCTCCCAAAGTTTTGATATGACAATGAAAACCTTTGGCTGAAAACTAGATTTTGTCCCCAATTGCTGAACTTAGGGCCACATTTAAGCAAATTAATAGGAACAAGTTCAAATTTTTTTTAAATTTTAGTCCAAAATAAGCAAAAATTAGCCAAAAATGGTAATTTATTGTCTATAAAAGTGATTATTATGCACATGATTTAACAAAACCTGTTCAATAGATGGTTTGTAAATGCATAATAAGGATCAAAATATCCAACTTAAAAGAGAAAACAGATTTCCTTTACTTAAGTAGAATTTTTTGTGGAAGTTAGTGTTATCAACAGCCTTTGACTGAAATATTGGTACTTTTATTTTGCACTAATTGAAGGTATAAAACAGGTTAAATTAAAATTTGTTCATTTATTTGTACTTGTTTAGTAGGTTTTCTTGTCTAAAAGCACCATCTTGTTAATTTGAAGCCACTTTGAAACAATTTAGGGGACAATATGGCATAGTTTAAAAGATGGAGTGGTCAGCTATTGAAAGCCACCATATCTTAGTGTGCCAGCATAGATTGGGCTGGCCAATAGTATAATATAAGGCTAGTGCATTTAAAAGGTATCTGTTATAGAACTTTGATATTATTTTCTTATTTAAAAGTGCAGGGGCAGTGACAGATATGCAAATTTTTATTCTGAAGATGTGTTGTCCTTATTTTTTAAGACTTTATAATTTTGTCAATTCCGGAAATATTTCCGATTTGGTTTGTTACTACGATATTATGATGGTTTCCGCCAAACTTTTCGTCTTGAAAATCCATCTGAAGCCACGATGTGAGTTTATTTTACTTTATCGTATTGTTAAATTTCATGTGGTTATCGTATTCTGTATAAACGATAACTTTTCTGCCCGTTTTTTGAGAGTTAAAGTTACTTTTCTGACTTCCACATTTTTTTCTCTTGACAGTCACTGTAGTGAATGTGCGAATCGTTGTAATTTTTCATTAGCACACCAGGGTTATCAATGGTGTTGCACATGAGAATCGTCAAAATGCTTTTTGATGAAATATTTGGATTAAATATTTATTTTACAATATTTTTTAGTGTGCTTAATGTCAAGTGAGAACAAGTACATCTGGTACTTTTTAATAACTGCTGTGCGTTTCAAGATTATTATATGCCTTTGTGTGTGTAATTTTGTGAATTTACCAATATTGTTGTTTGTATTTTTTGACTGGAATTACATGTAAGCTTCATTTATCTTTGTAGCTTTTCACCACATTACTAGATGGGATTGGCATAATAAAGCATATTACAACTAATTGGTGTTAGTTCCTAACAAGGCCCCATCTTGCAACATTGGTTTAACTAAACTGTTATCAGGCAGTTACAGTGAAAAGATCCTATAATCAGCATGGATACTGAACATAATGGTGACACGGAACAAAGGAAACGCATCATGTCTACAAAGGGACTGGAAGCATTTTTGGCAACTAGTGACAAACACAATCGAACTCTTTCCAGAATTTCACGGGAAATAGATGAACACTGTCTCATCCTCACTTCAGGAGAATATGATCATGAAACCCTTACACTTACATTGGATCTACTGCACAAGTGTTTAGAGAACTATGTTCACAAATCGGATGAATTTAGCGGTTTACTGTTGCGTTCTAGAACAGCTGATGCAGAACGTGAACTTGCGGCTCACAGAATGATTCGTGACTCATTAGTGCGAAAGGTTGAAGAACTTTTAAAAACCTTCACATCAAGGTCATTGGGAACAAAACTAAAATTACAAGTTCAAAGCAAAGCACCTTCAGTAATTTCGAACAGGAATTCGTCAAGAAGGACATTGTCGAAAGGCTCCTCCATAAACTCTAGTACTAGTAGCAGTTTAATTTTGCGACAAAAGGCTAAGGCAGAAGCAGCAAAGAAGAGACTTGAATTCCTTAAAGAAGAATCAGATTTAATAATACAAAAGGCGCAAATCGACGCAAGAGAGAAAAACTTGTCAGCTAGGAAGGAAGCAGCTATAGCTGTAGCCGAACTTCATGCAATGGAGGAAGCTTCAGAAGTTGAACATTCAAGTGTTGAATCAGAAGTCAAGTACAATTTTACAGAGGAATTTGTATCCAATCAAAATGATATTCTCTGTCAAGATCGGGGTCACGAACAATATATACTGCAACCTTCACAACATATCAATCAAATACATGGTAATGTTACGTCACAAGAACAACCGCAATTAAGAAGTGAAATCGTAAACATTCCTAGCGTCTCACGTAATGCCATCAATCCTGAACCTGTGGTTTCAGTTACAGCTAACATAAACGATAAGAACAATAATGTTGACTTTGCGAAATACTTAGTCAAGAAAGACTTGTTGACGTCGAGACTGTGCAAGTTTGACGATCGACCCGAAAATTATGTTTCTTGGAAAGATTCTTTTAAGAATATTATGAATGAAATCAGTGCTTCTGCTTCTGAAGAGTTGGATTTACTGCTCCAGTACACTGGACATGAGTCAAACAAACAAGTAAAAAGTATTAAGGTATCAAATGCTGGTAATCCCTCAACCGCACTTGAACGTGCATGGGACCGTTTGAACACACGGTATGGTTCTCCAGAAAGAGTAGAATGTGCATTAAAGAAAAAACTAGCTGCAGTGCAGAAAATTTCATACAAGGATAAAGGGAAATTATTCGAGCTTTCAGACATCTTATCCGAAATAAGGGCAGTTAAAGAAAAGGTTGAGTATTCTGCCTTGTTAAGTGTCTATGACACTGCTTCTGGCGTGAACCCGACAATTGCTAAGCTACCACCAAATTTGCAGAGCAAATGGCGTGATCGCGCAGCAACTTACAAGCGCAAATGGAATGTGTTATTTCCTCCGTTCACTTATTTTTGTGACTTTATTTTGGAGATGGCAGAAGTTGTCAATGATCCAAGTTTTGACTTTGAAGTTCAGGGACAGTCTAATGAACCACGTAGAAACACCAGGAATGTTATTGTGATGAAAACGGAAGTGGAAAAGGACAATAACAATCTCAGGTGTATAATTCACAATGCTAATCACACGCTTAACGAATGTCGCGTGTTCAGACATAAAACTCTTGGCGAAAGGAAAGGGCTATTAAAACAACATGGAGTATGTTTTAGATGCTGTCAGTCGAAACATTTGCGTAAGGATTGTCAAGCGAAAATTAAGTGCGGTGAATGTAAGGAAAGTTCACATGCCACAGCTATGCATGTACATGTACAGACACCAAGGGAAAATCAGACTAAAGAATTGGACAGAGAAGGGTTGTCATTTCAAGGCGAGGAGAAGGAAAGAGTGTTAGCAAAGTGCACTGATATTTGCGACGGAGGTACTGGAAAATCGTGTGAAAATCGTTCTAGTGGATATCTGTCATAAGCAAAGAACACAGTCAGAAATGCGCATCTATGCTATTATAGACGAACAGAGCAATTCTTCGCTAGTACACAGCGAAATACTAGACTATTTTAACGTTAAATCCGAGCTGAAACAATACTTACTTAGTACTTGCAGTGGCGAGGTAGCGATGACAGGAAGAAGGGCTAGCGGTTTCATTGTCAAATCTTTGAGTGGAAATACCATGGAATTACCTACCTTGATTGAATGTGACATGATTCCGAACAATCGCAATGAAATTCCAACTCCTGATGTCGCTGAAAAGTATTTTCACCTTTCTGACGTATCGCATCACATCCCGTCTTTAGATCCTAATGCTAAAATTCTACTTCTAATTGGTCGTGATATGTTACCTGCACATTATGTCTTAGACCAAAGAATTGGTGAGCCTTATCAGCCAATTGCTCAACAGCTTACCTTAGGATGGGTGATTGTCGGTGAGGCATGTTTAGATGGTGCACATTACCCTAGAAAGGTGAGTGCATTGAAAACGTATGTGCAACCAAATGGTAGACCTTCAATGTTAGAACCATGTACTAATAAGTTCAAGGTAGATGAACATGAAGTTGATAATTTGTTTAGAACTACGAAGGACGACAATAAACCAAGTTTCTCAGTAGAAGATCAACGCTTCATGGTATTGATGGAGAATGAAATGGTTAGAGATGAAAACAATACTTGGGTCGCCCCATTGCCGTTTAAACCATGTCGCGAACGTTTGCAGAATAATCGGGCACAGGCTTTGAATAGAGCAAAGATCTTTGACATTTCATTGCAGCGTAATCCATTGAAACAGAAACACGTCGTTGAATTCATGGAAAATCTGTTACAGAATGGTCACGCTGAACGTGCACCAGATCTTGATGGAAACACCGAGTGTTGGTACTTACCTCTATTTGGGGTTTACCACCCGCAGAAGAAAGATCTGATCAGAATGGTGTTTGATTCGTCTGCAAGGTTTCAAGGTTTATCATTGAACGACGTTTTGATGACTGGACCGAATCTTACTAACAACCTTCTTGGCATCCTCCTTCGCTTCAGGCGTGATAAAGTTGCTGTCATAGCAGACCTTCAGCAAATGTTTTACAGTTTTTACGTTCGTGAAGACCACAGGGACTTTCTGAGATTTATATGGCACGAAGACAATAATGTCAATAATGATCTTGTTGACTTTCGTATGAATGTTCATGTTTTTGGGAATAGTCCCAGCCCTGCCATAGCGACTTACGGCTTGCGTAAAACGGCAGATATAGCTGGAAACACAGTTGGTATGGATGTAAAAGACTTTATTTACCGAAGTTTTTATGTTGATGATGCACTTTCTGCACACAGTGATGTCGAGACTGCAGTCGACTTGCTTAAAAGAACTCAAAGGGCGCTACTGCAGGAAGGGAACCTGAGATTACATAAGATTTGCTCAAACTCAAACCAAGTTTTGTCAGCATTCGATAAGGACGATCTAGCTAAAGATTTAAAGGAACTAAAATTTGATCAGGATAACGAACTACCAGTACAAAGGAGTTTAGGTGTATCTTGGAATCTAAGTCAGGATGCGTTTACGTACAACGTGATACAGGAGGACAAACCTTTCACTAGGCGTGGCGTATTGTCAATTATAAATGGATTGTATGATCCTCTAGGATTTGCCGCCCCGGTCACAGTTACTGGTAAACTTCTTCTACGGGAAGCAATGTCCGAACATATCGAATGGGACCAGCCTTTGCCAGAAAACTTTCAAACAAAATTCAAGACTTGGAAAAATTCTTTAGTTAACCTTGAAAAGGTGAAAATTCCTAGAGCTTACAATAGCAAATGCGAAGGTGAAATCATACAAAGAGAATTGTTGGTATTTTCCGATGCGTCAGAGAAAGCAGTCGCCGCCGTGGCATATGTCAGACTGACCGACAGTAATGGTAAACAAGAAACTAGTTTCATTTTAGGCAAAGCTAAAGTAGCTCCAAAGCACGGACACACTATACCGAGGTTAGAGCTTTGTTCAGCCGTTCTTGCCGTTGAAATTTATGATTGTATACTGGAGCATATGGACTCTTACCTTCATAGTGTAACTTTCTTTACCGACAGCAAGGTTGCCCTTGGTTATATTTGTAATGATACCAAACGTTTCTTTGTTTATGTACGTAACCGTGTTGACAGAATACGGAAGTCTTCGACTCCGCATCAGTGGAAATATATCGCTAGTAGTCAAAACCCGGCTGATGATGCTACACGTCCATCTTTTTCTTCTGACTTAGAGAATAGTCGCTGGCTGAAAGGACCAACTATCAGTATTAACAGTACAAACACTAATGAAACTTTTGAATTGGTCACCCCAGAGAGTGATTGTGAAGTCAGGTCTTTGAAAACCACTATAGAGAAATGCAAGCAGAAACATATTGGAACTGAAAGGTATGAACGATTTTCAACTTGGTCCAGTCTATTAAGAGCAATAGCATTGTTGAAAGCAGTAGTTAGATTTCGTGAGTCAGATGGTAAATGTAACACTAAACTAGTGTCTATGGAAGAATCAGAACGATTTGTCATCAAGTCAGTTCAGCAGGAATACTATCCAGGGGAGATAGACGCACTCACACATGGTAGATCTCTTCCCAAAAACAGTAAGATTCTAAACCTCAACCCTTACCTGGATAATAGCGGGCTCATTCATGTTGGTGGAAGACTTCGGCATGCCAACCTACCTCAATCAGAAAGCAATCCTATTATTATTCCAAAACATCACATTTCTGTTTTAATCGTCAGACATTTTCATGAAAGTGTCTATCATCAAGGTCGCCAGTTTACGGAAAATGCGATTCGACAGGCTGGATTTTGGCTGATTGGAGGAAAACGATATGTTGTCTCATGCATATTTAAATGTGTAAAGTGTCGTAGATTGAGAAGGAAACAGGAATGTCAGAAAATGGCAGACTTACCCTATGATAGACTTGATCCTGTTCCCCCCTTTACCTACATTGGTATAGATACATTTGGACCCTGGTCAATAATAACACGTAAAACGAGAAGTGGCCAAACAAATTCTAAGAGATGGGCAGTGTTATTTACTTGTCTTGTGGTACGCGCGGTTCATATTGAGATTCTTGAAGAGATGACATCATCCTGTTTTATAAATGCACTTCGACGCTTTTGTGCAGTACGTGGTGAAGTCAAGGTTATACGGTCAGATTGTGGCACGAACTTTGTAGGGTCTTTAAAGGAAATGAACATTAACGTTATCGATGTAGAAGATAGACCATTAAAGGATTTTCTTGTGGAACACCGTATTAATTGGATTTTCAACCCTCCTCATTCAAGTCACATGGGAGGTATATGGGAAAGGATGATCGGTGTCGCTAGACGGATAATTGATTCCCTGCTCATCAATATCAAACAATTGACCCATGATATGCTCGTAACCTTCTTAGCAGAAGCTTCGTCTATAATCAACGCTCGTCCGCTTTTACCTATGACGTATGATCCAGAAGTTCCATTTCCGTTGACGCCTTCTGCATTACTCACCATGAAAACGCACCAAACCATTCAATCGTTCCAATTTGAGGACTTTAATCCTAAAGATCTTGTTAAAAGACAGTGGAGAGGGGTTCAGTATCTTGCTGACCAATTTTGGAAACGCTGGAAGGGTGAATTTTTACAGTCACTTCAATCTCGTAAGAAATGGCAAGAGGACCGTACTGATGTATCTGAAGGTGACGTTGTGTTGTTACGTGACAAGTCTCTACACAGGAATGATTGGAAATTGGGCATCATTGTTAAAACATTTCCAAGTGACGATAACCGTATTAGAAAGGTTGATGTGCGCATTGGATCTGACAGAAAGATCTTCACGAGGCCTGTGAATGAAGTTGTTATAATACTACCCAAGTCGACCGTTTGATCCTTTGAGACAATGTGTACAATTTGACTTGCAAGGTTAACATGTGAACTGATTTGATTAACTACTCATGAACTGATTTATTATTTGGTAATGTTTAATGTAGTGATATAGGTAATATCAGGCGAGGAGTGTGTTGTCCTTATTTTTTAAGACTTTATAATTTTGTCAATTCCGGAAATATTTCCGATTTGGTTTGTTACTACGATATTATGATGGTTTCCGCCAATAGCACGCCAAACTTTTCGTCTTGAAAATCCATCTGAAGCCACGATGTGAGTTTATTTTACTTTATCGTATTGTTAAATTTCATGTGGTTATCGTATTCTGTATAAACGATAACTTTTCTGCCCGTTTTTTGAGAGTTAAAGTTACTTTTCTGACTTCCACATTTTTTTCTCTTGACAGTCACTGTAGTGAATGTGCGAATCGTTGTAATTTTTCATTAGCACACCAGGGTTATCAATGGTGTTGCACATGAGAATCGTCAAAATGCTTTTTGATGAAATATTTGGATTAAATATTTATTTTACAATATTTTTTAGTGTGCTTAATGTCAAGTGAGAACAAGTACATCTGGTACTTTTTAATAACTGCTGTGCGTTTCAAGATTATTATATGCCTTTGTGTGTGTAATTTTGTGAATTTACCAATATTGTTGTTTGTATTTTTTGACTGGAATTACATGTAAGCTTCATTTATCTTTGTAGCTTTTCACCACATTACTAGATGGGATTGGCATAATAAAGCATATTACAACTAATTGGTGTTAGTTCCTAACAAGGCCCCATCTTGCAACATTGGTTTAACTAAACTGTTATCAGGCAGTTACAGAAGATGTCTTCAAACACATGTTATATACATATGCAATTTTTCTCCTTGGGTAGGGCTAAAGAATAGAAGAATTTTTCAAGAACACTTTAAATACCAATATATCTTTTATTGATTTTAATTCAAATATGACCTATGTACTTGATGTAGAAATATTGGCTAAATTGGTTCTCTTGCAAACTTGGTATAGGCATAACAGTAGTAAATGTGTACCAGTAACAAGTTACCAGATTGTGTACCCTACATTAAGTACAGTACTGAATACTTCGTTGTGTTCTGATTTGGTAAATAGTGGTTAGATGTGTACAATTTTTTAGCTTTTTTCTCAGATCTTGCAAGATAAAATTTTGGTAATTTTTTAAACAATGTAGTATTTTTACATTCACTGCATTAGAAATTGCATGTAAAAGTGGGAGCGTCTCAAAATGTTCTAACTAGCGAAAAAAGGAATTGGTCACGGATATATATGGCATATATTTTTTAAATGGAAAATGAAAGTTTATTAATTTCCTAGTGCAGGTAAATGCTGATCAATGTTAGAAAGGTATGCAAATCACAGAAATGTTAGTGTTTTCGACTATAGCAAAAGCATTTACTACTGTGCTACCTGAAATATATTCTAAAAATAAACTTATGTTAGGGCGATAATAATATAACACCAAATCCGGATTCAGGATTTCTAATCGGCATGACTAGGGTGTTACGAATCCGCCACCCGGACCATCATGGTGGATGCAAAATCACCAACAAATTCATAGAAAAACAGTCTTGATGGCATAAATGTTTCCATCGATCAGCATGAAAGTGAAAATGTTTTCTCGCGTGTATCTACCACCTCAACTCCCAGACCAAATAAGAGACGCAGTCACCTGCTTACGAATCGAAGTTTCATGTTCCACAGTTAGTTTACAGGAATTTGACCCCATATCATTTGGGTCGAAATATGGCCAGACAACGAAAAAAAGTATTGTCGCGAACAAAGTGAGCGAAGGAGTCTAACGCAAAAGTAAACAATTCCTACCCCCCTACCTTTGTTGTTGATTTTGCTTTGAGAATTTGCACCGACAACATGATTGTAGATGTTCTACTTACTCACGGACATTTATTCTTTAAGATGATGACATCGATTCCTTTAATATATCCATATTTTTGCAACCGCGAAACTTTTTCTTAGACTGAAACACTTTCTTTTCAGGGAATCGTCCATGGACATTGGTTCCGCAGTAAATGACAAAAAATTAATGGGATAAAACGGTAAAAATAAAACTTTGCTTTGTTATGTAAATGAAATAATATTTAAATCCTAATTTTAATTATTTTTTGTAAAATTGAGTTTTAATCGAATTGTTTACATTTCTAGCACCTGTTGATAAAGGGATGTAACCCAATGATATAAGCCATGTGTGCTCTTCGGTTTTGGAATTTCCGGATAATTTTTCTCTGGTTCCGACTTCGCGTTTAACTTTTTGTCATTTAATGCGGAACCAATGTCCATGGACGATTCCCTGAAGTGTTTCAGTCTAAGAAAAAGTTTCGCGGTTGCAAAAATATGGATATATTAAAGGAATCGATGTCATAATCTTAAAGAATAAATGTCCGTGAGTAAGTAGAACACAGGTCTACAAACATGTTGTCAGTTCAAATTCTCAAAGCAAAATCAACAACAAAGGTAGGGGGGAAGGAATTGTTTACTTTTGCGTTAGACTCCTTCGCTCACTTCGTTCGCGACAATACTTTTTTTTCATTGTCTGGCCATATTTCGACCCAAATGATATGGGGTCAAATTCCTGTGGTTAGTTAGTGTCTTCTTGGAACTTACATCACGCCGAAACATTTAATATTTATTATTCCAAGTGTTACACAAAAACACCAAAAGATTTATTTTACATATTGAACAGGACAATTGAACCCTTCACTAAACAACAAATATACTATATTGATAGACTAAAATCATGTCTAAAATTTGGGTCAGTTCATCGTGACAGCTGGCTTTTGAATAAATTTTTATATATGGAGACCTACAACCTAATGACACTTAAATTTGATGATTTTACAAAGGAGCTTCAATCAGTATTTGAAAGTGAAAACGAGACAAAGGATACACATTGTAATTATGATAACATGTAAGTACTGATATTTTGAATATTTGAACATAAATAGTAAATTATACATATAAATGTTAATTACAACTCTTTAAGAATAGTTAACTGGATACTGTGAATTGGTAAATAATTCAATAATATAATTAAAATTAATTAAGTCTTAAGGACATTAATCAAATCAAATTTAGTTAACAACAATTATTAGAAACTGATTCGAATTGCAAGTCATAACCGTGGATCGAAAAATTTTAATGACTGCAATTGAGCTTATGTTATTTTAAATGAGATGTGTTTAGGAGCGGCTCCTGTTGATGTTAGCGTGGCAAAGCCCAGGTATTTTCATAATTTGGAAAATGTCAGTAAACAGCAAACAGTGTTCTTCTTCCATTCGACCTTGTCAAGAGTCCCTACTATGTAATTGCTGAGATAAGTTCTTTTACCACTGCAGCTGAAGATGATTAGTGAGGGAAAACTATGCCGCAGTCAGCGAAAGAATACAAAGAAGATGCAGGGCAAGATACATGTAGCACAGTTGTGGTCCGAATATGCCAGTAACAAGGTAACAGCAAGTCGGCTTCTGAAGATGTGCAGCAATTTGTATTGCAGTGTTTAGAAACAGAATATTGATGTTATTATGCTCTTGTATTTATATTGCTGTTTTAGTGCTATATACTTGTAGTAGAGTCATATTTGATTGTAGAATCAAATATGATATGATTATATTTTAATAATTAATATTTTGATGACAGAACTACAGACATTGATATTGACGTTTACATATTGACAAATACTACTTTCAGTACACTATCCCATAAAAGACATCACATACATATTTACAAAAAATTCAAGATTTACTTGTAAATTAGATGAAAGTTGAAATAAAACTGCACATTTGATGGATGGTCCGAGTTGTCCTATATCGGGCCGACTTGTCTTACTGTGATCCGAGTTGTCCTCTAAACCGGGCCGACTTGTCTCCAATAAGGGGCCGAGTTGTCCTTGGGCTGAGTGTCTAGCTTCCCTGTAGATAGTTGGTTCATTGTAACCCCAGAATCTAATATACTGACCATGAATGCTTTTTTAGACTAAGTATGTAGTGTCGGTCCCACAGACATGTTAGTATTTTGATAATGATAATATTTATTGGTTCAAACACAATTACAATAATTGGTTAAGACCTGTAGTACAATAACTATAATACATACGAATTATGTTTACAAAATTACAAGCATAGAAATGTATAGAGTAAAATCTTAATTATACTAGTATACTTTGTATTTTGGAAATTACATGGTAGAATTATTATCTAATTATGTGATGTAAAGAATAGAGATTTTTTGCATTAAGGGGTCATCCATTATTGTCAACATTTTTCACGAGTTTGCAAAGAGCACTATAGGGGGAGGGGGTTTCAATTTCAACATTTTTTCGGTACGTTCTTTAAACTTCCAGTAATGTGGATTTGCAGACTTGCAAAAAATGTTGACGTACTAGTACTCTCTTGGAGGGAGGTAGGGGGTTTTCAAAAAGAGTTCTCTTTGCAAACTTGTGAAAAATGTTGACAATTATGGATGACCCCTAAATTAATTAGCTTCTGAAAGTTTTACTCCAACTGAAATGTCTGTCATCAATTATGTACTAATGTTATAAATTTGACAACAAGCTACACATGTATTGTCTAAATTAGGACTCATTAGTTGTGTGGAAGTTATACCCTCAAGATATTTGAAACCAAATGCTTCAGATATTGAAAAGCTACTAGTATTATTATCAGAATGTCAATGTCGCGCAATGTACCGATTCCGGCTACGGCCATCTACATGTACAGTTACACATTGCAACAAGAAAAACATGAGAATTTAAAACATTTACAAAATTTAGATAAATCACCAAACAGATCATTTAATTTTGTCGGGAACGAACTGTAACTACTGACAAGTGAAACCCTACTTGTCAAACTGCAATAATGTTGTCTACTACTGTATGTTTCTGAAATATTGATGTTAAAGATCATTCAGTTGATCAAACAATATGACATGAAGATATAAATAATTATCCCTGGCTCGTAACAAATGTGGACTTTTGATTAGTTGGTTACCAGTCTGTACAAATCCCATGCCCCCGGCTTCGTTGCTAACGTTGCAGGGTGTATTGTTTGTGCATTGCTAATGTATGTTCTCGAGTAATCAGTGTATGTTATTCCGCAGAGGAATATTTCTGTCTTTTATATTTGTATTTTTACTTCATTTCAAACACTGCTGATGCCCTGCGTTCACACAGACACACATAAATATGAATTAAATTGGTACTTGACGTCATTGTCTCTTGACGTTATGATAATGTGACTAGAGCCGCCAAAATACCAAAAGTAGAAAAACAATGAAAAAACAGAATTAAAACTAATAAAACCCATTATGTCTGAGGTACCATCCTCTACCTGGTAAAATTAGCATTTTTTGCATGAAAAATGTAAACAATTTTGTGAGCAACTGTGATGACGTTGCACAATTAGCTTATTTCTGATGACAAAAGAACCTATTTTCAGCCTTTTAAACTTGTACGCAGGGATAAATCTGTCACTTATGTTATAACCCGGGTATATGGAAATTGTACCACCTGAAAGTACTTCTGAGCCTCAGGCTGAACAGAAGTACATTTGTTGTACTTTCAGGTGGTACAATTTCCATAAACCCGGGTAATAACGTAGGCAACTGATAATAATAGTATTTCCTATATTCATTTTTGTGTCATTTTTGAACTCACCAACTCGCTTTACTTGAAGCCCTCTTTCATACACTGAGCTCCACAAAATAGCTTTTATTCCTAATGTTTTTTGCTTGTAAGATAACTTTCTCTTTAATCTTTTTAGAAATGCATTGGCAAGTTTTAGGGCATATGAATTCATTAAAGAACTTTTTGCACTGGTAAAATGGTTTACTGAAGATATTCTTCATAATGATGTGATGTTTCAGAAACCTATTACAACTCTGTCTTCCAAAGTTTTGCCGAGATGTGTAATTTAAAAGTGCAGTAAGTATTAGCATTTTAAACATTTTAGTTTTCTGAATAATGTGAAATACACTACAGCTGGTGGATTCCACTTTTTCCCACTTGTCGATCATGGACAATATACCAATGTACAATTAAATTGACCTTAATCGTAAATATACATGTAAATGCTTATCATGTTTTACTATAAACTGTACTTATAAGTTAGGATATAAAAAAGTCACATCTGTTATGATAGTACACTTGAATTTTAGAGTTCTTGAAAATGTATAGCTTTAACATGTTTAACGGCTGATTATTTGGTAGAAACACATGATTAGGGTTAAGGTAGTTCATCTACTATTGATCACGTGGTCTGTCAACACTGAGGTTGCTGGTTCAAGTCTCACTACGGGCAGGGTGCACTCAACTCCAATCCTAATTGACAATTATTGCCAGTTTTCCTACCGAAGGTCCGGGGTTTTCTCCGGGTACTCTGTATTCCTCCCTAATTAAAACTGGACGCCATGATATAGCTGAAAAATTGCTGAAAGTGGAGTTAAATGTCACTAAAAAAAACAGTGTTATTGTAAAGAAACCATTTGTTAACTGAAATAATACATTCAACATAATTAACAGTACACTTTGCTTTGGATTAATTGTTTACGTTGCTGAATGAAGGAAATTCACAGAAATTCGAGTGTGGATGACATAAAGTTTATGATTTTTATGCCAATTGGAAATTCAAAATTGCAGCCACCATAGGACAAAGGACCCTATGGTGGGTTTAAAATACTTTTCTGAAACCGGTTAACCAATAGAAACAAAACTTTGCAGAAATATTACTTGGATGGTCATATATAAAGTTTTAGATTTTTACGGCAATCAAAAATTCAAAATGGTTGCCACTGCAGGACTTAGTTTAATATAGGACTCTTAAGTTAAAAAGTTTTAAAAGGACTTCTTTTCTGAATCCTATTAACCAACCTTATCACAATTTTTTAGGAATAGTTATTAGATGATCCTCTACATTTTTTTTTATGCCACTAAGATAAACTAATTTTAACTTGGGACTCTTTTTTCAGATGCCAACTTTTCTGAAATTGCAAAGCTGATTCAAGCCATATCGTATATGAATGTTTATCAGATGGTTCTCTTATAGCTCATTTTTGCTTATTTGGTGATTATTTCATAATGGCTGCAATTGTAGGAATAAATTTAACATAGACACCTACAGTATAATGTTAAAATAGCTTCCTATCTGAAACTTAAACCAGTTGAAACCAAGCGGCAAAATTTATTGGATAATGTGAACGAAGATAATATTTATGCCAGTAGAAAATTGAAAATTACAGGACTTTGATTAAAATCAGGGAAATAAGGTGAGCAATACAGGCTCTTGATAGCCTCTGTTATTAACCTAATCAAAGGTTGCCCAAAAATTAGTGTTTATTAATTTGACAGCTGTATTTCATGGTTATTCCCCTTTAATTCTAAGCTTGCATTTTGATTAGTCAAAACATGGTTCTAAATATATAAACTGGCGTCATACAAATTTAGGACAAGAATCAGCTTTTGATCTACAAATTAGATCTTGATGATGAAGATAAGGAATCTTAAGACTGTTATGATTTTCAAAACGACTTTTTGAATTTTGAAAAGTATTTAATATAATAGAGATTAACATTTTCAGAAACTCTTTAATTATTTACATTGGTTGACTCATATAAATCAATATATTTTACTGTTTTGCCTGCTAAAAAATTTATTCTAAATTACAACTAGTAGAATGAATTTAATAAAAAACACCCTTAATATTGACATTCTTCTTGTTTAGCCATCAAGCACAAATGTTAATATATTGAGATTCTGATAAAAATCTTTAATTTGTAATTAAGATCATGCAGGGGTTTAAAAAATAATCGCTGATCTGTAACACAAAGTCTTTATAATTGAATTTTTCATAACTGTTGTATTGCTTTTATTGAAAATTTCTGTCAGGCACAATTGTGTTCAGTCAGGCAGATGGACCTGTATGGCCTGACCAAATGTCAAGTACATCATGATTTCCTGTAGGAGTTCTTGCCCTTTATTTACAATTTTGGAAAATATTTTCAATTTTTACAATATAACTTGAAACTCTGTGTATAAAAGCTAGATTGACATTGTAAATGGCTTAAATGATCAGCGAAACATGTACTTTGTCTTACTTACTTATGTTTTTTTTTATCTTCCTTGACTAACGTCTCACATGGACTTTTAAATGGTCTAATTTGTTGGACCACTCTTTATAGGAGTTAATGCCCTTATATAACAATTTTTTTTAATGAAATTTTCAGTTTTTGTCCTGTGACATAAAAACTGTAATGGCTAGAGTGAAACTGTAAATTGCAAATATGATCAGCATTGCAAGTTGACAATTCACATTATTGGTCTGAAATTGTCAGCTGACTCCTATTATGAGTTATTGCCCCTTAATTACAATATAAGACTTAATTAACACTAAAACTGTAAATTGCAAATATAATCAATAGGAATTCGCCTGCAACTCATTTTATTGTGAAAATTGTCCAATGTCTCCTCATTATAGCCCGTTAATATCCATCTTCGCTAGCCAAGGGTTATGATCCGATACTCTTATCTTCACCCTTGGCAGATCTAGATGTAGTATAAAGGGGCGCAACTTGTGAATCCGTAAGGTGGCGTTGGCGGGAATTACAAAAAACTCATCTAGGGCGTGCTCGATTATGCTGTTCTGGCGCAGTTCTGTCTGTTCTGTGGAACACCTAAAATCGAGTTATCTTGAACAGGATGTGCTTTTTAACAATATGGAGGACAGAGTTGCGTTATTTGCTAGCTGTGCAATTCAGTTACTCGAAAGCGAATCGGAAAAAGAATCAGATGACGATGCCTTCGTTTTATCAGCTTTATTGACCGAGAAGTATGAAAATACGACATATACTTAGTCAACTATTGACCTTTTATCTTGCTTGCAGCTTTTGAAACAAAAATTTCACATTCGATGAGTCAGAGAATTTTAAAACTGGTTATTTTCTTTACGTAATCTGGAGTAAATGTCCTTATAAGCGTTACAAAAGTATGCATAGACCTGCCTGTTTTCATATAAGTCGCCAAACCCAAACATAATTAAGTTTTTTTATTTTTATTTTTTTTATATTTTTATCAAGGAATTATTTACCTAATTCGTTGTTATATAAGGAATAAACCTTTCCTGTGCATAAGATAAATTGGAAATATAAAACTAAATGAGAAATGATTCGTCATTTATAACCGTGAAAAACTCGGATGTGTAAAAAAAATCAATTATTTTTATTAGTTTAGAAAGCTGAATCTTTCAGGGATGAAATTGTATCCTAATTGAATGTGTTATGCTTTAGTTAGCATTGGATGAAAGAAAAAAGATGACGAAGGCGAAATATAAAAAATGCAAAACAGTATCTATTTGAAATTGGCATAAAGACATATAGGTCTATGATATTGGTCATTATTGGCTAAATATTATACTTTACAATAAATCTTTTCTTGTATGTCTATGTATTTTGCTCCGGGCACTATTTTTGTATATGGCCCGGAGCTCCGGGCCATACACTATAAAGGAGCTGATCTCTATATATACTATATAGAGATCAGCTCCCGGTCCATATAACGCCATATGGCCCTCAGTATCATGAATTATTTGATATATTATACTTTATAGTATATGGCCCGGAGCTCCGGGCCATATACAAAAATAGTGCCCGGAGCAATATACATAGACATATAAGAAAAGATTTATTGTAAAGTATAATATTTTTGTATATGGCCCGGAGCTCCGGGCCATACACTATAAAGAATAATATGGACCGGGAGCTGATCTCTATATAGTATATGGACCGAAGCGAAGAGATCAGCTCCCGGTCCATATAACACCATATGGCCCGCAGTATCATGAATTTGATAAATGTATATTACATCGCTTTAAAATAAAAATTTCTATGTCTGTGTTTAAGTTTAACTTTTTGCATTGTTTTCATTTATTTCATAGGAACCAACGAAAAACACCAAAGATAACTCACTATGTGGAGAATGTTGTACCGCTTTATGATAACACTTCTTTCAAGCGAATGTTTAGGATGACTCGTGAAACATGTAACATAATAGCCAATTACTTGAGCCAGTGCCATGAACTACAAACCCATGGGCGGGGAAAGGAACCGGTTCCAATAGAAAAACAATTACTGATGTTTCTGTGGTATGTTGGTAGTCTTGATACCATCAACAAAATAGCCGATAGATTTGGCGTATCCGAATCTACAGTCATTGTTTCTAGAAATAAAATATTGAAAGCTATTAATGAAAATTTATTGGTTAAATTTGTTAAGTGGCCAAACGTATTAACTTTACCAGTAGAAGCAGATAAGTTTGCACAAAGAAACGGGTTTCCTGGAATAGTTGGTGCATTAGACGGTACACATATTCGCATTAAGGCACCAAAAGACCACCCACAGTCGTACGTTAACAGAAAACATTTTCATTCACTTCAGCTTCAAGCTGTCTGTGCTTCCGACATGACTTTCACCCACGTAACAACTGGTTTTCCTGGAAGTGTACACGATGCTAGGGTATTGCGTCAATCTGACCTTTGGAGTAATGGATTAAGGATGTGCAACATGACTTATCATTTAATTGCAGACGCGGCTTATCCTTTAAGACGGTGGCTGCTCACTCCTTACCGCGACAATGGACATCTAAATGACAATGAAAAAAAGTACAACCGCTACTTGTCTTCTTGCAGGGTAATTATTGAAAGATCCTTTGCAGTCCTAAAAGGCAGATTTCGTCGTCTTCAGTTTCTGGATACATGTTCAGTGGAAACCGCGGTTGAAGTTATTATGGCTTCCTGTGTTTTACACAATATATGCATGTTCAATAAAGAAGAAGTTGAGGAGTATATTCAATACATAGATGATGGAAACTTCGGACAGATGGCACTTCCTTTTATTCAAGAAAATGAAGCAGAAGGCGTCTTAAAAAGATCAAACATTACATGAAATTTACAGTAGATATGTTGTTGTCCAAATTATCTGTACCGAGATTATAGATCAAATTAAATAAAGGTCAATTATTTTGTTTTCTGTACTTTTTTTAATGATACCTAACACATTAAATGTATTAAATTGAAAGGTTAAATGTCAACGAGACACCACTACAAGAAAAAAATAATCCATCTTTCCATATCAGTTTCCAGCGTATCTCATGATCATTTTTGGTTAATTTGACACATACATAGTATATGCAATGGTTTGTTAGGGGGAATTATACTGTTATGCTGAGCTGAGAATTGTTTTCAGACTGTTATAGTTTTGATTGATTGATTGTTGCATGTTTAACGTCCTGTCAACAGCTAAGGTCATAAACAGGACGGAACAATAGTTTTAGGCCTAGGTAGACCTTCATAGAGTTCTGTGGTGAAGCCGACAGGCGAGACATACTTTTTTTCTCTTCATGTGCCTTCTTTTTTGGGCTTAGAGATGAGAGATACGATTGCCCCATATGTATTTCTTTGCTGCCTTCAAAACAATAGTTTTGAGGGCAGCAAAGAAATAGTTAGTTTTGAAGGCAGCAAAGAAATACATATGGGCCGATCCCATCTCACATCTCTATTTTTAGAACCATTGTCCATGTTTTTATCGAATCCCTTCAAAAGGATGATGGTTTGTTGTAAACATGTCATTTATCATTTCTGACAAGTTTCAGCCAAATTGGTTTACTGGTTTCAATGGAGAAGATTTTTATAAATGTTTGCAGACAACAATGAAAGATTGTGATGCACCAGCTCACATTGCCTATTTCCAGGTGAACTAAATATACAGTGAACTGGGTGTTCAGTTCTTGTTTATTGCAGCAAACACATTTGAATTAGGCTATGTCATCACCAGTGAAAAAATGCACTCTGACAAATCAACATCCCAACTCTGTATTCCATAGACTCTTTTGGGTAAAGACAACAATCAAGGAGCAACATATCCTTGACTTATCAGCTTTAGTATCAGACACAATTTTCACAAATAGCTGTGGAGTAATCTAAGAGTTAGGACACATAAACTCCACAAGCAGGAGTTGACGGAATGTTGCTGCACAAAAAAAGAAAAGTGACTTCAGTGGGGGTAGAAATATATTACAGCAATGTTTTTATTATTGAATATAAATTGATTTTCTAGGCGTCATGCCTTGCATTTTTTAGATATTCCTAAAATGACAATGAAGAGCTAAGGAGACTATTTAAGCTGATACACGTAGATCTTGTCATCATTTGTACATCAAATGTACATTTTGGTATAGAAAACAAACAGAAATAAATTATACATTCTTATGTATTACTTTAAATATAATAACAATAACAAAACTAAAAAACTGAACTATGTATAAAATTAAAAAAATGTAAAAAAAAATAGCACCTTGCAATAACAAATGTATAAAAATCATAAATCATTAATAAAGCATCTTTACAAAAAATGATACATTCTTATGTATATCGTGGTAAAGAAAAACAAGAATAACAATAATAATATTACATTAAATTTAAGAGTTCTGCATAGATGTAAATTAAAACAAGAGGCCCCAAGGGGCCTGTATCGCTTTGGACCTTTGGTCCAGTGGAGCTAAAAAGGAAAGTTAGCACCTTCCAATGACTATGATAACATATAAATCAAAATAAATCATAAATCATTACAATAAAAAATTACACGATAAAATATCTTTGGCATTTCTCAATATCTGTCCTACAAATGGGGCACTTGTCAAGAACTAAACCGCATTCCATGCAGGTGCATATGTGGCCGCAAGGGATCAAAATTGCTGATAGTTCTTGGTCCATACAAATCTTGCACTCTGAAATGAAAAAAATGTTAGATTATATTCATGCATGAAACATGTAAATAAGAAACTGATAACTGATGATTCAAGAATAAGGAAAGATGTAACCTTGTGTAGCTTTTCATGAATTGTCTAGAATTACAATGTATATCTATATACCACAGATTTTGAGATATGGTTCAGGAAAAAAAACCTTAACAAACAATGAGAAATGTGTCCATAATACATGTATAACTCTACCCAAAAATTTTAGCTCAACAAAAGGTAGAAGTTAGTATCACAGCAATGATTTTCAAAAACTTGTTATAATAAAGATGCATTCTATTTTTATATCATTTACAAAAGTGATGAAAGAAAATCAAAAACATGTGTAATGATGTTACATGTAGTGTAAAAATTATAAATTCAAATGTCTTAAAAGTGGGTAATAAAAAATCTATTTTTTCACTCATGTCTTCCACCTTATATGATGTGTAACACAAAAATATGACAATAAAATTGCCATTACATTATTTCCTTTTAACCATTTTTGTCATGACATCAATGAGACTGTCAAACTTTTGCATCTTCTCAGAATGCATTTGCTTCTGTCTATTAACTGCTTGCAACTTTTCATCCTTCTGATACTGAATATAATCAGAGACAACTTTTGTTAAATCTTTAGCAGTTGAACGTGTTTTGCACTGGGTACCAGAAGTTGAAGGCACTGCATCTAATGATGGTGGTGTTAATTCAGAAGATGTATTAATTTGTTGCTGTTGGGCATCTTCGTCAGAATTATAAGCATTGTCATCATCCAACTTTCTTTTCCTTCCACTTGTCAAAACCTTCACTGGCTGAACAATGGGATCATTTCCAAAAATTGCATCAAGCTCTTTTTGAAACTCATATTCTTTCTTATCATTGCCACTTTTGTTGTTGTGGTCTTTTATATTTTTATATGCTTGAACACACGATTTCCACCTTCCGTTTACTTGTTCGGCTGTATAGCTGTAACCTTTTTCAGCCAATTTTTTTGCAATGATTTCCCATAATGTCTTTTTTTTAATAATTCCTTTATCCACTTTCTCCTTGTTTTCTATAAACTCATTGATCAAAAGCAAAGTTGCACTCTTGCTAAAGAATGTGGTTGGAATTGATTTATTACCTGCAGCTGGTTCATTGGTAGCCACATCTAAAAAGAAAATAATTTTTACACACTCCTTTTACTTTTAAATTAATGATATTAACAAAATTTTATGGAAGACATCATGCACTTAAAGACAAAAATGGGATTTCTCTCCCTCAGATGAGAAAAGGAGAAAAGATGTTGGTTTGTAGGTTTTGTTTTGTTCTTCTTTACCAAATTTGACATGCTGAAATAAATAGCAACACCACAGGTCTGTTGCAACAAGCAGGAACTGCTGATCCTTTAGTATTTATTGTTGATTGCTATTCAGTTGTTTTTGTGTGTTTTTATGTTGTCAAGTTTCTTTGTGCTGTGCTGTTCTCATTCATGTTTGCTGGTTTTGTCTTTGTTTTTTCTGACATTTGACCTTTGAATGCCCATTGTTACCTCTCTGTTTCTTCAGTCAATTACTGTTTACAAAATAACAAAATATTACCTGCTTGAGCTGCTTGAGGACATTTATGTGGTCCTGAATACCAAACATCACACACATCACAATAAGACTGTGTCTTCCTTTTACTTTGGTCTAAATTTAAAATTTTACTTCAAATATATTCATATTTTCTTAGGTGTAAAATTCCTATTAAAAAGAGAGATTACATGTACATACAGAAAACGCAGCCAGCCAGGCAGTCGAAAAAAAGGTCTAGATTGGGCATGTTGTGGAACAAGAAATGCATGTACATTGTAGAACTTACAACTTATATGATACAAATCATCCTGCCAAATTTTAATAACTATGCACAATTATAAGATTCAGTTATACATGTACTGTGACAGGAAGTTCCCACATTTATGTTAATATGAATACAAGTATTTATCAAATCAATGCCCAAAAGGGGGATGAGTGAATTTTGTTTCCATAAAGAGAAATAAAATTGAAATGCAAAGAAATTTGTTTCTTACCAGCACATGCCATCTCTTCTTTTGCAATTTTTATTAATTTCTGTTGAGCTTGTGCTTTAACTGCTGGGTCTGAAAAAAAATCATTTAATTTAACTATAATGTACCATGATTTCCTCTCTGACATGAACTTCTTAAAAACATGATTATGATGATAATAAAATTAAAATAAGGACCAAAAATGTAAGAATTATACATATTGATTTAATTGTGTATATGTACCAAATGTTCTTATTAAATGAATTTTTTTGTAAATATTTCGGACATTTGTAACTTTTATGATGTGCTGTGATTATTGTACATAATAAACAGCATTGTCAACTTAAAGTAAATTAAATCATATTTCAAAATAAGATAACTCAACAATGATTTTATATGTATACATAAACACTTATCTCTTAAAAAAGCAAAATGCCAGCCCGACAGCCAAATATCCTTAAAACTTGGAGGATGCAGGCTTCTTTATTTATAATATTTTACAATACACAACTTATACTTAATATACTGTTTGTATTTTCAAACTGTTAGACTGTGTTCATACCAGTTGATTTTAAATCTGAGTAAAGTGGATCATCATGATCGATGTGCAGCTCAAACTACATTTCGTCAACTGTAAGGTGAAAAACTGCTTGGCTAAAAACAATGATATAGTGTTAATAGTACATGTGCATGTACAAATGTATATGTGGAAGGCATACAAAAAGCAATATATTAAATTAAAATCAGTGCAAAGTGCAAAAAAAAGGCATTTTAATATGTCAGATTCTTCATCTGAAGCAATTAACTTAATCATGTTAATTACAATGTAAATTAAACAGTTTGTTTTTTATGTAAAATGTATAGCAAGTGTACTTGTACATGTAGACCGAATTTTCCCCTTCTTGTGTGCTTACATGTATATCAACATTCCTTATTTTAATTTCTTTATTTTTCCACATTTATCTTTTTACTATTTCCTGCTGCAAGCACATGTACATGAGGCAAAAATATTCTGTCTATATCAGTATTGTAATTTAAATGAATGACATATAGAAGATAAAAACCACTTTTTAAAAACAGAGAATTGATACCTTTAAAATGGAAACAGTTAAACAAAATTAACAGACTTGTTGAAATATTGTCTCTATCAAACAATTTGCAATATGTGGCTCAATTTATTAAAAAGTCAGTTATACTGAGAAAAGTGGAACCTTGATTGTATGATACAACACAAACAATAATTTACTTGTTATTACATGTATTAATTTTATATTATAAATATGTTACATATACTGTTATAACAGGGACCATATAAAGTTAGTTATATATGGTCCCTGGTTATAACCATTCTGTATTTGTTCCATGTTTATATGCTTTCAACCCTTAGGGGTAAATAAACTTGCATTAAAAAAGATTATTATACCAATCAACAGCCAAGTTCAAGGTGGGAGCCAGGAAAGCAATAAGAGGAAGTTATTAAAATGACTTTAGTGGAAGTAAAGAGTTCAACTTCAATTGTTGAATAAAAGTATAAAAGATATGGATTATTTAAGTTGCCAGACAATTTATATGCCTAATTAGTAATTTTATTTAGTAATTAGCTTAATACAAAAATTGGAAACATGTGAACTATTGACTTTGGAATGACCCAAAATAATTCTTTCTTAATTGGTGATGGGTGGTAGGTGCGTGGGTAAGTCACAGGGTAACACAAATTATTTTTTATAAGTTGTTCTATGAAATTGAAAACTTTTTGTTGACTAGAAATTCGGCGCTTGTACATTTTTAAGATATATACGTATATTTATATTGAACGAGTCAGAGAATATCATGAATATGTTTCAATAGGTGCAACTTTTGGTAAATCATAGTAATTTCAATGTTTTTTCTTATATTTGTGCAAACTGCAAGCGATTAGAGGGATCGTTAATTAAAATTCGCTCCTTACTTCGGTTTCGTCGCCATCTTGCTGTTCCAACTACACCACCTCCGATCACGGAACAGACAGAACCTGTTCCGGACAGCTGTTCCGAGTCACTCGATTTATGTTCGGAATGTTCAGAGTGTTTAGAACCTATAATCGAGCACAGCCCTAATCTGCTAATCAGAATAAGGCTTGTATATCGGTTTGATGTCATTTTTGAAGTAAAATGGCAGCGCCCAGCTTCGAGAAAACTTGTGAATTTCTAGCCGCGCTAGAAATCAGGTTACATCAAGTTACATCAATTTAGGCAATTTTACAACGAAAATCTGTTTTTGTTGGTACCACGGGAAGCTGAAAAATTACTAGCTGATAGTTCGAATTTGTCGTTGGTAGACCAAGAGCTTGTTACATGTTGGCGACGACAAGTGGAGAGGGATATTTATTGAAGTCGAGCGTCTACCAGGAGAAATTAAAATTAAGTGCTATAGATGAGACACACACAGTTCAGTGGTAAGCAACATTAATAATTTATTTCTTCGTTTATTCATTGATATTTTATGACTTTTCGTTCGTTTACTGGTGTCATTACACATAGCTGTGTTATTTTCGCTGCAGGACGATTCATCCCATAAGTAAAACGGACCACGGAAAATATATAATAGTAAATACAGATATTGTCATATCAACAAATAATTATTGATATAAAAATAATATAATAGAAAAATAATTAATTAATGCATTAAAATTAATAAGGAAAAATTATTACAAATTATTAAAACTTTTACAATGATGATTCATTATACACTACTAATTAATATTGATTGATTGATTGATTAGATGGCTGCTTTACGTCCAGCGAGCAGTATTTCAGCTATATTCAGGACAGGAACAAGTTAACAAACAATAAATCAACAGAAAATGGGGGTTGGATGGGTCACAGGGAATAAAATTTTGACTGCCACTGGAAAAGTGTACAGTTTTGGGTAGGGGCGGAAAATATAGCCTTTTGTAGCGGCTACAATGAGCCTACTCTTTTTCGAAATCTACAATAGGGGTCTTTATCGTGCAAGGAGCGTGGCACTCTCCAAACACGTTACCCACTATGGTCTGTGGTCAGGCTTTCCGTATTATTACCTGACAACCCCAAAACAAGAGGGTCTCCCCTATCCACCACCCGGGGATGAGCTGGGCTGCTCTGCAGGTCGAGCACTGGGAACCCTCCCAGTATGGTCCCAGAATTAATATCGAAAGGTTGTCAATTGCAACAATATATGGTCGAGCTATTCAGAAGACACAATGACAGCTGTACATGTACATGTATGTCTAACAAATGTTTTAAAGTTTTTTTAATTAAGGGTTTATTGTTGTCTTATTAATACTGGTATTTACTTGCAATTGACTATGTCGACTTTGTTGTTATGTGGCATGTCATTAAAAAATAAAAATTCTCTACACTGCCTTTTCCAATAAAACCTGGATGCCTTGATAGTGTTGAACACCATTCAAGCTAACAAACAAAATAACTGATAATCTACTTCATTAACCAACTGTGGGAGGGTATTTCAGGTAAAACAGTGTAATGTTAAAGTGCCAAATAACATGATAGTTAATATATACTTGGAACTAATACAATTTTAACAATTTTGCAGGGGTGAACAAAGTAAGAATGATGACCCATTTAGAGAATGGTTTTCAAGGTTAGAACTACAGTAAGGTCTCCTTGTCCTAACCTTCAATTGGCTGCATTAGCAGCTATTTCTGGACCCAGTAAAAGAAGAAAAAATATGAAAAGGCGTTGCTTAGCTGCAAGAGCAGAAGTAGTACTGGAGTCTTGGGACACACCAACATCAAAATATCCACTGTTTCCAATCCAAACAAAGATAATCTTGAACATGTGTTTGAATGGGTAATAAACAGCATAAAAACAAAACACTTATGTATGCGATTTTCTGTACAACTATAGCAGATGAACATGTAGCAAAACTGTACCTGATGTTTGTAAAATTATTGGGAATCAGTTGTGAACATTTTCAAATGTTCCACAGCAAACCAAATGAAAAAGTGAAAGAAAAAATGTCACGACATGACCATGGATTACAAGATTCTCATCCTGATATGCACAAATTCAGCAGTAATGGGAGTGAATTTCTATGGTGTTCACAATATCGTACAGTGAATAACCCAGGGAAATGGATACAATTGCACAGCAATTAGGTAGAGCCGGCAGAGATGGAACACTTTTTGATGAACTTGTTTTGTTTATATAACACGAAGGACATATGAAGAAAGTAGAGTGTGACAATGTGCAAACACCAGCTTTTGTGTTCTAGTTATATGACTAAACCTTCTTCTATTGCACCTTTGCACAACTGTTGTGATGTTTGCAACAAAAAATGCCCTTGTCATGCTTGTGGAGAGACATGTCCAAGAACACATGTTGCTGCTGTGGCGACTCAACAGGATTCTGATTCTTCTATGAAGAAAGTATGAACAGATTTATTTATCCAGGGAGTCTAGAGCATTCTCGAAAGAAGCTCGAGTCATTTAAAAGTTCATGGACCGAATATAAATCTGGAGCATTACTTCACCATGAAGTCCTTCAATGATTTACTGATACAGTAATGTCAATATTGCACGAAGATGTGAAATATTATTTACACCAGATGAAGTTATGAGAAACTTAAATATGAATATATGCCAAATAAAATGCATTGTTTTTGAAGATACTGAAATGTACAACATGTCGGATAGTGATTGTAACACCTCATCTTATTAAAGTGTCAGAACTGACATGTCATTTCTATAATTACTATGGTTAATGTATATTTTGCCAATATATTATAAATAAGGTAAAAGTTGTGTTGTTCTTCTCCAAAAAGTATATTGTTGCCTTTATTTATATTAACATATATCAGCATGAAGCCAGGGTGTTGCATGCTTGCAATACAATATACCAAAATTTATCATCTTCCTATTTCATGCGGATGATTTAATACAAGTTCTAGCTGCCATATCTTTACATGTTGTGTGCAGTTTCCTGCCCTAATAAAAAATGGATTATATTTAAAATTGCTGAAAGTGGCATTAAACACCATTTACAAAAACATACATTAAGTGGTGCATGGAATTCATTCACATGTGATAAAGTTGTTACAGGTTAGGGTCCAAGGTTGCCAGTTGTCTCTAAGCACTACATCTTTTCAACCAATAAAATTACTATTGAACACCACGAAACAACTGAAATATTGTCGACAGTGATGATCAATGCTAACAACCAATCAATCAATATCATACAGGTAGCAACCAATAAAAAAAAGTAAGAAGTACTAATGTAAGACAATAACAAACAGGTTTCACATGGATTATGATCTTTTATGTGACAGTACAGTATTACAAATGTGGTGAAATATTATATTTTACACCGATACATACAAGTCGCTCCTTGTTTTCTATGATCCATTTATAAAGATTGTTTATCTGTATACATGACACATTTTGGAAACAGTATTCACGACCAGGTTTATAATATACTATTGATCACATGGTCTGTCAAAAATGAGGATGCGGGTCGAGTCTCACTGCCGGCAGGGTGCACTCGACTTATCTTAATTCTCCAAAAAAACAAAATCAGAACGCTATGATATAGCTGAAAAAAGTTTATTATTCCTTGGACTAGAAGTTCAACCAGATTGTCATTGGGAATGTTATGGCAGTGCCTCCATGAAGGTTTGTGCAACAAATCCATTTACATTCAGAACCTTTCTTTGGCAATAAAAGTGAAATACAGTATGCTATGAAACCAAACAACCATAACTTTTATTTTGTGCGATTACCAAGGCGGAACATTTGAAATTTAGCATTGGATAATATTCTGTCCACATCTCCCATTTTACAGGCATCATATATATCACTCAGCAGACATGCACATTTCATTAACTATGCTATGTACAGGGCAATTTTATATTGGATTTTGAGCTAACTGGTTCATCAATGTCTAGATCCTCCAATGATCCTTCCTGAGTTGTCTTTTTAATTCACCAGTTGTCTTTTATTTTTTGGTGCAAACTTCACAAAGATATTTGTTTTCCAGATTGTCAAACATTATTCTTTTTTTATATGTTTGGTCATCAAGGGCTGATGTTCTTTATGAAATCTTGGATACCTCTGTAAAAAAAAAAAGAATGCATTTCTAAGTACACAATACTTCAGCTCAGGAGGATGGTACTTTCCTCTACATTTGACGACACGACAATGTTCACTCTACTTCAATCCCTTTTGGTGTGAATGAAGTGCACATATTTTAACTGCCTTTGCCTTTTCGATGGTAATTTGTAGTAGACACTGCATGCAAACTACCTGGTACCAGTGGAGAGACAAGCTAGTTTTGTCCACATCCAGAATTTAATCAATAATACATCAAGTTCAGTCAACTGTTGTGATGTTGATAACACTAGTACCCAACTACCTCCCCCCCCCCCTTTTTTCTGATATATTTATTTATCAAATGTTAAATGCCTAAAGGAATGTATCCATATGACCAATGATGTTTTTTTTTAAATATAAAATATTATTACCTTAACTTTATCTGGCAAAAACTAATTGACACAAATTCTTTTCCTTTTCAATACATTTTTAGAATCCATAGCAGATATGTAGTTACTGACGCTATTTGCCTTTCTTGGAGTTATAGTTGTTGATATCTTCGTTTTTCTAGCTGTTGGCGAGTGCAAAATTTTGTGCTTTGCAGTTCTCGTCGGGGTCGTTACTTCTGGGCTAATTGCTGCGTCTGGTTGACATTTTCATCGGAAATTTCAGTAGGCGCCACAGAGAAACGCTGGCGGAGCGTACACATTGTTGAATTGTGAATTTTTATCTAAGCAAACTTATCAGTTCATATTTCTCCTTTTGAGTATGCTTCTTCGATGTATCATATTCGATCTCCGAAAGCATGGAAAGTATGTTACAAAAACCGCAAACAAGTACGTCATAGAAATCCCATCAACACCACAGGCGCTTGGGTACAAATTGTGAAATCTCGGCTTTTTTCATTAATGCTGGTATATTTTTATGTAGAACCCTTATTTGCCTCGTTCTACATAAAAATATACCAGCATTAATGAAAAAAGATTTCACAATTTGTACCCAAGCGCCTGTGATCAACACGGGTGCGGTATGTAAGCCAGAATTTCACGTAACTCATTAAAAACACAGAAGGTGTTGACAAAAAACGTACGACTCATTCCCGTCTCGCATGCGAGACGGGATAAATAATCAAAAGCTAAACAGCGGAAACCAGTCGTATCTCAAGGATAACAGATAAACAATGCTGTGTCTTGATTGGCTGCTAAATCGGCAGATAGTTGCCGATTGGAAAACAAATAAGCAGAGCTAAGTTAGGGATGAAAACCCGGCATAATTACGGGGCGGTAGCAATCATAATAGGCTAAATCGGGAGACAGTTGCCGATTGGCCAACTGTGTTGTCTTGTTCAGGTAACTACCGCCGTTAGTCGGCGCACTCTATCCTCTGGATAGATATATGTGGTGCACATCATTGCATGTGTATGGTGCATATAGTCACAGTGAGAATACGAGTAGTTGACGGAGTCACGTGAACATTTATGTACAGTGTATGGGTTATAATACAGTTAGGCATCCACATATAAGTTATTTAAATGTAGAGTTATTAAACTCAGTCTACAATTACTACTTTATCGTAAAAGCACTAAAAGCACTAAAAGGCAAGAAGCAGCATTATACGTAAAATATCAGGCACTAGTCATAAATGCACTAAAATGTTTAAATATTGTTAATCTAAAATTTTACTTTCTGATATCAAAAAGGGCATGTATAGCGGTTTCTAAAACTATAAAGCTGCTAAAACACGATGCTTGAGTTAAAACGATAAGATGCACTTGGTCAAGCGTGGAGTCAAAATAAAATTCATAGATATATACAAGAAGGGTATCATCACTATTGCATTTTTTCTATTAAAACACTAAAAGCATCGGATTATACATAGTTTATATATTTATAGAATCCTGCCCCCCCCCCTTCCTTTAACTGTCTCATCCTTTCCATATGTAGGTTATAGCACATGTTCCTGGTTAGTTCATCCAGCTCTATATAACCTTGTTTTTTTTCAGCTTACTGATATAAGGCATCTGTTGGTTTGTACAGTCCAGTATGAGTTGAAGTAGGTTGTTTTGGGTGACAAACTCTTGGTAAACATCGTTTCTGATGTTATCTAGGTAGCTTTTGATATGTCGGAGATGCCTTCTCCGAACGTTTTCCAGCTTTGGACACTTGAGAATAAAATGTTGTAGATCATCTCGCTCATCTCCGCATAGGCAGCATATAGTTTTGTTATAACTATCTCCATACTTTTTTCTTGTTGTATTAAACAGGTATGTTTGAGTTACAAGCTGATCGTGTGACGAAATCCAAACTAACACGGAATCAGGTTTCTAACTTTTATTAACTGCAAACTTCTATTTACAATATGTACAGCTACTTTCACTTTCAACAGTACCACATTGGATAACTGCTATTGTCACTGTCTAATCTTACAACTATTACTTGAACTTAAACTCCTATAAATGTTACAACTATGTCTTATATACTATTTTATAAAGAATATTGTAGAAAGTTCTTTTTCAAGTAGTTTCTATAATTATCTAAATCTTTCTTATCAAATAAAAGTAACATGTAAATTTCAGAAGCTTCCAGATAAACAATAGTACAATCAACTAATTTCTAGAATAAACCATAACATCCTTGTTCTTAACAAATTATATAACAATAAGAATATGGCATAGTTAAAAAATAATCACAAGTAAAATAATTACAATTGTTCATGTAATATCGTGAATACAGTTCGCGACAGATCTTGACTTCTGCCGCTCTTATTTTTCTATGTACATTTTCTGCGCCTTCCCAAATATTATGTGGTTGTGACATCGGGTTTTTCTGTAATTGGAGGTAAAACAGTTGACTTCTTAGCTATATCTTCCTCACATTGTTGAGACCAGTATAAGTTTTGTGCCTTCCTTACTTCTTTTTTCCACGCCTTTTTTGATCTAGGGTTTTTCATTAGTTCCTGTATTGTCTCCATTCCATATTTCTCTAAAACTAGTTCAGCCCTTTCTGTAAAAAGTTCGCTGCTATTTCTGTTGAAGCAATGTTGTCTAATTACTAGTAAGATATTATACTCTGCTGACGATGGGCATCTGATTATATTCTTAAGGAGTGACAGTATATTATTAAGATCTATATACATCTGTATTGGAATTGCACCAACGAATAGGTAAACTGCAATCTAATTAAAATTAAATCTTTCACTAGCTCCCCCTTTTTGTTATTGTCGCTCTGAAGATCTAACAACATACCATTACAGGTTATCTCAAATTGAACTTTTGATATAAATATTATCCAATGAAAAATCTTGGTATTCCCCAAAAAATTAACCAATCAAACGTAAGATTTTATCTTAACTTGGGGTTATGTTATGAAAAAGGTACAATAATAATGGCAGAGAGATTCCGAACAATGACAGAGGATTCCCCAACATTAAAGGTTGTGGAAGACATTTTTTGATTGGTCAATACAGAAGTTCATTATGAGATGACCTGTAATGGAATGTTGTTAGATCAGCAAAAAGGGGGAGCCAAGTGAAGATATAATTACCGTCTCCCATGGGAAACGGTATACATAGTCAAATGATGATCAGTCTTCGGAGTAAATGACACTCTGTTACTTGATTGGGTGGTTTACTAAATCTATAAATATTTTTGTCATTTCATTGGTTTACGTCAGGATCGCACTAGTATGTGTACTGAAATTTCGATATATTCTTAGGTTGAATCGGGGTTGAAATCAGTATTTTAGTGTAGTAATGTTACGTTCCACATGTTGACTTCTATTTCATTCAATGCATTGGTCAGTAAACAATTATAAGGTAAACAATGTACCAAAATCTCCCAACTTTATAAAGCTGTTTCGGAAAAAATTATATGTTCTAAATTTTGTTTCGTTAAATCAGTATTTTAGTGTAATAATGTTACGTTCCACATATTGACTTCTATTTCATTCAATGCATTGGTCAACGAACAATTTAAAAGGTAAACATTGTATCAAAATCTCCCTACTCTTTAAAGCTGTGTGGGTTAGGCGAAAATTATATGTTCTGTATCTTTATTTTTTGTTCTGATATTTGATGCAAATTTAACAACACATATTTTTACTGATCATTTTGAACATTTGTTTAGGGAGTCAACTTAAAATTATTTTTTTTTAAAGCACGTGTGAAGTAACGACATGCATTTAAATCTCTCAAGCACCACTGGATAATAGTTTAGCGTAAACAAAGTCCTTACAAGGTACATGTACATTGTATACAATGTACATATAACATTACATATAATGTATAAATTACAAAAAACCAGATACTTTAATAAATCCATTAAATTTGTAATGCAGCTAAGAGACGGTTAGCTTTTTAGAAAAGCTAAACTTGTTTTAATTAAATTGAGGTAGACTGCAGTATTTGAGGTTTTGTTTGGAAGGCCTCAAGATTTTCCTCTACATCTTTTCTAGTTGTTCTATTTCATATTGCCTACATTTCATTATCTCAAGCCTATCATTCCTGCTAGTCCAAACCAAACTTAAAATACTCAACAAATAAGCAGAGCTAAGTTAGTGATGAAAACCCCGCATAACATTGCGGTAGCAATAATAATAGGCCGACCGCTTTTCGTTGCCACTCGAGAAAAGCCGAGCGATCACGAATCGGTTACGATAAAAAAAGAAAAAAATATGCAAGATAATGGGAATTTAACTGTTTTAAAAGGAAAGTCGCATTGATTTGTGTATGTTTATCATAAAATGTGTATCATAAAACTTAAACGGAGAAAAACGGAAAAACAAGTGAGAAAAGGAGAACAATTTTAATCTTTTCCTGCTTACTGACAAGGTTCACATCAACTATCTTACCGCGTAGAACGATGCATCTAGAGATGCTTAGCATAGTGCATGCTTCATATGCTGACTCTGACCTATATTTTGCGGTTGCCTGATTTGGCTATCTAAAAATTGTATACTTATAATGAAGTGATGTTAATAATAACAATACATAATAACATTAAAAAACAGTACGTATTTTTGTCCACGAAAAATAAAGCTTAGAGACGGCTAGCTTTTTAGGAAAGCTAATACTTGTTGTACCATTATACACAATCGATCGTCGCCATGATTTGTTTACTTTCTTAAACGTACACGTGTTTTTTGTTAAACACACTCTGATTGGTGCAGTTGTTGGTTCCTGCATCCAATCAAAACCGTTCCTGTGTGACACCGAAATACCGTCTAGATCTGCCAAGGGTGAAGATAAGAGTATCGGATCGTAACCCTTGGCTAGCGAAGATGGTTAATATCAATTTTTGGTGAAATTTGTAGTTTTTACCCATAACTTAAATGTCATAATAGCTAGAGTGAAACTGTCAAATGCAAATGATCAGCAAGGCAAGGCCTACAAATTAATACTAAATTGTCAGCTGACTTTTTATAGGAGTTTTTGCTCTTAATGATGAATTTGGAATAAAATAATTGGTTTTTGTGTTATAAGTTAGTCTATAAATGCTACAGTAAAACTGTAAATTACTAAATTAACCGAAAGGACAAGGTCAGGTGAGCTGCATCACTTGGTGTCCGTCGTCGTTAACTTTTTAAAAAAATGTTCTCCTCCAAAACCACTGAAGGGATTGCTTTGAATCTTTGAGTTTGCATACATCATCAGTATAAAATGTCCTCTACCAAGTTTGCACAAATCATGGCCTCAGAACCGGTTACAAAACAAGCCCCATTTAAATTATCTGGACTGATTTCTTGCCATATATGCAGACCAACCAACATGGCCACTGCTAAAAATAGAACAGGGGGTCAAAATACAGTTTTTGGCTTATAGTTCAAAAAGTATAACAGATACAGGAAAACAAATAGACTTTCCTTCTTCAGCATCTAAAGCTCTACAAAACACTCCATTGGGTCAAAGTTGTATGATGACTCCTTGTAGGAGTTATTGCCCTTTAATTGTCGAAATTGATGATTATTGCCATTTTTGCCTCAAAATCTAGAACATTATTAGAACTAGAGAAAAAGTTAGCATTGCTTAATTGTTCTGCTCTATGAGGGCTACAAAAATGACCTGGGTTAAGATTGTCTGATTAACCGTTTAAGAGTTATTCCTCTTGAACTGTTTTTTTTTAATAGGTTTTAATTGATTTTTAAAAATCGTCTCCTCTGAAACCACTGAAAGTACTGCTTTGAATCTTTGTACACATCATCTGTCAAATGTCCTCAAACAAGTTTGCACAAACCATGGCCGCAGATTAACGAACATGGCCGCCATATCTAAGGATAGAGCTGTGGGGGGGGGGGGGGGTCAAAATACAGTTTTTGGCTTATAGTTCAAAAAGTCTAACAGATACATGAAAACCGAAGAGACATGCCTTCATCGGCATCGAAAGCTGTACCAAACACTCCATTGGATCAAAGTTGTATGATGACTCGTTGTAGGAGTAATTGCCCTTTAATTGTCGAAATTGATGATTTTTGCCAATTTTGCCTCAAAATCTTGAAAATTATTAGAACTAGAGAAAACTTTAGCATTGCTTACATATAATTGTTCTGCTCTATGAGGGCTACAAAAATGACTTAAGGGTCAAGATTGTCTGATTAACCGTTTAAGAGTTATTCCCCTTGAACTGTTTTTTTTAATTGGTTTTAATTGATTTTTTAAAATCTTCTCCTCTGAAACAACTGAAAGTACTGCTTTGAAACTTTGTACACATCATCCGTCAAATTTCCTCAAACAAGTTTGCCCCAACCATGGCTGCAGATTAACCAACATGGCCACCATGGCTAAAAATAGGACTGAGGGGGGGGGGGGAAATACAGTTTTTGGCTTATATTTAAAAAAGTGTAACAGATACAGGAAAACCGAAGAGACATGCCTTCATCTGCATCAAAAGCTCTACGAAACACTCCATTGGGTTGAAGTTGTATGATGACTCCTTATAGGAGTTATTGCCCTTTAATTGACGAAATTGATTATTTTTGACATTTTTGCCTCAAAATCTAGAACATTATTAGAACTAGAGAAAAAGTTAGCATTGCTTAATTGTTCTGCTCTATGAGGGCTACAAAAATGACCTGGGTTAAGATTGTCTGATTAACCGTTTAAGAGTTATTCCTCTTGAACTGTTTTTTTTTAATAGGTTTTAATTGATTTTTAAAAATCGTCTCCTCTGAAACCACTGAAAGTACTGCTTTGAATCTTTGTACACATCATCTGTCAAATGTCCTCAAACAAGTTTGCACAAACCATGGCCGCAGATTAACGAACATGGCCGCCATATCTAAGGATAGAGCTGTGGGGGGGGGGGGGGGGTCAAAATACAGTTTTTGGCTTATAGTTCAAAAAGTCTAACAGATACATGAAAACCGAAGAGACATGCCTTCATCGGCATCGAAAGCTGTACCAAACACTCCATTGGATCAAAGTTGTATGATGACTCGTTGTAGGAGTAATTGCCCTTTAATTGTCGAAATTGATGATTTTTGCCAATTTTGCCTCAAAATCTTGAAAATTATTAGAACTAGAGAAAACTTTAGCATTGCTTACATGTAATTGTTCTGCTCTATGAGGGCTACAAAATGACTCTAGGGTCAAGATTGTCTGATGAACCGTTTAGGAATTATTCTCCTTGAACATTTTTTTAATCAATTTTACTTGGTTTTAAAAAATCTTCTCTTCTTTAACCAATGAAAGGACAGCTTTGAAACATTGCACACATCATCTTTAGGATGTCTTCTACCAAAATTTTGCAAATCATGACACCTGACTACCTACATAGCTACGTTGGCTTAAAATAGAAAAAATGAACAAAGGGGAAGGTGGGGGGGGGGGGGGGTGGGAGTCGAGAGAGTTTTCGACTGATAGTTAAAAAAGTATAACAGGTACAGCAAATTTGAAGTGAACCTCCCTTCTCCATGTAAGCATCAAAAGCTCCTCCTTATAGGAGTTATTTCCCTTAAAAGGTCAAAATTAATGATTTTTGCAGAAGTGTTGGGCAATTCCTTATAGCAACGAAAAGCTGGATAAAAAAGGGTTGTTTGGTTTCAGGTTCAGGTGAGCGATACAGGCTCCTGGGAGCCTCTAGTTTTTATTGAAATGAGAGAAAATAGAAAACATTTGTTCGTCATGTTTTTTTGTTGTAAATATGAGGAATCAAATATAAGAAAGGGAGATAAATCAAACCCACAAACCTCACAGTTATCAAGATGAAAGAAAAAAACAATAATTACAGAAATCACCAAAAGTTAGAAAAACATTTAAACCACTAAACCAAAACTAAGGACATTAATTCAAATTCTAATTCTTTATTGCAAATTACACCCATATGGGTCAAAGCAACATAATAACATTGTAAACAAAAAATTAATACAAACATACTCCAAGTACAGTAGTTATTATTTCTAATATAACTACAAATGTAGTACATTTTAACCGATGTGGACCCTATTTTCGCATTTCAAATGATTGCTTTATAAAGTCCTTAACATAATTTATATGTTCTGATTTTAGACAGAGGATATATTTTACTTTTTCATCTGTACTTAAATTTGCAAAGCTCTTGTCTATATTTGAAATTTTTGAAAAGAACATATCTCTTGGTAGAGTGTTAATTTGACAATTTAAAATGTAAAATGTAAAATTAATCACTCATAGGCTTGCACATGGTAAGGGGGAACTAGTAAAATCTAAAAAATTGGTCACTGTTCAATCGTATCATCCATCGCTGTCAGAAAACATTGTATAGCAATGGTCTGATTGCAATATTTATTGATTTCTGTAGGTTGTTAAATCTCCTGAAGAACGTGACATCAGGGAGGAAGACGAGAGAATAGATGCGTGAGTGTAATTTAATGAGCAAACAGCTAGGAGACTGTCTTTAAATGTATTTAGCAGATGGCAATAACTGTATAGTTCAACTTTTTGTGGACATTATTAAACTATGCCTTTCGAAACTATTCCAATTATTTCTTTATTAATTTTCTGAAGGAACAGATTTTAAACTTGATTAAATGTAAAAGTTATTCATCACAAATGGTTAATTTCCCTTATGGTTTGTTTCCGCTATAGAATCATGTTACTATTAAAGAGTGTAATAGGTTCTTATGTACGTTTTTGGGAAAGACAGGGTGAACTTCCATGAGTTATAGAAATTGTATGTCTTTTTGCGAGTGGAATGCATCAGAACAAGCGAAAAGACTAAACAATTTCTATCATGAACGGAAGAACAGCATGGCTTTCCCAAAAGTGCTTGAAAGTACCTGTTTCTTTAGAAAACCAGCAAACTTTAGTATAGACATATCCTTTAGATTTTTCATCAGGTTTAAGATCCCACATCTAATAAGAACATCCAAAACAATAGGACTGTTACGTTTCCATAAAAACATTTTTATTTCAGACTTTTTATTGGCTAATGCAACAAGTGCAGATGAGTCTATACGCAGTAATTTCAAACTGAAATCTGACATTTATGAAAGATTACCATGATTACTAAAACTCTTTTTGTAAAATCTGACTCACTACAGATAGCAAATTTTTTGCCCACTTTAAATGTTAGCAGGGAAAAGCAAAATCTATTTTTAGTGTATTTATTTAAATATTTAACCATTAGAGAATTGATGATATACATGTAATACATTTGTTCAGAGATGATAAGGCTTTTAAATATGCTATTTTATCAAATTGTTTTATCAGTATACATGTATACTGATCAAGATGACATCTTTTAAGGTGCACCTTGCATTATGGTTCCATAGATATTTGTGAAATATGACTTAAGAATGTTAATATGGACCCTTCAATTGAAATATAACAAGTACCCTCCCACACAAATGACATTACTTAAACATAAAAAAATTTCAGACAAAACTTTAGAAATCTCTGAAACACTCTATTTAAAAATCTATAATTGCATGAAATTCAAGAAAAATCATCAACACATAAGAGAAAGATTTCAGGTTGACCACATGTGGAATGTAGTGGCACTGTTGTAGTGGCACTGTTGTAGTGCTTTGTAGTAATATAAAGAATCATAAGATGCGGATTGCTAGCATTTAAACTACACCTACATTCATATCACTCACTTTTTCTTGTTTGAATGATCATCTGATTAAACTGTTCAAGTATTATACATAAGATGTCAAATGCATCCTGGATAAAATTAAATTGTTATAAAAGCTTTTAATTGGCAGCATTCACACATCAATTATACACAACATATTAAGGTAGTGTTACAGCAGTTGGCATGACAAGGTCAAAATGATCTGGTTTTCAAATCTTGAACTCAAACCAGATCAGTTTGACCTTGTCATGCTAACTGCTGTAACAAGGTTTGCTACATTTGACCTATACATGATTTACTTCACTAAAAATGGTACTTCTAGTTTTTACAGATATAAAAAGCTAATGGATTATGCAGACGATTTAAAGGAAATTGATGAAATTCTCTTGAGCGCATGGGAAGAGAAAATGAGGATGTTTATGAAGATATTCTCGGGTGAGGTAAATTCTAAATTTTAACAATCAAAAAGGAAATGGTTTCCAAATGTTGGTAGATGATTGCAGTAGGGATATGAAAGTTGTTTTATTGATAGATCACAATGTTTGAATTTGTTTGTTGGTTGAATCCTCTTGTTCATCGATGTTTTCAAGAATTGTTGCTGTTCAAACTTGAAAATGTTCCCCAGTGTCTAGTGCTCACTTATGTTAGCAACCACTATTAAATGGTTTGTTAGATTTGCTTAAATATAAGTTATTGTTAAATAATGGTGGGTAGGGAAATAGGGTATCTATTTTGTGTAATCAACTCCTCCTACAGTTTTCAACCCAGATCTGTGACACTTCACAGAAAGATTGCACATGTATTGAAGTTGTGCACATGCTATTATGGAAATGTTCCATGATTTCTTTCCTAATTTTCCAGCCTTGGGAACTTATTTATTTTTCAGAACGTTTGCATAAGATGGTATCTTTTTGGGTAATCAGCTGCTCCTACAGTTTTCAACCCAGATCTCTGAAACTTCACAGAAAGATTGCACATGTATTAAAGTTGTGCACATGCTATTATGGAAATGTTCAAAGATTGTTTCCCTAATTTTCCTGCCTTGGAAACTTAGTCATTTTTCAGAACATTGTACCTATTTTGTGTAATCCACTCCTACATTTTTTTACACAGACCCAACCATCTTTCAATAAATTGTAAACCATTCCGTTTCATATTTATTAAGGTACTTTGTTTGCAACCAGGCCATTTCAGACTTTGGCGATTTTTCAAAAAGTTATACTAGATAAGAAAAGGAAATAGCATATCTCTGTAAAAGGTTGGAAGGGTTTGCCTAGCCTCAGTCAATACCCACCATGGTTTAGTAAAGAAAACTAATTCTTGTGTTATAATTTACATGTTTTATATTCTCTGACTGAAACCATTACCTCTGTTACAGGTATAGAAACATGTTTTATATTCTCTCACTGAAACCATTACCTCTGTTACAGGTATAGAAACATGTTTTATATTCTCTCACTGAAACCATTACCTCTGTTACAGGTATAGAAACATGTTTTATATTCTCTGACTGAAACCATTACCTCTATTACAGGTATAGAAACATGTTTTATATTCTCTGACTGAAACCATTACCTCTGTTACAGGTATAGAAACATGTTTTATATTCTCTGACTGAAACCATTACCTCTGTTACAGGTATAGAAACATGTTTTATATTCTCTGACTGAAACCATTACCTCTGTTACAGGTATAGAAAAATGTTTTATATTCTCTGACTGAAACCATTACCTCTGTTACAGGTATAGAAACATGTTTTATATTCTCTGACTGAAACCATTACCTCTGTTACAGGTATAGAAACATGTTTTATATTCTCTCAATGAAACCATTGCCTCTGTTACAGGTATAGAAACATGTTTTATATTCTCTGACTGAAACCATTACCTCTGTTACAGGTATAGAAACATGTTTTTATTCTCTGACTGAAACCATTACCTCTGTTACAGGTATAGAAACATGTTTTATATTCTCTGACTGAAACCATTAACTCTGTTACAGATATAGAAACATGTTTTATATTCTCTGACTGAAACCATTACCTCTGTTACAGGTATAGAAACATGTTTTATATTCTCTGACTGAAACCATTACCTCTGTTACAGGTATAGAAACATGTTTTATATTCTCTGACTGAAACCATTACCTCTGTTACAGGTATAGAAACATGTTTTATATTCTCTGACTGAAACCATTACCTCTGGTTGTTACAGGTATAGAAACATGTTTTATATTCTCTGACTGAAACCATTACCTCTGGTTGTTACAGGTATAGAAACATGTTTTATATTCTCTGACTGAAACCATTACCTCTGTTACAGGTATAGAAACATGTTTTATATTCTCTGACTGAAACCATTACCTCTGTTACAGGTATAGAAACATGTTTTATATTCTCTGACTGAAACCATTACCTCTGTTACAGGTATAGAAACATGTTTTATATTCTCTGACTGAAACCATTACCTCTGTTACAGGTATAGAAACATGTTTTATATTCTCTGACTGAAACCATTACCTCTGTTACAGGTATAGAATCATGTTTTATATTCTCTGACTGAAACCATTACCTCTGTTACAGGTATAGAAACATGTTTTATATTCTCTGACTGAAACCATTACCTCTGTTACAGGTATAGAAACATGTTTTATATTCTCTGACTGAAACCATTACCTCTGTTACAAGTATAGAAACATGTTTTATATTCTCTCACTGAAACCATTACCTCTGTTACAGGTATAGAAACATGTTTTATATTCTCTCACTGAAACTATTACCTCTGTTACAGGTATAGAAACATGTTTTATATTCTCTGACTGAAACCATTACCTCTGTTACAGGTATAGAAACATGTTTTATATTCTCTGACTGTAACCATTACCTCTGTTACAGGTATAGAAACATGTTTTATATTCTCTGACTGAAACCATTACCTCTGTTACAGGTATAGAAACATGTTTTACATTCTCTCACTGAAACCATTACCTCTGTTACAGGTATAGAAACATGTTTTATATTCTCTGACTGAAACCATTACCTCTGTTACAGGTATAGAAACATGTTTTATATTCTCTCACTGAAACCATTACCTCTGTTACAGGTATAGAAACATGTTTTATATTCTCTCACTGAAACCATTACCTCTGTTACAGGTATAGAAACATGTTTTATATTCTCTGACTGAAACCATTACCTCTGTTACAGGTATAGAAACATGTTTTATATACTCTCACTGAAACCATTGCCTCTGTTACAGGTATAGAAGCATGTTTTATATTCTCTCACTGAAACCATTACCTCTGTTACAGGTATAGAAACATGTTTTATATTCTCTCACTGAAACCATTACCTCTGTTTACAGGTATAGAAACATGTTTTATATTCTCTCACTGAAACCATTACCTCTGTTACAGGTATAGAAACATGTTTTATATTCTCTGACTGAAACCATTAACTCTGTTACAGGTATAGAAACATGTTTTATATTCTCTGACTGAAACCATTACCTCTGTTACAGCTATAGAAACATGTTTTATATTCTCTGACTGAAACCATTAACTCTGTTACAGGTATAGAAACATGTTTTATATTCTCTGACTGAAACCATTACCTCTGTTACAGGTATAGGAACATGTTTTATATTCTCTGACTGAAACCATTACCTCTGTTACAGGTATAGAAACATGTTTATATTCTCTGACTGAAACCATTACCTCTGTTACAAGTATAGAACATGTTTTATATTCTCTGACTGAAACCATTACCTCTGTTACAGGTATAGAAACATGTTTTATATTCTCTGACTGAAACCATTACCTCTGTTACAGGTATAGAAAAATGTTTTATATTCTATGACTGAAACCATTACCTCTGTTACAGGTATAGAAACATGTTTTATATTCTCTCACTGAAACCATTACCTCTGTTACAGGTATAGAAACATGTTATATATTCTCTCACTGAAACCATTACCTCTGTTACAGGTATAGAAACATGTTTTATATTCTCTCACTGAAACCATTACCTCTGTTACAGGTATAGAAACATGTTTTATATTCTCTCACTGAAACCATTACCTCTGTTACAGGTATAGAAACATGTTTTATATTCTCTGACTGAAACCATTAACTCTGTTACAGATATAGAAACATGTTTTATATTCTCTGACTGAAACCATTACCTCTGTTACAGGTATAGAAACATGTTTTATATTCTCTGACTGAAACCATTACCTCTGTTACAGGTATAGAAACATGTTTTATATTCTCTGACTGAAACCATTACCTCTGTTACAGGTATAGAGACATGTTTTATATTCTCTGACTGAAACCATTACCTCTGGTTGTTACAGGTATAGAAACATGTTTTATATTCTCTGACTGAAACCATTACCTCTGGTTGTTACAGGTATAGAAACATGTTTTATATTCTCTGACTGAAACCATTACCTCTCGTTGTTACAGGTATAGAAACATGTTTTATATTCTCTGACTGAAACCATTACCTCTGTTACAGGTATAGAAACATGTTTTATATTCTCTGACTGAAACCATTACCTCTGTTACAGGTATAGAAACATGTTTTATATTCTCTGACTGAAACCATTACCTCTGTTACAGCTATAGAAACATGTTTTATATTCTCTGACTGAAACCATTAACTCTGTTACAGGTATAGAAACATGTTTTATATTCTCTGACTGAAACCATTACCTCTGTTACAGGTATAGGAACATGTTTTATATTCTCTGACTGAAACCATTACCTCTGTTACAGGTATAGAAACATGTTTATATTCTCTGACTGAAACCATTACCTCTGTTACAAGTATAGAACATGTTTTATATTCTCTGACTGAAACCATTACCTCTGTTACAGGTATAGAAACATGTTTTATATTCTCTGACTGAAACCATTACCTCTGTTACAGGTATAGAAAAATGTTTTATATTCTATGACTGAAACCATTACCTCTGTTACAGGTATAGAAACATGTTTTATATTCTCTCACTGAAACCATTACCTCTGTTACAGGTATAGAAACATGTTATATATTCTCTCACTGAAACCATTACCTCTGTTACAGGTATAGAAACATGTTTTATATTCTCTCACTGAAACCATTACCTCTGTTACAGGTATAGAAACATGTTTTATATTCTCTCACTGAAACCATTACCTCTGTTACAGGTATAGAAACATGTTTTATATTCTCTGACTGAAACCATTAACTCTGTTACAGATATAGAAACATGTTTTATATTCTCTGACTGAAACCATTACCTCTGTTACAGGTATAGAAACATGTTTTATATTCTCTGACTGAAACCATTACCTCTGTTACAGGTATAGAAACATGTTTTATATTCTCTGACTGAAACCATTACCTCTGTTACAGGTATAGAGACATGTTTTATATTCTCTGACTGAAACCATTACCTCTGGTTGTTACAGGTATAGAAACATGTTTTATATTCTCTGACTGAAACCATTACCTCTGGTTGTTACAGGTATAGAAACATGTTTTATATTCTCTGACTGAAACCATTACCTCTCGTTGTTACAGGTATAGAAACATGTTTTATATTCTCTGACTGAAACCATTACCTCTGTTACAGGTATAGAAACATGTTTTATATTCTCTGACTGAAACCATTACCTCTGTTACAGGTATAGAAACATGTTTTATATTTTCTGACTGAAACCATTACCTCTGTTACAGGTATAGAAACATGTTTTATATTCTCTGACTGAAACCATTACCTCTGTTACAGGTATAGAATCATGTTTTATATTCTCTGACTGAAACCATTACCTCTGTTACAGGTATAGAAACATGTTTTATATTCTCTGACTGAAACCATTACCTCTGTTACAAGTATAGAAACATGTTTTATATTCTCTCACTGAAACCATTACCTCTGTTACAGGTATAGAAACATGTTTTATATTCTCTCACTGAAACTATTACCTCTGTTACAGGTATAGAAACATGTTTTATATTCTCTGACTGAAACCATTACCTCTGTTACAGGTATAGAAACATGTTTTATATTCTCTGACTGTAACCATTACCTCTGTTACAGGTATAGAAACATGTTTTATATTCTCTGACTGAAACCATTACCTCTGGTTGTTACAGCTATAGAAACATGTTTTACATTCTCTCACTGAAAACATTACCTCTGTTACAGGTATAGAAACATGTTTTATATTCTCTGACTGAAACCATTACCTCTGTTACAGGTATATAAACATGTTTTATATTCTCTCACTGAAACCATTACCTCTGTTACAGGTATAGAAACATGTTTTATATTCTCTCACTGAAACCATTAGCTCTGTTACAGGTATAGAAACATGTTTTATATTCTCTGACTGAAACCATTACCTCTGTTACAGGTATAGAAACATGTTTTATATACACTCACTGAAACCATTGCCTCTGTTACAGGTATAGAAGCATGTTTTATATTCTCTCACTGAAACCATTACCTCTGTTACAGGTATAGAAACATGTTTTATATTCTCTCACTGAAACCATTACCTCTGTTTACAGGTATAGAAACATGTTTTATATTCTCTCACTGAAACCATTACCTCTGTTACAGGTATAGAAACATGTTTTATATTCTCTGACTGAAACCATTAACTCTGTTACAGGTATAGAAACATGTTTTATATTCTCTGACTGAAACCATTACCTCTGTTACAGCTATAGAAAAATGTTTTATATTCTCTGACTGAAACCATTAACTCTGTTACAGGTATAGAAACATGTTTTATATTCTCTGACTGAAACCATTACCTCTGTTACAGGTATAGGAACATGTTTTATATTCTCTGACTGAAACCATTACCTCTGTTACAGGTATAGAAACATGTTTATATTCTCTGACTGAAACCATTACCTCTGTTACAAGTATAGAACATGTTTTATATTCTCTGACTGAAACCATTACCTCTGTTACAGGTATAGAAACATGTTTTATATTCTCTGACTGAAACCATTACCTCTGTTACAGGTATAGAAACATGTTTTATATTCTCTGACTGAAACCATTACCTCTGTTACAGGTATAGAAACATGTTTTATATTCTCTCACTGAAACCATTACCTCTGTTACAGGTATAGAAACATGTTATATATTCTCTCACTGAAACCATTACCTCTGTTACAGGTATAGAAACATGTTTTATATTCTCTCACTGAAACCATTACCTCTGTTACAGGTATAGAAACATGTTTTATATTCTCTCACTGAAACCATTACCTCTGTTACAGGTATAGAAACATGTTTTATATTCTCTCACTGAAACCATTACCTCTGTTACAGGTATAGAAACATGTTTTATATTCTCTCACTGAAACTATTACCTCTGTTACAGGTATAGAAACATGTTTTATATTCTCTGACTGAAACCATTACCTCTGTTACAGGTATAGAAACATGTTTTATATTCTCTGACTGTAACCATTACCTCTGTTACAGGTATAGAAACATGTTTTATATTCTCTGACTGAAACCATTACCTCTGGTTGTTACAGCTATAGAAACATGTTTTACATTCTCTCACTGAAACCATTACCTCTGTTACAGGTATAGAAACATGTTTTATATTCTCTTACTGAAACCATTACCTCTGTTACAGGTATAGAAACATGTTTTATATTCTCTCACTGAAACCATTACCTCTGTTACAGGTATAGAAACATGTTTTATATTCTCTCACTGAAACCATTACCTCTGTTACAGGTATAGAAACATGTTTTATATTCTCTCACTGAAACCATTACCTCTGTTACAGGTATAGAAACATATTTTATATACTCTCACTGAAACCATTGCCTCTGTTACAGGTATAGAAGCATGTTTTATATTCTCTCACTGAAACCATTACCTCTGTTACAGGTATAGAAACATGTTTTATATTCTCTGACTGAAACCATTAACTCTGTTACAGGTATAGAAACATGTTTTATATTCTCTGACTGAAACCATTACCTCTGTTACAGCTATAGAAACATGTTTTATATTCTCTGACTGAAACCATTAACTCTGTTACAGGTATAGAAACATGTTTTATATTCTCTGACTGAAACCATTACCTCCGTTACAGGTATAGAAACATGTTTTATATTCTCTGACTGAAACCATTACCTCTGTTACAGGTATAGAAACATGTTTATATTCTCTGACTGAAACCATTACCTCTGTTACAAGTATAGAACATGTTTTATATTCTCTGACTGAAACCATTACCTCTGTTACAGGTATAGAAACATGTTTTATATTCTCTGACTGAAACCATTACCTCTGTTACAGGTATAGAAAAATGTTTTATATTCTCTGACTGAAACCATTACCTCTGTTACAGGTATAGAAACATGTTTTATATTCTCTCACTGAAACCATTACCTCTGTTACAGGTATAGAAACATGTTATATATTCTCTCACTGAAACCATTACCTCTGTTACAGGTATAGAAACATGTTTTATATTCTCTGACTGAAACCATTACCTCTGTTACAGGTATAGAAACATGTTTTATATTCTCTGACTGAAACCATTACCTCTGTTACAGGTATAGAAACATGTTTTATATTCTCTGACTGAAACCATTACCTCTGTTACAGGTATAGAAACATGTTTTGTATTCTCTGACTGAAACCATTACCTCTGGTTGTTACAGGTATAGAAACATGTTTTATATTCTCTGACTGAAACCATTACCTCTGTTACAAGTATAGAACATGTTTTATATTCTCTGACTGAAACCATTACCTCTGTTACAGGTATAGAAACATGTTTTATATTCTCTGACTGAAACCATTACCTCTGTTACAGGTATAGAAAAATGTTTTATATTCTCTGACTGAAACCATTACCTCTGTTACAGGTATAGAAACATGTTTTATATTCTCTGACTGAAACCATTACCTCTGTTACAGGTATAGAAACATGTTTTATATTCTCTCACTGAAACCGTTACCTCTGTTACAGGTATAGAAACATGTTTTATATTCTCTCACTGAAACCATTACCTCTGTTACAGGCATAGAAACATGTTTTATATTCTCTGACTGAAACCATTACCTCTGTTACAGGTATAGAAACATGTTTTATATTCTCTGACTGAAACCATTACCTCTGTTACAGGTATAGAAACATGTTTTATATTCTCTGACTGAAACCATTACCTCTGTTACAGGTATAGAAACATGTTTTATATTCTCTGACTGAAACCATTACCTCTGTTACAGGTATAGAAACATGTTTTATATTCTCTGACTGAAACCATTACCTCTGTTACAAGTATAGAAACATGTTTTATATTCTCTGACTGAAACCATTACCTCTGTTACAGGTATAGAAACATGTTTTATATTCTCTGACTGAAACCATTACCTCTGTTACAGGTATAGAAACATGTTTTGTATTCTCTGACTGAAACCATTACCTCTGGTTGTTACAGGTATAGAAACATGTTTTATATTCTCTGACTGAAACCATTACCTCTGTTACAAGTATAGAACATGTTTTATATTCTCTGACTGAAACCATTACCTCTGTTACAGGTATAGAAACATGTTTTATATTCTCTGACTGAAACCATTACCTCTGTTACAGGTATAGAAAAATGTTTTATATTCTCTGACTGAAACCATTACCTCTGTTACAGGTATAGAAACATGTTTTATATTCTCTGACTGAAACCATTACCTCTGTTACAGGTATAGAAACATGTTTTATATTCTCTCACTGAAACCGTTACCTCTGTTACAGGTATAGAAACATGTTTTATATTCTCTCACTGAAACCATTACCTCTGTTACAGGCATAGAAACATGTTTTATATTCTCTGACTGAAACCATTACCTCTGTTACAGGTATAGAAACATGTTTTATATTCTCTGACTGAAACCATTACCTCTGTTACAGGTATAGAAACATGTTTTATATTCTCTGACTGAAACCATTACCTCTGTTACAGGTATAGAAACATGTTTTATATTCTCTGACTGAAACCATTACCTCTGTTACAGGTATAGAAACATGTTTTATATTCTCTGACTGAAACCATTACCTCTGTTACAAGTATAGAAACATGTTTTATATTCTCTCACTGAAACCATTACATCTGTTACAGGTATAGAAACATGTTTTATATTCTCTCACTGAAACCATTACCTCTGTTACAGGTATAGAAACATGTTTTATATTCTCTCACTGAAACCATTACCTCTGTTACAGGTATAGAAACATGTTTTATATTCTCTGACTGAAACCATTACCTCTGTTACAGGTATAGAAACATGTTTTATATACTCTCACTGAAACCATTGCCTCTGTTACAGGTATAGAAGCATGTTTTATATTCTCTCACTGAAACCATTACCTCTGTTACAGGTATAGAAACATGTTTTATATTCTCTGACTGAAACCATTAACTCTGTTACAGGTATAGAAACATGTTTTATATTCTCTGACTGAAACCATTACCTCTGTTACAGCTATAGAAACATGTTTTATATTCTCTGACTGAAACCATTAACTCTGTTACCGGTATAGAAACATGTTTTATATTCTCTGACTGAAACCATTACCTCTGTTACAGGTATAGAAACATGTTTTATATTCTCTGACTGAAACCATTACCTCTGTTACAGGTATAGAAACATGTTTATATTCTCTGACTGAAACCATTACCTCTGTTACAAGTATAGAACATGTTTTATATTCTCTGACTGAAACCATTACCTCTGTTACAGGTATAGAAACATGTTTTATATTCTCTGACTGAAACCATTACCTCTGTTACAGGTATAGAAAAATGTTTTATATTCTCTGACTGAAACCATTACCTCTGTTACAGGTATAGAAACATGTTTTATATTCTCTCACTGAAACCATTACCTCTGTTACAGGTATAGAAACATGTTATATATTCTCTCACTGAAACCATTACCTCTGTTACAGGTATAGAAACATGTTTTATATTCTCTCACTGAAACCATTACCTATGTTACAGGTATAGAAACATGTTTTATATTCTCTCACTGAAACCATTACCTCTGTTACAGGTATAGAAACATGTTTTATATTCTCTCACTGAAACCATTACCTCTGTTACAGGTATAGAAACATGTTTTATATTCTCTCACTGAAACCATTACCTCTGTTACAGGTATAGAAACATGTTTTATATTCTCTGACTGAAACCATTACCTCTGTTACAGGTATAGAAACATGTTTTGTATTCTCTGACTGAAACCATTACCTCTGGTTGTTACAGGTATAGAAACATGTTTTATATTCTCTGACTGAAACCATTACCTCTGTTACAAGTATAGAACATGTTTTATATTCTCTGACTGAAACCATTACCTCTGTTACAGGTATAGAAACATGTTTTATATTCTCTGACTGAAACCATTACCTCTGTTACAGGTATAGAAAAATGTTTTATATTCTCTGACTGAAACCATTACCTCTGTTACAGGTATAGAAACATGTTTTATATTCTCTGACTGAAACCATTACCTCTGTTACAGGTATAGAAACATGTTTTATATTCTCTCACTGAAACCATTACCTCTGTTACAGGTATAGAAACATGTTTTATATTCTCTCACTGAAACCATTACCTCTGTTACAGGTATAGAAACATGTTTTATATTCTCTGACTGAAACCATTACCTCTGTTACAGGTATAGAAACATGTTTTATATTCTCTGACTGAAACCATTACCTCTGTTACAGGTATAGAAACATGTTTTATATTCTCTGACTGAAACCATTACCTCTGTTACAGGTATAGAAACATGTTTTATATTCTCTGACTGAAACCATTACCTCTGTTACAGGTATAGAAACATGTTTTATATTCTCTGACTGAAACCATTAACTCTGTTACAGGTATAGAAACATGTTTTATATTCTCTGACTGAAACCATTACCTCTGTTACAGCTATAGAAACATGTTTTATATTCTCTGACTGAAACCATTAACTCTGTTACCGGTATAGAAACATGTTTTATATTCTCTGACTGAAACCATTACCTCTGTTACAGGTATAGAAACATGTTTTATATTCTCTGACTGAAACCATTACCTCTGTTACAGGTATAGAAACATGTTTATATTCTCTGACTGAAACCATTACCTCTGTTACAAGTATAGAACATGTTTTATATTCTCTGACTGAAACCATTACCTCTGTTACAGGTATAGAAACATGTTTTATATTCTCTGACTGAAACCATTACCTCTGTTACAGGTATAGAAAAATGTTTTATATTCTCTGACTGAAACCATTACCTCTGTTACAGGTATAGAAACATGTTTTATATTCTCTCACTGAAACCATTACCTCTGTTACAGGTATAGAAACATGTTATATATTCTCTCACTGAAACCATTACCTCTGTTACAGGTATAGAAACATGTTTTATATTCTCTCACTGAAACCATTACCTATGTTACAGGTATAGAAACATGTTTTATATTCTCTCACTGAAACCATTACCTCTGTTACAGGTATAGAAACATGTTTTATATTCTCTCACTGAAACCATTACCTCTGTTACAGGTATAGAAACATGTTTTATATTCTCTCACTGAAACCATTACCTCTGTTACAGGTATAGAAACATGTTTTATATTCTCTGACTGAAACCATTACCTCTGTTACAGGTATAGAAACATGTTTTGTATTCTCTGACTGAAACCATTACCTCTGGTTGTTACAGGTATAGAAACATGTTTTATATTCTCTGACTGAAACCATTACCTCTGTTACAAGTATAGAACATGTTTTATATTCTCTGACTGAAACCATTACCTCTGTTACAGGTATAGAAACATGTTTTATATTCTCTGACTGAAACCATTACCTCTGTTACAGGTATAGAAAAATGTTTTATATTCTCTGACTGAAACCATTACCTCTGTTACAGGTATAGAAACATGTTTTATATTCTCTGACTGAAACCATTACCTCTGTTACAGGTATAGAAACATGTTTTATATTCTCTCACTGAAACCATTACCTCTGTTACAGGTATAGAAACATGTTTTATATTCTCTCACTGAAACCATTACCTCTGTTACAGGTATAGAAACATGTTTTATATTCTCTGACTGAAACCATTACCTCTGTTACAGGTATAGAAACATGTTTTATATTCTCTGACTGAAACCATTACCTCTGTTACAGGTATAGAAACATGTTTTATATTCTCTGACTGAAACCATTACCTCTGTTACAGGTATAGAAACATGTTTTATATTCTCTGACTGAAACCATTACCTCTGTTACAAGTATAGAAACATGTTTTATATTCTCTCACTGAAACCATTACCTCTGTTACAGGTATAGAAACATGTTTTATATTCTCTCACTGAAACCATTACCTCTGTTACAGGTATAGAAACATGTTTTATATTCTCTCACTGAAACCATTACCTCTGTTACAGGTATAGAAACATGTTTTATATTCTCTGACTGAAACCATTACCTCTGTTACAGGTATAGAAACATGTTTTATATTCTCTGACTGAAACCATTACCTCTGGTTGTTACAGCTATAGAAACATGTTTTACATTCTCTCACTGAAACCATTACCTCTGTTACAGGTATAGAAACATGTTTTATATTCTCTGACTGAAACCATTACCTCTGTTACAAGTATAGAAACATGTTTTATATTCTCTCACTGAAACCATTACCTCTGTTACAGGTATAGAAACATGTTTTATATTCTCTTACTGAAACCATTACCTCTGTTACAGGTATAGAAACATGTTTTATATTCTCTGACTGAAACCATTACCTCTGTTACAGGTATAGAAACATGTTTTATATTCTCTGAAACCATTACCTCTGTTACAGGTATAGAAACATGTTTTATATTCTCTGACTGAAACCATTACCTCTGGTTGTTACAGCTATAGAAACATGTTTTATATTCTCTGACTGAAACCATTACCTCTGTTACAGGTATAGAAACATGTTTTATATTCTCTGACTGAAACCATTACCTCTGTTACAGGTATAGAAACATGTTTTATATTCTCTCACTGAAACCATTACCTCTGTTACAGGTATAGAAACATGTTTTATATTCTCTGACTGAAACCATTACCTCTGTTACAGGTATAGAAACATGTTTTATATTCTCTGACTGAAACCATTACCTCTGTTACAGGTATAGAAACATGTTTTATATTCTCTGACTGAAACCATTACCTCTGTTACAGGTATAGAAACATGTTTTATATTCTCTGACTGAAACCATTACCTCTGTTACAGGTATAGAAACATGTTTTATATTCTCTGACTGAAACCATTACCTCTGTTACAGGTATAGAAACATGTTTTATATTCTCTGACTGAAACCATTACCTCTGTTACAAGTATAGAAACATGTTTTATATTCTCTCACTGAAACCATTACCTCTGTTACAGGTATAGAAACATGTTTTATATTCTCTCACTGAAACCATTACCTCTGTTACAGGTATAGAAACATGTTTTATATTCTCTGACTGAAACCATTACCTCTGGTTGTTACAGCTATAGAAACATGTTTTATATTCTCTGACTGAAACCATTACCTCTGTTACAGGTATAGAAACATGTTTTATATTCTCTGACTGAAACCATTACCTCTGTTACAGGTATAGAAACATGTTTTATATTCTCTCACTGAAACCATTACCTCTGTTACAGGTATAGAAACATGTTTTATATTCTCTGACTGAAACCATTACCTCTGTTACAGGTATAGAAACATGTTTTATATTCTCTGACTGAAACCATTACCTCTGTTACAGGTATAGAAACATGTTTTATATTCTCTGACTGAAACCATTACCTCTGTTACAGGTATAGAAACATGTTTTATATTCTCTGACTGAAACCATTACCTCTGTTACAGGTATAGAAACATGTTTTATATTCTCTGACTGAAACCATTACCTCTGTTACAGGTATAGAAACATGTTTTATATTCTCTGACTGAAACCATTACCTCTGTTACAAGTATAGAAACATGTTTTATATTCTCTCCCTGAAACCATTACCTCTGTTACAGGTATAGAAACATGTTTTATATTCTCTCACTGAAACCATTACCTCTGTTACAGGTATAGAAACATGTTTTATATTCTCTCACTGAAACCATTACCTCTGTTACAGGTATAGAAACATGTTTTATATTCTCTGACTGAAACCATTACCTCTGTTACAGGTATAGAAACATGTTTTATATTCTCTGACTGAAACCATTACCTCTGGTTGTTACAGCTATAGAAACATGTTTTACATTCTCTCACTGAAACCATTACCTCTGTTACAGGTATAGAAACATGTTTTATATTCTCTGACTGAAACCATTACCTCTGTTACAAGTATAGAAACATGTTTTATATTCTCTCACTGAAACCATTACCTCTGTTACAGGTATAGAAACATGTTTTATATTCTCTCACTGAAACCATTACCTCTGTTACAGGTATAGAAACATGTTTTATATTCTCTCACTGAAACCATTACCTCTGTTACAGGTATAGAAACATGTTTTATATTCTCTGAAACCATTACCTCTGTTACAGGTATAGAAACATGTTTTATATTCTCTGACTGAAACCATTAACTCTGTTACAGGTATAGAAACATGTTTTATATTCTCTGACTGAAACCATTACCTCTGTTACAGGTATAGAAACATGTTTTATATTCTCTGACTGAAACCATTACCTCTGTTACAGGTATAGAAACATGTTTTATATTCTCTGACTGAAACCATTACCTCTGGTTGTTACAGCTATAGAAACATGTTTTATATTCTCTGACTGAAACCATTACCTCTGTTACAGGTATAGAAACATGTTTTATATTCTCTGACTGAAACCATTACCTCTGTTACAGGTATAGAAACATGTTTTATATTCTCTGACTGAAACCATTACCTCTGTTACAGGTATAGAAACATGTTTTATATTCTCTGACTGAAACCATTACCTCTGTTACAGGTATAGAAACATGTTTTATATTCTCTGACTGAAACCATTACCTCTGGTTGTTACAGGTATAGAAACATGTTTTATATTCTCTGACTGAAACCATTACCTCTGTTACAGGTATAGAAACATGTTTTATATTCTCTGACTGAAACCATTACCTCTGTTACAGGTATAGAAACATGTTTTATATTCTGTGACTGAAACCATTACCTCTGTTACAGGTATAGAAACATGTTTTATATTCTCTGACTGAAACCATTACCTCTGTTACAGGTATAGAAACATGTTTTATATTCTCTGACTGAAACCATTACCTCTGTTACAGGTATAGAAACATGTTTTATATTCTCTGACTGAAACCATTACCTCTGTTACAGGTATAGAAACATGTTTTATATTCTCTGACTGAAACCATTACCTCTGTTACAGGTATAGAAACATGTTTTATATTATCTGACTGAAACCATTACCTCTGTTACAGGTATAGAAACATGTTTTATATTCTCTGACTGAAACCATTACCTCTGGTTGTTACAGGTATAGAAACATGTTTTATATTCTCTGACTGAAACCATTACCTCTGTTACAGGTATAGAAACATGTTTTATATTCTCTGACTGAAACCATTACCTCTGTTACAGGTATAGAAACATGTTTTATATTCTCTGACTGAAACCATTACCTCTGTTACAGGTATAGAAACATGTTTTATATACTCTGACTGAAACCATTACCTCTGTTACAGGTATAGAAACATGTTTTATATTCTCTGACTGAAACCATTACCTCTGTTACAGGTATAGAAACATGTTTTATATTCTCTGACTGAAACCATTACCTCTGTTACAGGTATAGAAACATGTAGCTAGTACACCATATTTAGTTGTGTATATTACCAGGAAATTTTATCCTCAAAATTGTGTTCTAAGTTATGGGACTTAGAACTTAATTTTTTGCTGAAAATCCACATTTGGAATGGAGGGAAAGATTGTTTTTGTATGCAAACAAACTTTAATTTCAAGATAAACTTTTGATTTTTAATTTTAGAAGACAGGTTAGAAACTTTAGCAACATTAGAAATATGGATTTGAATATGGATTTACTAATTAAGAAATTTGAAGAACTTTATGACAATTTTTCCTGTAGTGTTTTGTCGACCTACCATACTTGATGAAATTTAGAACTAATATATGTTATGTCTGTTTAAGACATTATGCTTGTTAAATTATGTTTTGGAATTTAAAAAACACATTTTTGTTTATATCCTAATTTCTTTTCTTCTTATATGACATCCTGCTTACACTGTGGAAACAAAGCAGTATTATAATTCTTAGAAAACTAGTTGGCACAGGTGCTGTACAGATAACAGTATATGTCATAATCAGAATCAAAACAATTCATGCAATTCATTCTTTTATTGTTGTTTTGACAAGGGTGGACATTATATTCATAACATTTTGCCCAGTCGTTTAAATTATTTCTTAAATCTAACATAATATATTGGGCTATGGACTACACTACACTACAAGTGAACTTCAACTATATTTCTTTCCACACCGTTCATCCAGTTTGAGTATTATGTAAAAAATATTGCAAATTAAACAAAATTTTTTCAATTTTCTTAAACCAAATAGTTTTTCTTAATAAGTATGAAGATGAGATCCGATAGTAAAGTTTATATGATTCAATCCAAAACAACTTTACATGTTGTTAGGAGATCTAAAGTGTTGTTACACAGCACTACAGTTTTAGCTCTGTCATGTCATCAGGACTTTCTTGCGGTGGAAGCTCGAATACTAGGTGAGAACTGTCTTCAGCAGAAAAACTGGAATTCCTTGTTAGTTAATGTTGCAGTGGAGTGAACTGTTATGGTATTTTTAATAGGTCTATAAAGGGTCCAGGCAAAACCCATTGGAACAACCAAATAAATTGATACGATGCTCAGAGGAAAAAGATAAAGATTACTGTAGACCAGAAATATTAGAGGATTTAAATGAGAATATTTTAGGACAACATGCTGGTGAACTTTTGTTAGAAATTCGATCAAGTCATGTAAAGAAATTAGATAATGGAGTTGTAAAGTATATGAGACCAGGGATAATAATTCACAGGACTAAGGTAATTATATGACATTTATATAAATGACAGGACAAAAGCCATTCTATAAAATCTATAAAAAACTTATTGAATGAATTAAAGTATTTAAATGTCATGTAACATATGAAAACAACATCTGAAATTCCCAGTACTGTAATATTTCTTGTTGTAATACTGTTTCTTTACTTTTATAAATAATGCATAACAACATACAATATTACTTTTCCTGTATTATTCTTGGTCGTCTGCTGTGCATCCTTAGATTGCAGAATGAAATCAAACTGGAACCTATATCTGGATCTATATTAAGTAATTTGCCTCATATATTCTTTGAATGTAGTAACAAGCCCCAGATATTCTTTAAGCAACATTCCTAATATATTGTTTAAAAGTAGACATATTATAAGTTATATATGTTCATCTCAATCTGAGATGACCTGTAGTGGGATGTTGTTAGATCTTCACAACAACAATAACAAAAAGGGGGAGCTTGTGAAAGATTTAATTTCAATTAGATTGATATGACACAAACAAATTACCATTTATAATATAAATGCATCTTATGTACTTTTGTGCAATAAAAGGTTTGCAGCACCCGGGTATACGACTTAGCAATGCCCGGGTATATTGGGTTTAATGTAAAGACATGTTACTGACCAATTAAATTCCATGAATATTTCTGATACGGGTATAAAAATTTATATCATTGTTGACAGAAGCAAAATTTGGCCAATCAAATTTAAAGAAATTTAATTCATATTTAATATTGATATGTACAAAGAAAGTAACAATGATGCTGTCTATCAGCTGGTTCTTTCCTATTTGTTTATAACACAAAATATTCTTAAACACTTATGAGAGGAAAATCAGATTCTAAGAAATCCTAATATTTTTTTTTCAGGTTTTTTTCACAGTTCTTGAAATGACTGATAGCCATGTAACAGACCTTGAAACAAAGAAAGAATATGATAATAAAATGAATAAGGCAACTATTTTTTATGCGAAACTGCTAGACCTTATTTTTCAAGGAGATCGGGAAATTTTAATTGATAACTTGATCATGTTAAATAACATTGATTTTAGTTAGTGACCCTCAAATTTAGACAGTTCGGTACTACTTGATTTTATGTTAAGAAGAAAAAAGAAGATGTGATTTCATTAAATTTTATTTCTTGAATTTTATGTCTCCCCCATCTTTGTGGGAAGACATCTTGTTTATTATCCTGTCTGTCCCTCCGTCACTCATTTTGGAGGCGAACTCCTCTAAAATTACTAAACTGAGATTTCATAAAAATATGGTTGCAGATACCTTTCCAAATTTTAGAATTAAGTGTACAGTGAGTGTTTTACGATGATTGTTGGATTACTGACTAGTGGTATATGATACCCATTAATTTTAATAAAAAAAACCGGTATAATACAGTGATGGATGTTGGCATGTCATTAAACCTTGTTTAACCCAAGTTAGGACCATTGCTGTAGTTGCTATATTTTTGGTTGGTGGTTCTGAAGTTTGCCTGTTTCTCTGACTTTTATTTGTGGATTGTCTTTTTTGACAGTTTCCTCGGTGTTCAGTATTTTGTTATTACCTTCATTGATATGGATTGAGGACATATTCCAACAATTGTTTTACCTAGTATATTAGTAAGAGTTACACCCCTTTGAACTTAGAAATTTCACAATATATATCACCAAACCATCTTGTCAGCGTTACTCCTCTGAAGCTACAAAATGAACTTTATAAAACGTGGTATTGATTTGGGCATATTAAGATTTTTTTATTCAGGGAATTTTGTAGGAGTTAAACCTCTTTGAACTTAGAAATGTCAAATTATATACCAATGTGCTGGGCAGGGCCTCTCGTGTCATAAAGACACATTCCCTTGTTTGATATAAGGTCTGCTACATTTTCCTGCCATGGACAGTTTGTAATAAGGAGGAGACATCTGTTTTTCCTGGCAAAAGCAAACTTTAATTAGAATTTAAATCCACCTTTTACCAATTAATGCTTTAGAGTTTTGATATTGCTATTGTAGCTAAGAAAAAATATGTGATTTGACTTTTGAGAAATCCATGCGAGAAATAAAATAATGCAAACAGTAAAGGTGCATAAAAAGACTTGACAGGATATTTCATTTCTCTAGTATAACAAATTGTTTTGCTTTTGTATATTTAACAAGTGTGGACTGTGAGCACACTCACAAAGGATACCATCCGCTTCGCTTTCAAGTGCAATTATCTTCCCTTAATGATATCCGAGGTCAATAAAAATCCTTCATATTATGTACTTCCTTTATGCTAAGTTTCATTAAATTTCATCAACTGGTTTAGGAGGAGTTGCACTTATGAGGTCTCCCACTGAATACTATATTTAAAAAGACTAAGTCCAATTATCTCGCCTGAATAATATCCGACAGCGACGAAAATTCTTCATGCACATCTACATATGATGTACTTCCTTCATGTAAAGTTTCATGAAAATCTGTGAAGCGGTTTAGGAGGAGAAGCGCTTACAAGGGATGTGGACAGACAGACAGACAGGATGATTCCTATATACCCCCCAAACAAGTTTGCGGGGGGTATAATAATACTTTTTTAGATCCAAGTATACAGTAGTTTAAAGAAAAATTGTGAGAAACTGGATCAATATTTGCTGAAAGAGAAATTCATGCCTAATGGACTAAACTGACATACACAAGAATGACTTTTATAACTCACTGTTCAGCACTGGAAGGTACCAAAGGTTCGCAACACAAAGCAAATCATCTGTGGATTCTCAAGTCTACATTTTGAAGGCAGTCAAAATTGTTTGTCGATCTGTCCAATTTCCACTATCTATTTTTGTTTGCAACTTCTTCTCCTTATGCATTAAGCTGAAATACAGCTCTCAGAACATTAAGCAACCATTCTATCAATTAAATTAAACTTGTTCTAAATGACCTGCTGGATACAACGTCAAATTATGGTACATTTACATATACGCTATACTCATTTTCTTCAATATGTTGGAGATTAATAGGAGGCGCATAAATCATAACAAAACAAATCAGAATTTTTTAAAATGTGCATTAAACTATATACAAGTGCATTTGATCATTTTTTAGTTTCATTTTTGTATAAGATAAAATCAAGGAAATTTGATTAACAATATATCTGATGCAACCTGAAAGATGCTAAGTCTGGGCTGTATACCACTTCCTCTTGTAGTTTATTCAATAATTTAATTGTGGGGGGGGGGGGGGGGAGGAGGAAGAGTGTTAATTAGTCGGTGAATAAGGAAATACAAATGTATGTTCTCTTGATGGTACAAGTTATATGACGCTATTTACATTTTACTGATTTGTTTTTTATTTTGTATAGCATGACAAGATATGAAAGTTGTCTACGTGTTTGTAAGGTTGGCCATCCAAGTTGTTGTATTATGTTGGTATTGGTAATCGTACTGATGTAACGTGCATGTGGCTGCCCGCCTTTGTATCATTTCTAATTTGTTTAGGTTATTTTGGTGCCAAGGATCCCATATTGTACTGCAGTATTCTAACTAAGGTCGTACATATGTTGTGTAAGTTAGTTCTATTGTTTTGATGTTATTAGTATGCATGTTACGTTTAATGAATATTATATACAAACCTCTTGCAAATGATAAATTACTATAATCTTAGAAATAATTAATGACCAACCCCAACCAGGCAATTTACATTGACATTAGTATGTCAAACGAAATGCCAAATGTTTTGTATTGATCATCTGTTTGGTACTTGATTTTAAGACTAATTTCCTTAATGCGGATGTTTTATTCTATTAACGCGGAGACGTGCACAAACAGGGTTTTGTTGCTCAAAGGTTGTTGGTCTTGAGTGAAAAAAAATTATGGAAGACATGATGTACTTTTAAACAAATACGCTATATGTGTCTCTCAAATGAGTATAGATGTACGTTTGTCATACAGCTTGTGTAGTATCTGCCTTTACATGGCGTTAGATTGACTGCCAACAACACAATCGGTGTGCTATTTTGTTATGGTTGTTGTGTTTCATATGGCTCTGTGTTAGTGTTTTGGACTGCGAGGTTAGATTGCCTTGTGTGAAATCTCTAACATAACAATACGTTTTTATATAAATGGGGGTGCGATCCACGGGAGGGAGGGTTGTATGTATAGAATAGGGATGTGAGACCCGAAATGGTCTCTTACCTTTCTAAAATATATGAAAAGGCAGCTTTTTTCATTAAAAGATATATCATTGATGTTTGCCACCAGTTCATTTTTCTTCTCAAGCTAAGGAGGTAAACCAGAGTGACTTCACAAATTAAGTGCTTCATAAACAACACTTGAAGAAACGAAATGCCTCTATGTTGTTATTCAGATCATTAAAACATGTGTCGTGCAGTGATAATAAATAGGTGTTAATGTGTCGATAGAATGTTCAATGGTATAAGAATTGTTTCGCCATTGGATGGAAATAAACAATGGGAGAAAAAGTTCCAAATGACAAGAAAACAAATACATTTTATGTCTTAGATGTAACTTTACTTTTAATGTGTTTCTTTTGTTGTATACACATTTTGGTAGTGAATGGAATGTTGCGTTAATGTTGATGTACAATCAATTAAAATATATGAGTAGGTCTATTTTAAAAGTTCACAATATGATAAGGTCCCTTTTTATAATGTTCGAAAATATATGTGAATAGGATTGGTTCCAAATGTCCGTCAGAACTGTACCTGAAAGTACTTAAGTTACCCCACGCCATTTGGTACAATCGAATCGAACGCAATTCTCGTTCCGAAGGCCATGCCATAACGTCTATTCGTTCTGTGCAGGCGCGGATTCAGACCGGGGCGCACCGGCGTGCGTCCCCCTACAAAAAAAAACACATAAAAACATAAGAAAGAAAGAGAGAAAGAGAAAGACATAAAAAAAACCCACGTCGGATCTGGAAACAGGTTTTTTTAATTATTTCCTTCCATCATGACTATGGTGCTATGTTGTAATTTAAATTTCGTCGTATTTTTATGAATCTCCGGTGATAGATGATAACAGTGTTGTTTTCATTGTATTTATTGAAAAACAATGAACAAAATGAAATGATCTTAATCAAAGTGTTCCCAGGCTTTACAATAAACGTTTCAATATTTTCGTTTATCGAACGAAAGGCACTCTAGTTAAACAGTTAAGCTAATTTTACTGCCGTTATAATCCGAAGTTAGTTTTTTGATTTGTCGGATTAACGGCAGAATTCAGTCCTATTGCTCGTAATGTAGCACATAAAATATTCTAACTTCGGTTTATTTATACAAAATTCAAACAAAATATTCATCTGCTTTACGTTGTTTAAGCTTTAGACATTGCGAAATGAAAGGGGAAACGATCTTTATTGAAGAAATTTCTTTTTTCGTCTTTGAAGATGCACGTGGAAAATGCTATGTTGATCATTTTTCCGTATATGGATAATGTGACCTAATTTTATTATAAACGTGCTAATTTGCATACTATAACAACCACTCCGTAGTAAGAATCCAGTAATTTACATATACCGACACAAGATGCAACACGCCATTCAGTTTCAGGTTTCTCAATGTTTTTCAAGTAGTAAACGTAATTGAAAAGAGACACGAATGTCAAATAATACACAACGCTCAGCGGGTTATTAAAGACGGCAATAACTATCATCACGTATCAATAATGATCGATTTTAAACACGAAACCGATAAAAAAAAATGGTGACACTGTCGAAAGATATCAACATTAACCACATTTGATTATATATGCAACTTCTTTTGGACATCAAAGTTCCGGGAGTGATTCACTCCTGCTCTGCTACATTACGAGTAATGGGACTAAATTCGTACCCTCGCCAAAAAACAAAAAAAGAGGGTACGATTATTCGTTCTTATTTACATACAAAAGTCTAAGTATTGTGGCAACAATAAACAATGTATATATTCAGCGGATATCTGAAGCATCAGAAATACAGGGTTAATGCCAAATATTTATATATACGTCTACAAATTAAAGCCCAACACTGTTAGAATTACAACCAAGCCCGCTATATAAAAATATAGCTTTATTAACCGGGGTACATATATGTAAAGATATACAGTGTAATGCCCGGCTTTCTCATTGAGAATGTTGTGTTGTTGATCTTTCTTTTCAGTGATTGTCGTTGTTATGCATTAATTTATTGTTGTGTTATGTTGAAGCAAAGACACGAGAAATTGCGATTTACATTTTTCTACCATTGAAATGCTGGTGTCCGGTAGTTGTGATCTTAAAACAGTCGTAAATACATGGACACATTTTGTGAGAATAAGGAACGATTGGTTAAGTGCTTTACATGAGTATAAATGTATTAAATTGTGATTGCTGTATGTTTGAAACATAAAATACGTTGTTCTAAACCTGGTGACCGCCGGTGGCAAAGAAGGGTCACCCTTATGACATATACGCATATCTTTTGAAATAACAGTTGCACGTTGTTCAAACTATACTTTAATATACAAATTTTCGGTACTACTGGAAGTAGATAGTTTTCTTTTATTTAAGGGATATTTTCGTTGACAGAGCTGTCCTTTGTAAACAAATATAGCTGACGCCATTTTCGTCCCGTTATTTTTTGTCTTGATGACACAGATTGGTTGATTTTTGTAACGCTTTCAGTGATTGTTGTAGAGCGTTAATAAAACTATCGATCCGATGACGGAGAGAGATTCTTGAGTTGGTTTTGACGACGCTAGGTCTTTCACAAAAACTTTCCAGAAGATGTCAGATAATTTAAACCAGGCTGCTAAGGTTAATAGAATTATAAATTAATGTTGGATTAACATTCCAAGTTACGTGACTTGTATTTATATATTTTTTGAGGTTTTATTCCATTGCTGGTGACGGTGACCTGCGTCGATGATCACCGAATATATAACGGTGACAGCGTCTGGTGACGGTGACAAGGGTTGGTAAACCAAATACTCAATAAATCATTGTTTTTGGCTATTAGTAGCTCTGATATTGTTCTGGAAACAATGGTTTCCATTGAAGTTGGTTTATAAATTTATTTATTCTTGAGGTTTGGTATTTTCTGTGTCAGATCATATTTCACCAGGGATGAAGAAGTCACCGGCTCCAGATTATCCAGCATTTATTATTTATTATTAATAAAATATTTCTGTAACACATACTCCATGTGTACTATACCGCTCGGCCCAACCGCTGCCAAATGTCCCATTTCTCTCATAAATAAGTGACCCCTCCCCCTTCTAAGTGTAAATTATTGTACACTGGAACTCCATAGTGGCACAGAATCTACACCAGAGTGCCCGATGTTACAATATAGTAATAAAAAGGATTTTAATATAGCGTATAATAAAAAAAATATTTATGAAGACCAATTACCTAGAATTTTTTAACACGTTCAATTAATAAGCATCTGACAAGAAAAAATACCCGTCCGAAAACTATCTAAAATGACTCATTATAGGCTATCTCTTCAGAGCTTTAGGCGACCCCCAGACCTCTAGCACATTTGGTGCGCCCCTTCTAACTGAAAATCATGTATCCTCCTCTGCTTTGTTTAAAAAAAAATAACGCAGTAAATGGTTTAAAATATCTGTAATATTCATATCTGCAGTTAAATATAGAACATGGTATTTCCACGTTCGTGTTTGAGTCATTTTCGGAAATTAAATATGACTATAATCTGTTACTAATGTTAAATATTCATTATACTTCGTTTGTTTGAGAAAATGTGGTTTTACACCACCTTCAGCAAATGTCCAGAAATATCGAGTCCAGGTTAATGGCGAGAAAGTTGGAATAACCGTTGAAACCCTCGATCTTGAAGAGCAGACGAAAACATCCTACCCGTAGTCAATTTCAAAAACTCTTTTTAATGCTGCTTGTAAGTAAGGGCTGCTTTACGAATAAAATAGATTACAACGTATACATATGTGCGGGATATAATAAACAACAGCGTCTATTGAATTGCAGGTTAAATACAGGACCCTCTCAGCACGCTCTTAGCATGATCAGCAAACTTGTAAAGAGACATTCATCGATTGCCAAATGTAATAAGTAATTTCAGATCAATTTGATGTACCCACTAATCGGTCTATGCAATTGATGTATTTATTATTAATTTGTGTTCACTCTATGTATATGACTAAACGTTAAACCAAAACGAGCCAATCTACCAATGATATTTGTGTACTCAGTCCTTTAATTTCTGATGTTTTTGTGAGGAAAATCCCACTTTTTATTTTTTAACAGCAACTAAAATTACAAGTATACTTATATTATAACCTTGAGTCACAAAATCATTATCTGCTGTCTTAAGACTTAGAAAAATAAAATTTCATGCCTGCTAAATATAGCATTACCAGGTATCAGTTCGTATTACGTAATACCAAGTAGTTTCGATTTGTATACTCGTTTGTGTTTTAGTGTAGTTTAAACGTTCCATCAGGTAACATTATTTATTGGTTAAATCCGTTTTGAAGACGAAATTAATGTTTAATGTCATTGATTTGTTAACCTGTATATTGTATATTTATTTATCTGATTTCTTATCTAGATATATTGGAAAACAGTAATCGGAAACCATACGGCTTATCCTTGAAAACAATTATGGACCACTGTTATACAACTCCGCATTTAACGAAGAATGATGGAATTGACGATTCATACACACCTTCTTTAGATACAAATACCAACAAAACAAAATTGTCGCAGAAAGTCGGAATTGAATCAAATAACACTTCCCATCATGTGCCATCATCACAGGAAAATATAGGCACAGACAAATCAACAAAACATGAAGTATGTCCAGTATGTGTTCCACCTCCTCCTCCACCTCCAATGCTTCCGATGGTTATGACGTCAACACCACCAATTAATATTCCGGAACCCAAAACAAAGATGAAAACATTATCGTGGAAGAGCATTACCATACTTAAACATGCAGGTATTTTTATTGCTTAAATATCTGAAAATGATTATTTCTGTTCAAATTTAATTAACGACTGGAAAATATCCGCTTTAGCAACAAGTAAGATGGAACAATATGATTTCGTGTTCATTTTGATGCATGACATTTTTCAAAAGAAGAATGGCAAATATACATTCTGAATTAATCTTGCATAAATTTTGTATACTAAATAAAATAATATCTTGCAATTGTTCTTACTGTTTTATATTGTCACCACATGTACGTTCTAACGTAACTTGGTTTAGGTCATGCTAGGGTCGCCTAACATACATAGATAATGTAAAGCGAATACATTTTGGGACATAAGAACACCCAATCAATTGCAAGTCTGTAAAGGTCTGTTTTGTAGCTTCTTCGTTTCGAAACACTTTGTATTAAAAATTGTGTGAATATATCAAAATCCATTTAAAATAGGCGTAATAACATAATATCACAATTGTGCATTAGATATTTCGAATCACAAATAAGCAAAATATTATTATTGTGTCTTCTTGATGAACAGATTTTTGTAAATTTTTGCCATAAACTAATACACACATCATATTCATAAAGTAAATTAATATATATATAGTATTCGTAGCGTATGTCAAATGAGTCACAAAGATGGTACCTGTCTCCAATTCAATGATATTTGTTTGAAAAAAATATGTATAAGACAACTATTGGTTTTAGATAACATTTGGACTAAAGTCTTCAAAGACATAAATGACGAGGACAATGTCAATTATGGGAAACTTGAGGAACTATTTTATTGCAAAGAAAATGGAGTTCGAAATTATCATAAAGATCAGAAGGTAATTGTATACATTTAGTAGTCTTGGTGAAATGAACCCCCTTTAAAAGTAAATATTCATCTTTTTAACGGCGAGTGACTATGTTACTGTTGATAGATGTAGAACGTTCTGAAGTCTGAATCAATTCAAATGTTAATGGTTTGCAAACAAATCTGGAATAGAGATGTCTCCTTAAAATAATACATTAAGCTGCCAATAGAATTTAAACTTTTTTTTACACATGTCATCTATCGGGATTTTAATTATTGTTTTAGTTTATTATATGAAAATTAAAGCATGACTTACGAATTTAAAAATGCTGTAGACATCTTAACTATAACAAAGAAATTTCCTTGAAGATGTTTGTAAAAATGTGTTCATTTTTGTAGAATTTACTGGATCACGAGAAAACAATGACTGTCAACGTTCTCCTTCCAAAGGATAAATCTGCAGACGAGGTCATTGACATTATAAAGCATGGTTCAACGGTTAATTTTAACCTGAGAAATTATCAAGGACTACAAAAGATTCTGTCTGACAAAGAACTGGTAAAGCATTTTTGTTCTTAAAGCCTGACTTCATTGTACTTGAGTTCAATATGTATGAAATTTTCATTTGTTTAGAAGACGAAGACGGCATTTAGCATGTTTTCGCTTTGGTCATTTCAATCAAAGTTGATAACTCGATACCATCGTTAAAGGCGAAAGTGTTGCCAAATATGACACAAAATCCACTGATGTTTATTAAGTATTAATGTTATTAAACCGATAGTTTAGGTGAAACAAATTTTAGCAGCCAAAATATATAACTATTACCTTATTTTCTTTGAAAGGTAAACAGGCTTCGAGAGCAGTCATTAGATGATCTGCAGAGACTTATTAAGGTGGACTATTTTATGGTTAGACTTGTCAACATACCAGATTGCGAATTATGGATCACGATGATTATTACAAATGGAAAATTTAAAACCCTTAACAACATACCAACACATTTACAGGTGCTAAAGAGTGCTTGCGAAATGTTGAAGAAAGATAATTCGTTTCAAACATTTTTGGGATTTGTTCTACGTGTTGGACTGTTCATGAACAAGGTATAGTACTTATATTGTTCCTCTTATAAGAAACAGCTACCGGAATCTTGAAGTGAACGTGTATAAGTATTAAATCGGGCACAATTATAAGCCAAATTATCACACACGCAAATTTAGTATATAACAGAGTGAGCTCAAATGTAATTTAAACTAACTTGAAAAAAAGACTAGCATGATACATGTTTACAGCGCGGTCTTTGTATCAGATGCGGAATATATGTTACCATATCTACAAAAGACCCATTATATCCATTGTCTCAGTTGTTTTCCTTCCTTTTCCCAGAATTGTTTTGTCTTCGTTATGAATCCGACCCATAATTGAAGTCACCGTTAAATTTTATTTTTGACCAAGAAATACAGCTTTATTAAATCAATGTATTGCTAATTAATGATACAAATTAATATATTGTTTTAATTTGAGTCATTGTTTACAGTTTTAACCCCCAAAAAGTTAGTTACTCAAATATTATTTCCGATGTTTGCCGAACATTACCGTGGTCTGCTCTATTGAAAAACAATAGACATCCGGGACACCAAATATGATCACGTGGTCAATTATGGTCCGGATACCTTAATATGTTATCAAGTTAAATCTTAAGTAGTTGTCAACTGATCAAGATAACAGGTAAAATTAGAATTGTTGTCAACAACAAGAAGAGGTTATCAGTTTCAACATTAAAGTTTAGATAAACGTTCTCTTGATTTTCTAATTTAATAGGAATTTTCGTATTTTAAGGCTAATATATGTTCAGCTGTGGTGCGAACGGCTGTATTTATTAACTGTACACTAAGTCAATTGATGCTAACTGCTCACCAATTATCACGTAAACGTGTCAGAAAAATGTCTTCGAGGTAACTGGTTGATCTACGTCCTTTTCGGAAGCACAAAACTGGTTTAATGATAGATTAAACAAAAACACCCCTCAATCAATAACAAATCAAACGAAACAGTGATCGTGCAAAGCAAAAATATAAGGACTCAAATATAAAACAAGGATTTTCTGGACTGGTAATCAACTTATCGAAACTTGTCATATTATTTATACAATCTAACACAAGATGTAATGCTTAAATTGGTTTATATAAATTTAGTATTAAGTTATTCACACATTATCTTGAATGATGTTTGCAGTAATAAGCCCATTTTTACATTCATTTTTAATTTATAGCTGACAATATTTAAAATTGTAATGTTGTAGGGGAAAGGACTTGGTAAAGCAGTTGGATTTGAATTAAGATCACTAAATCAATTGATGGAAACTAAATCAACGAAAGATGACAAATTTACATTGTTAGAGTTTCTTGTTAAAGAAATTAAAGAATTAGACGTCAGAGGTCTAGACTTTGTTACAAATTTCTGGGATATCCTGCAAAAAACAAAAAGGTGCATATCTTTATGTAAATGTTTTGCGCTTTTTATATTCATGTAAACTAATGACTTTATATGTGTACATCATTTCTATTCACTATTCGAATATATAATTATGTGGAAAAAATTAAATTGCACTTCTGTGATATAATAAAGACTTTAAATGTAATATATTATACAAAGTAATAAATTTACATACAGTATAAAAAAAATCAATACCCGGCAAAAGTGTTTTTAAATAAAAAACATGTTATTCGTTAGTAGAAATCTAATTTTAAGATAGCTCAAACCTTCGAATATATAAAGATTATTGCGTTCATGAATCGATAAGTATTCTCTTAGATATTGATTAGTAATGTCCATCCGCGGTCAATAGCATACCCAACTATATCGGTCATAATTAGGTTAGATAACTATGTTTACACTCGATAACTGGTTCCCGAATTTAACTTTGACTGGTCCCAGATAAGTACAGGGAGGTAAAAAAATAGTAGAGGGCGACACTGACATTTCTATTTCCCTAACTTTATGGCTTTTATTTTGTTTTGTGAGCATGAAGTTATGATCACAATTATTGTAAATGAAAACAAAAATGTTGATTGCAAGGTTGTCCCTGTCAAAACAATTTCAAAGTTAAGTAGAAATTTGGCATTTCAAAATTATTTATGTAAGAGAAATGAATAATTTTACGAAAATAATTTTGCCAAGAAAGAATAATTAAGAAAACCTACTTAGAAGAGAAGAAATTCATTTGTAATTTAATTTGTATTTCTTTTTTTATTTTGAGTTTGATTCTTTCCATATTTGTAAATTATATTCATATTTATTTTCATATCTTTATTGGTCATTTCTAACTTGCATATATACTGCAATTGATCTGCTCAAATGGCATATATGGACAAAGTACATATACTTCATATTACTATCATTTATACATTGAATTTCGTCAATATTATCTCAAATCAGAGTTAAAAAAATAATAGTGAAATGATTAATTTAAACGATACACATACATCTATCTATGTACAATATGGTGTCTACTTTAGATTAAAAAATGTATTGTCTCAGTTTCTGATTCATCTTGTTTACTTTAAATGAATGGCACTGCAATTACCTTTATTACCCTTGTACTGGTCTCAAATCTACCTGTTAACACCTGGCTTTCACTACCCCTGCTGATACAGGATGTTATTTGTATTGTATATTATATACAAAATAACAAAAGGAACATTATTATGACAAGTCCGGCACTAGTTTCACGATACAAAAGTATTATATAACAAACCACGTATATTTATATATTTTGAATTTTACCGTCAAAACCACATCCGGTATCGCCATTTTGTCTCGAAATCATATACCATTCCAAAAATCGGTCATTTAAAAATAAAATTGGAAGTGATTTTCCGAATTCAATATCTCATTTAGTTGATAAAATCTTAAAGTTCCATATTTCAACATAATCGCATGAGCAGCTCATTTTTATGTAAGCAAAAAATTATTATGTTTTTCTGGGACAAAATGGGGTAGGTTGCATGAATTTCGAAATTTTTGAATAGGATCACTATACAATTTTTCAGTAAAAATATGATTTTTTCAAAATAAAATTGGAAGTGATTTGCTCAATTCAATATCTATCAAAAATGACTAAAAATATTGGTAATATAGCAGCACATTTGTTGGTTATCGATTAAATATAATACAGTTGCAGATATATATGACACCCCATGCATTCCTATATAAATCGACATCGCCATGTTACGATCATAGTACAGGCGACGAAAGTCACGTGATGACCGATATAGTTGGACATGATAGTAGTAGTGTTCTTATAACTGTGGATAAATAGTGTTCTTTTAGTACTTGATTAGTTGTGTTAACACAGTCAAGCAGTGAATAAACAGGCATTAGAAAACATTTCTATGTTTTCTGATAGCAAAAAATTTTACACTTCAATTACGACTGTTTTTATTATGTATTATTAATAGCCTCATTAAGTCAGAAATAATGCACATCATATAACGTTGACTAGTAATCAAAATGACATATCTTAATTTCTTAATTTTAGTTCAAGTATGGCACAAGCTCTAAATGATTTCAATCAGTTGCATATACACCTGAAAACGATGACTGATATCGTGAAAGGATTGGCAGACGACTGTTCTACTCACATTAAAGAAAAATGTCTGTCATTTCAACAGGTATTCGTCATTGCATCATAAGAATATTTATGTCCGCCATGATAGTTCTATAAAGGACGATTCGTAAAACTTGAAAGGCTCATAAATTACGACAGTTCATGACAACTGTGGTTTTTTATCCTTATTTATCAAGTTGACAAGTCAATAGATATTTTAATAAATGTGTATGGAGTCGAAAATGTCAATGGTTTTATAAACGGTGAGTTTTCTGCCAAAAATATATATTTATATATGTTAATAAACGTTCGTATCGCCTAACAAAACCTAAAAGCGATAATGTAGCAGAAATGTTGCTTAGATTATGGTCAACTGATACAAACAAACAACGATCTATTTATTGAGTGCCAATACAAGTTTTCTTTCTGTTTAATTAGTCACTAGAAGGTAGTTGCAATTAAAGAGCTGTTTTGTGTAGCATACTCTAACATTCTTTATTCCTTTCAGTCAGCAGAAACACAGGTTGCACGTGTCCAGGAAGAGGTAGATAAAACAAAATCAGAAATACAGTCTATGGCAGATTATTTTAGTGAGGATAGCGAGACATTAAATGTCGACGATTTGTTTGCTTGTTGTACAGAACTATGTAAACAGATTAAGGAGATCGAGGTAACTCTCAATTAAGTAATTAAGTAATTAAGTAATAATATGATATATATATCTAATTGTTGCTGTTCTGTTTGTCTGTGTGGCTAGGGTATAAACCAATGGTAAGGGATCCTTTAAAATAATTAAAGCTATCACATAATGATTTATGTTACTTGTAAGTAAGTTTGACAGTAAGTTATGACCTTATTTATATCCTTTCTGTTTTTTTTAAATTTTTTTTATTTCGTTGTTCTGTTCTTTTGTTAATACATCAAATTGTTAGTTTTCTATAACTAATAATTAGTTATATTAATTTAACTAATAATTCCTAATGTGTCTTGTTTTCTTCTATATCGTTCATTTACCATATTAAGCATGAAAAATAATTTGTAAATGATCTACTGATGTTATAGTTCTTTATGAGTCATTCAGTTTTTTGCTGCAGGATAGAGCCTCTTCGACCAGTAAATTTAAAAGAGGAAATCTAAGAGCATCCATGCCAGTTGGAAAGAGGCAATTTGTTCCAAATTCAACATCTGTACGGATAATTAAGGACTCTAGATTAGATGACATACTTGAAAAGCAAAAAAGACGTTCAGAATTAGTCACCTGACTTACAACATTACGGATTTCCACAAAAACAGCCGATTTGACAAATATGACATTGCATTTATTTAAAACGTAACTGAAGTTAATGTATTCTGCTAAAATATACAAATATATAATTCAGTTTCAAAAATGCAAATACCATGTATATCGATTGATTAACGCAGATCATTACAGATAGCTAGGATATCATTTATATACATAAATACATATATAGACATGTTAGAGTGCATGCAGTTCATCACATCATAAATGCAAAAAGTTGGAATAATAAAATTGTTTTATCTTGTGTCTCACATTGTACTTATCCATATTTTTTATAGACTTCAACAATCACCGAAAACAGAGCATGTCAAAACAACGCTTCATCTTAACATGCTCCAAAAGTGCGATAAATTTCTAATTAAGTAAATGTCATCAACATTGTAATGGACAAAAAAGATGTAACGACAATGCAAACAGGTCCTAAGGTAGACAATCCTCCGTAGTTACTCCAAAAACAACTGTTGATTAATTAGGAATTCAACCTAACAGTCAATAGTACCTCTTAACACCATTTCGTTTTCACCATTCATTTACGAAACCAAAATAAGATTAGCATCCCTAGAATGTCGTCGTTATAAATAATCATTTTTTATGTGGTGTTGGAATTTTGCTATAAATGAGAAGTTCATAATTGCATGTTTAAAAACATGTCGCTCGCCGCACAATTAAAATCTCAATCGGTCCTCATCGTCAATTTCTAGATGAAACACAGAGTACTTTTAAATGATAAAATGTAAACAGACGATGCAGTTGATAATTCATGACGAAACTTACTTTGTCAGCATCGATACTAAATTGATAATGAATTCATTCAAAGAAATCTGTTCTGTAATTGATGTTATGTTTGGATGAGGGATATTTCAACATACTATTGGCATTTTAATGGGTACAAAATGTGCTTCCTTTAATGTAGCAACTTGGTTTTGTACTTTTATGTCGATATGTTCTTAAAACAATCATTTGAGGGAAAAAACAAACGTTGTCCATGACCTTCAATTTCATCATCGCTAAAAAGGTGATGTTTTGACAATAAAAAACTTAAAATTTGGGAACTCCGGTTAATTCATTTTCCTAACGAACTTCAGATCAAGAACAATATGATACAAACAAATCGGTCTCTTAACCTTTACTGCCTACTCATAATAAACAACCCCCCCCCCCAAAAAAATAAAATAAATAAGTAAAAATAAAATAAAAACTGACTTTACGACAAGCGTGATGACTTTAATTTATCAGTTGTCAACTTAACTTTTATTGATGGCACTATTCCATTTCCGGCGTATGGTGTTTACAATTCAATCGTTATGCTAGATTTGGGATATTTAGACCGAACCAATAAGTTTTTAAACAGGGATCTGTTATATCCTGGCTGATGTTTCGCCTGTATATCTGCAGAACGATTTTCCAAAAAAAAAAAAAAAAACAATGTTCTGAACATAAAAAAGCTGTTGTAAATCAGCAGTTCATAGAAAAGAGAAAAGAGAATATTCATGTTATTTTAATTGGAATCGCAGACCAGATGACATTACGTGAATAGTTATTGTTATTACTTTTACTCCTGGTCCACTCTTACAAGTCAATACTGATACCTAGTCAATGTGAGCAGATCATATCCTAGAACTTTAGTTTAGTTCCATTAATAGCGTAACAAATACGATTTTGAGCTACTTTCTTTTGTATTTTTATATCAGTGAAATTGCATGATTTTTTCAAATAATTACCAGGTTCAAAACATAGCAAGTAAAATCCTCATTTTCTATATATATAGTTTACAGGTGTAACAGGAGGCCTATCTGCGTTGTAGCAGATCGTAGGTATATAGCCAGTCAAAATCGACTGAGCTAATGGAGTACTTCTTTAGCTCACTTGATTAGAGGGCTGGCTGGCAATACTGAGATCCCGGGTTCCATCCCCGGAGGTGACATGTGATTATTTCATGCTCTACCGTTACATTTGGCGCTCAGCTAAAAAACCCACATGGAGGAATTGTCGGGTTTGTTGTGAATCATCATGAGTATGATGATTCTTCGTAAGGTGGGAAGAGTGTAGCAGGAGGCCTATTCTGAGTTGTAGCAGATAGTAGGTATATAGCCAGTCAAAATCGACTGAGCTAATAGAATACTTCTTTAGCTCACTTGGTTAGAGGGTTGGCTGGCAATACTGAGATCCCGGGAGGTGACATGTGATTATTTCATGCTCTACCGTTACACACGAGAATCAAAAGTAGATGTTAAATCATTCGTATTAAAGAGCTTTTTTAACATAAATATTTAAGATCAAAGTAAAATTGGAGATGCACAATGATAATCCTTGACCAGCCTTGACAGATGATGAGTTGAATTCCTCAGAATAATTTATAAACAGTTTGATTTAACAGAAAGTTAGGTAACTACTTAACATTTAACATAGTTCACGAATCCAATCCAAAATATAATACTACTGGCATCGACAAATAAGTGCGCAAGTTAAATGAAATGATACGTGAAAGTGAAATGAAATACTATGAAAAAATTTACATTGTTTTGAAGGATATTTTTAATAATGATATATTGCGTTGAATTTCAATAATACAATTATTGTATAAAAATAGAAAATTTCGATTAATTACTGACAGGTTTTTTAGTTTAAATCCCAAACCATTATAAATATGCGTGATAATAAATGTATTTTAATGTAAATTTCAATGCTTCTCTATCGTCGTAGTAATATTAACTCCATATACACATTATATTATACATAAATTACTTTGATATTGGTCGCCATCAGGGTTTATGAGCCAGAAATTTTTTTATATCACTAAGCCACTAAGAGAGTTGAATATGCATATTTTATGGCTGAGAAATCCCGATAGCGACCGTATATCAAAGTCAGTAATTGTTTTATAACATGAATAACATCACCATCTTACTTGTTCCTTTGTCCAGAACAACAAAGGATGCTTACGTTTTGTAATTGTTGCAATGCTGCTTACCCTTAATATTTTTTTCGTACTGCATTTCGATATTGATTTGCAGATTATCCTGAAATTCAAGTTTCATCTTATTTCAAATATTGAGAAGAGTATAAATAAATCAATCATTTTATTCTTACATATTTCAACAGTATATTTTATACACTGATTTTTATAAATTTTATAATTACAGATGATTTAATGACCACTAAAAGTCATGAAAAACAGTCTCGATCTGGTCAAAACCATGTCAATATTGAATTCCGCTTACCACTGTGCAGCGGAATCGCGCAGCAGGCAAACATTTTTATATGTTTATGTAATTTTAGTACTGTTGTAATTTATCGTGACCCGAAATTTGTTTTTATAAATCAAAAACACGCAAAATTATCTTCATGTAATAAAAAACATTATTACATCATTCTTATTTAAGACCTCGTGACGATTCACGTAAAGGTATGTATATACAAGTGTCAACATATTTATAGTTATTTTTAGATTCTTATCATGCAATCTGCGACTGAATAGGTTTGTGGTATTTCCAAATTTATGTCGCAAGTAAATTGAACACTAATCTTTTTTGTTTTCTTGGATTTGCATTATTGAGAAATATGTCATTGAAAGTAGAAATGTAATACAAATCTATAAATAGATCATGTATTTACAAACCTAAATATAATATGGACATCAATTCAATAATGAGTGTTTTAGCGTTTATCTACTACACAAAATGGTAATAGGTTATCATAAAAGTCATACATACGACACTCAAGTACTGACATTCTCTATATTAGAATCCCGTAATTTCAACTCGAAATATATAGTTGTACAAGTAACTATCATTGAATGTCTGTTTTTGTTTTGTTGTGTTAGTGTTTTGAGATATATCATATGTTTGTAAGTTTGAAAGTGTATAATGCTAATTTCGACATTTTTTTCCAGATATATCAGGCTGTCTAGTATATACTGGAAAAGTAAGCTAGAGCACACGATAAAGACCTTAAACCCGGCAGCAAAAATAACGTTTCTTTGGAATTAAGAAGTCGGGCAGACTATGCCTGCAGTGACATTTGAACTCGCAAACTCAGTGTTGGTAGGCACGTGATTATATAGTAGATGACTAACAACCTAACCGCACGGCAACCGAGACCCGGTGAATTATGTGATCAGTTTTTTAATTTGTTTTTGTGTGTTTTGCAAAACAAATTCAGTCGTAAGTTATATTTGAAGCTATTAATTACATATTCGATATCGTACCAATATTTCTGAACTATATTCCAGGATAGAAAAATATATAAAGGTTAATTGTACTATCAAGATATTGACAATATAAATTTCTTATCTATGAGCAAGAGAATACTAGGCAGATAACGAATTATGAAATTGACGCTAATATTTAATTAATAATACAGTTTACCATATTTTATAGCTAAAGGAATCTCGTACAGGAAAATATATTTTTTGCGTACATAAATTCAATTTTTATTTAAGTTAGATTTAATAGTTTTGTACGGTATCTTTTTAAACATATATGCTTTTTAATAATGATGTTAAAACGTGATTTGTCTCTTATCCAGACATTTATGATTTATTAGATTCATCAAATTAAAATAAAATTATCAGTACATGCATTGAATTTGTTTTAAAGTGTAAAGATAGAAGAAGCTTTTATTATTGACAGGAAAATATCCAAATAAAGGAAAGATAGTTTAAGTTTGTAATTGATATATTTTAGGATTTCTATCGTTTTAAAAGGTTGATAAAGTATTATCAGGGCTATTTCTATTTTTTCTGTTATGATTTATAAATTACTCTGTTTTCTATCTTTGTTAGTGATGGTTCTTAGTATTATGATTGCTTCAATAGATTTTTGTATACAATTTAGTTGACTTTTTGTCTGTAAGGTTTTGGGTTTTTGTGTTGTCTGTCTGTTTGTTTGTTGCCTTCCCTTCTCTTGTTTCAACTTATGTTTTGTTTAAACTTTTAGTCATGTTTGTGTCTAATGAGTACACCTCAGTATCTTCGTCATCTTGCTCCTAGACATGCCCAGTGCATCCTCGGATGGTGGCTAGAGGAAGTCCAATTAAGGGTTGTTAGGTTATTATAGTGTGTAATGTTCTTAAACAGTGCCACACTTCTTTAGATTTAATAAAATGAATAGACTCACTTTTGCCGCAATAACTTAATTCTCTATCCATAACCAACATCCCATACATTTCCAGCTGCAGTCAAATTTTATTGCATCGTCCACCACTTTCCCTTTGGTATATTCTTGATTAATAGCTATTTCCCTGAATAGTACTGCAATATTGCTCGCTAGACGTATTAAGCAAACATTCAATGAATCAACTAAAGTAAAGTTTTCACAAGTCCTTCAGACTTTTAATCATACATAATTATACTGAGAACTTGATATGCAGTATTACTTCACAATTGCTAATGTTTAATTTACATCTTAAGACACTTTTAGACAAGCGTTTGTTACAATGGGATGAAGTGCATGTATGTCAAGGGTTGAGCCACCCAGTCTCCCTGACCTTTTCTTTTGGTCTAGTGTTAAACTTGACATCAAAGTCAGCATACATGTGCAACTGTAAATTGTTAAGTTTAGTTTTGTAATTTTCCCCATAATTTTATTTAGTAACCAGTTATCTGAAATCAAACACAGACAATTCCTATTTGGATTTTAATTAGCCCGATGCATCTTTTATGGCTAATATAGTTATCGGAGGCCCAATACGGCTTACCGAGGACATAATACATGTCCAATATTTAAAAGCTCATTTAATGATTTTTTTATTATATAACCAGTTAATTAAATTTTAGTAGCATTTTGTGTTTGACCAATATAGCTATACTCAATCAAAATCTGGCTCTCTTGGACATAATACAAATTCAAAAGCAAAATTAAAATGTCATTTTCTTTTCCTTGAATATTCTGCTGTAACAGTATGTTGACCTGAAAATTTATATTTATCTTTCCTTAAAAGTACCATGGTACATACACTTTGGTTTAGCTTGTTTTTTTCTGTATTGGTCCTGTTTTTCTGTATTTAGCCCGTTTTTCCTGTATTGGGCTGTTTTGAACCAGTTGAGTAAATTATAGTACCATTTGTCTTGAATCAATATAGCTATACTTGATCCAATTCTCTATTGGCCCTGTTTTGAAGCCTGTTATTTTCTGTATTGGGACTGTTTTTCTGTATTGTCCCTACTTTTTCTGTATTCTGTATCGAGTTTGTTCTTGTTAACTAGATCCATATTATGTGGACAATTTCACAGGTATTTTACTCAACTGGTTGATAATGGTGAATATAGACCATGTATTTGTCTTGTATTATTGACGTATATAGACCATGTATTTTGCTAATAACACGGTGATTGCAGGATAAATGCATTGCAGGATAAATGCAAATGTGCTTTCTTAAATTTTGTTCAGAGGTTATTTCAGACACAGGGACTTGAAATCAGGATAATATTTTATGAATTAAATTTCAATAAATTAGCTAATATTGTGCATTCACTCGTTTTGGTAACCAGTCTAATATGACTGGCTGCAAAATATTGTCATCAGAAATTATTGAATTTCTCTATTATTATACAGCCACAAAACAAAAATCACATCAAGTTATTTTTTACTGGAATCCCTGTGTTTTTTTAATTTAAAATTGTATTAATAAAATTAATCTGACCCCAAGGTCCTGTGCACGTTAAATGTTTTAAATAGTTTTATGCGTCAATGTTCCAAAATATTATAATATTAATATACTCGCTTGGCCTAACGACATCAACTGACCGGTTCAGTCAACGACACGCCACGCCCAGGAAGGAACATAACGAGCAACGACCCCTCAACAAGTTTACATTCGACTCCAACATTTACGAGATCGATTCCGGACCGCCGTACAGACGTAACGTGTGAAGATTGAGATTGGAACATACGCAAGGCCAATTGGATCCAATACAGTTAAACGTGGACTACACCAAAATGGGCTCCGAACAAGACGACCTTTCCGAAGAAACATGCTCATCCCTCAGTGGCGTCGAGACCGACTTGCATGGACTACGATGGACAGAAAGACTATGGCCATCTGTATTGTAGTCCGATGAATCGCGTTATTACTTTTAAACACAGTCACGCACGAACACGTGTTTGGAGATGTCGAGGTGACCGTTACGTTGATCCATGTGTTCAGGGGTGGTTGAAGCGTTATGGTTCGAAGAGGCATTTCCTCTAATCACCGGACAAATCTCATTGTGATGAATGGAAATTTGACAGCACAACACTATATTGATCAGGTGTTACTACGGCTTTCTGTTATCTTGTTTCTTCGTGGACATCAGGATGGTGGCGTTTTTCTACAAGACAATACAAGCGCTCATTCCGCTCGCGTCACAGGTGCCTTCCTCAACGCAAATAATGTGCGCACTCTTCCATGGCCAGCGTTTTCCTCTGACTTGAGTCCGATATGAGATCAACTTGGACAAGTTCTGAGAACACGCCAACCACCGCCGATCACACTACGTCAGCTTCAAATTGCGCTTCAAGAGGAATGGATCAATATTCCACAAGAACGAATTCGTCATCTTATCCGATCAATATCACGGAGATGCGTTCCAGGAAATGGCGGACTCATTCGTTATTGACTATGGGGAATTCAGAATTGACTGTGAGTATTAAGTGATCCGTTGAACAGAAAAGAATAAACATTGATTTCAAACACTTGTGTCGATTTGTTGCTATTGTTTAGAAGTTTAAAATATAATAGTTGTTTATATTGATGTTGTTTCTATTCAAAACTTTAATTATGCAAATTTGAGTGTTGCGTTTTCATTGTCAGTACACAGCAAAAATTGCTACGGACGTAAATCATCCGTTTTCCTTACGTAAAACGTCTGTTTTTCACATCCGTTTTACGGAAGTTTAGCACCACGGATGTTTTACGGATGGCAGGTACATCCGTAAAACGTACGTAATCTTTCCGTAACTGTCCGTATTACGTACGTTTAACGGATGGTAATTGTAATGTGCAATGCGGCCGTTTTACGGATGTATTATCCAGCCGTTTTACAGATGTAAAGGGCTTCCATTAATAAACTCCTCTTCTGTTTTTATATATTGTTATTATAAAAGGTAAATATGTTATAAACATTTCTCCATATCTTTTACCTTGTCTTAAAAAATATAATCATATAGTGAACCTTCAGACCATTTTTTTCAGACCAAAAATGCATTATGTAGCTCTAAGTAAGAGAAATGAAATAAGAAAAGTGACAGTTACAATTATTTAATGTAACTATATAAAAGTATACAAAAGTAAATGTCCAAAAAAAAAGAATGAATGTTAATGGATTGCACACGGTCCTTTCACACTGTCCTTCAGTTCTCTGTCCCTGAAAAAAACAAACAAAAACTATAGTATCATACAAAATTATTTTTTATGTTATGAACCAATACATCTAATTTAACTAGCCTACACTGTATAATCAAAATTATCTTCACTTGAATTAAACATGATTTTCACCCAAAATGAGCAGCTGATTTATGTGTTGGGCTTCACATGAACTTGGTGCAAAACAATCAATCCCGTGAAAATCGTGTTTATGGGATGCAGGACACTTTCACTATAATTTGTCAATGAATTTTCTTTAAATTCACCATAAAGTTAGTTTTTTTTATACAAGTTATCATAATTCAAAATAACAAATAGGGGTTGATCACTGAAATTTTAAATTTTCTAATAGATTATACATGTACAGAGATAATATTACACAAATTCTGTCCAATGAAATTTTCTGAATTTGTTATGTAACGTCATGCAATTGGTATAAAATTTAGTGAATGAATGAAAAATAGGGGTCCCTGAGTTAAATTTTTGTTCATTGGGAAAAGACTGATCAAAATGTGCTAAAAATAGTAATTTTAGTCAAAATTACATCCCTTGTTAAAAATTTCATATTCATGATGTTCATTTCACATGAATTTGGTGTGAAGTTCACATAAATTCATGTTAAACTCAAGTCAAGCTCATTTCATGTGAAATTTACGTGAAGATAATTTGAAATTAACAATTTATTTGTCAAGGAAATGAACAATTAAGAAGAATCTGCTTTTTTTAAAAAGTGTATTCTACAGTTCAAGAGAACTCTGGATGTCATTACGTTTATAATGATCAACAAACATAAACCGCAATAGGAAAAAAATAAGTGTAAAATTAATGGTAAGTGTGTGAAAAACAATCAAATTGACATTATGAAGTCGTTACTTATGATCAATTTCACACTTACATATTTTTTAGAAATCCACTGCAGAACTTTGCTAAAATTTGCACGACTCCTAATAGGAGTTATTTCAGATTAACCTTAAGCTGACTAAACACTGATCATTTCATTTCTTGTAAATATAACCCAACATAAGACTGATCATTATATATCTTTTAACTATTGTATTTTGTTGACACCTACAAGTGTACAAGAGGTACAGGTAGTGAAAAACATAAAATGTGTATTTCTACATGTTTGTGAAATCTTTGTATTGATATGTTTGATTGAAAACAGTTTTATGGAAAATGTTAGTAGGAAGGATGTTTTGTTTTGAATTGTATTTTTAGACTTTTGAATAGAGTATCTATGCAGATGAATTTTCAGAAGATGAAATACATTTTAGATCCATTTCAGTTTTTGACTTAATTGTGTTAATTTAGGATTCAGGTGCCAGTGAATTTCTTGCTTACGTTAAAAGAAATTTGCATTTTTCTTTTGATCAAAAACTGTACATACCTAAAACCTCTCTTCTTTTCTGCACCCTTTTCTTGTGAATGTCAAGTAGGGTTTGCCATTTTTCTGCCCCCCTGTTTAATTTTGTCAACACTTTGTTCATTAAACACTTTAAACTGTTCCAAAAAATCCGCTGGGCATGAAGATGTTGGGAACAGCAACTTGCCTTTGTATAAGAATGATCTCTGCAAAATAAAATAAATTTTAAATCTTAAATGTGTGAAATGTTTTCCCCATAGAGATTTGTAAGAGAAATTATTATGTATCATTCATGAAACAAATTGCATTGAAAGACCTGGCTTACTAAGTACTGAATCTGGTCTAAAATCAAGAAAAATCCAATGTTTATCAAAGCAAATGATTGATCCTTAGAAGTCAAATTTTACATAATAATTTTTAGAATTTGGGTACTATGTATTAAAAAATGACAATTGGCTTTAAATTATAGTATAAGAACAATAATTCTTTCAAATTCTGTGAAAATATGTAAAAAAATCAATATCAAAATGAGGAAATGTGAAGATTATTCTAAACATACCCATAAATTCTTACAATAGTTGGGAAGGAATATAGTTACGAAATTAACAATATTGTATTTCAAGCTCTGACGTAAAATTTAAATTTTACAGTAACAAAAACATTTACCTAACATTGCATAAGTACCCAAATTGCATTGCTATTTTGTGAATTGAAAATGTTTTGTCATTTACCTGGATAGTTAGCTTTGATGATGACAGTTTCTCACAGAGGTTAATTTACTCCGGTACCAACACAAAAGGAAATCCAGATCAATAAGATAATCTCCCCGGAATGATTTTGACACCAATACATTTTATTTAAGGAATGACCGTCAAATATCATTCAGGGGAGATTATCTGATTATTAATGGGTATCCTTTGTGGGACTGCTATTGGTATTTCTAGTTTGTAGTTGATAATAAACTATGTGCATACTGTAAGCAAATAAAACTTATATTATCAAGTTTAAGGAATTTAAGGAAGTTAAACTTCACTATGACATCATGCTTTATATAAGTTATCAGGATGACAATGTAAGAATTTGCAAAAAAAATTGGTCAATTTTTTTTTAGATAAAAAAGCTTTTGTAGAAAAATCTAGCCCACTGACCCCATAAAAATTTTATATGTTCTGAAAGCCTAATTATTCTTATACAGCATATCTGTGTTTTACAAAACTGTAGAACAAACAACTGTGTTTTAAAATTTGTTTTTCAAATTCTGTTTTATTTTTCACTATCACACACAGTTTAAACTGTGCCAAATATCACCTATTTTAGAGTTCTTTAAGATGAAAACAAGCCCTGCTACCCCAATTTTTCTTTATATTTTTCAACATAATTAAGTAAGGTCTTTTAACATGCAATTTGTCAGAATTTTGTAGGACAGCCGCACTTTCCAATTCTTTCAACTTGACATTAAATGCATGTTTTGAGTAACTTCACATTCTGCCTTCAAAATGTGAAAATAGGTAAAATTATTTATTTCTGTATACAAGCATATCAAACAGTTCTTTTTTGGAAAAAATGTCAATTTATTTTTAGGATAGCAAGTCTAGTTTTACATGTTATTAAAAATTCTATGGTCAGTCAACTCTACACTTTTAAGACAATTCTTAAGAAATTAATATAGATATATTGTAAAATATAAATAATTCAATTTTGCATTGGCAAATAAAATCAACTTGTACATTTCACATCATGAGATGAGGAAGCCTTTCATTTGTAACTTTTAAATATTTTGGTCACATGAATAGTGTAGCTTTCTACCTCAATGCACCTTAAAAAAAGTTCAGTTCAGTTTGCATTAAAATCTTTCACTGCACACAATAAATATCAATTATTTTATTGTTTTTAAAATATGTTTAATAAAAGACAGTGCAGGTTTGTTGACTCGGAAATGAATTAAACAGGCAATAAATCTACAATTTGAATTTATACAGATATAGTTCCTAACATAGTGGAACATATAAACATGATAAATAGAAGCAAAATGTGAGTCACAGTAACCTACTTTGTCTGGAAAAAGACCAACTTTCCATGATATATCAGTATAACAAGATTCATGATCTTATGACCGATATGCTGAATTCAGAAGCAATAGTACGTTATTAGCTTGTTCATTCAAAGTAACAGCTATATGTCCTCATTTAAAAAAAAATTAAAATAGGCTTTGGAATGCAATGGCTGATACTTTGCACAATTCGCCTATTACCAACAACATGATGCATGGCTTATCCTTTCTTTTTTATGCAAGAAAAATCATACATACTTTTCTTCTCAATTGATTTCTGAAGTCAGGAAACTGCAAAGCCCTCTTGCTTGATGAAGCGGTTCACTTCTTCCTAAACATAAAGGAAAAAAAAATACAATACATAAAATGTAATGCCCCATCATTTACAATGGGATGTCCGTCCATCGTCCACACTTTGTACACCAACTAAAACATGCTGTCATTGATTTAATGAAACTGGTAAAATATATATTGACAAACTAAAGCATGTATTTTTCAATAAATACCAACTTTTTGGTTTTTAAAGTATGACTCTTTTTGATTGATTAAAACAAGAGGCTCCCAGGAGCCTGCATAGCTCACCTGACTTCATAGACAAACTAAATGATACCTAGCTGAACATATGCTTTTTCCTATCTTTAATGGTTTTCATTTTCTAAGACTAAGGCAAAATGAAAAAAAACATGCAACTTATAACCTTAACGTGCAATAACTTTTATAAGAGGTCATCTGGTAACTTAAACCAAAATGTCCAAGTGGAGTTTACATGTAAAACAATTAACTGAACATTAAAGCAAGCATAATAAAGATTAATATGTTCTTTCATACCTTTTTGGGAAAGACCGGTTGATCTTTTACGAGTGATAGACATTTTATGTCTTTGCGCGAGTGGAGCGCAGCGGAACGAGCCAAAAGACATAAAAATTTCTATCACGAATTAAAGTTCACACGGACTTTCCCAAAAACGTATGAAAGTACCTATTTCTTCCTTAAACCAACAACTTTCACATCGCTATAACCTATAGACGCTCCATTGTTTTAGACTCCATTGTCTCTGACGTCCAATCAGAACGCCGGAAACAAGAACGTCATAGAAGGACGTTGTTATGCTTCCATAACAACGTTTTTGTTTCTGGCGTATTGATTGGATGACGCAGCAAGTACAGATGTGTGCGCGTGAGCTCATCTGTACCAGAAATCAGCTATTTATGGAAGAAATAAGAAACAGTTTTGTTATCATTTTAATGATGAATGTGTAATAACAAAAAAACCCAAATATTAAATCCTGAACCCTTATACATTGTAAAAGTACTTAAGGTATCCGACCCACAATTGAAGTTACCGTTTAATTTTATTTGTCGGACAAGAAATACAGCTTTTTCAAATCAATGTATTGCTAATTAATGATAAATATAAAAATATATTATATAACTTGAGTCAATGTTCACAATTTTCAGGAAAAAAATTTAGTTGCTCAAATAGTATTTTCGATGTTTGCCGAACATTACCGAGGTCTGTTCCATTGAAAAACAATGGACATCCGGGACACCAAATATGATCACGTGGTCAATTATGGTCCGGATACCTTAAAACATGAAGAATCTAGTACTTAAACATTTACCTTAAATTCAACATCTACTGATGGTTCCAGCCAAAGTTTTCGGCTAAACCTAAATTTTAGGCTTGTGTTCAGCCTCTTCTGTGAATAAAAATGCACTCGATAGTTTATTGTTTTTGCATGCAGTGGCACATGTGCAATACCATTATAATAATGTTAGCAATATTAGGTTCTACAATTTGGGTGACACATTTGACTAAATTACATGGTCACAATATTCAACAACCATACAATATGACTCTGAAATTTTTTTCTAAATGTCTTCACTAATTATACATTAGACTTAAATCAATTCTACATTCAATGGAATTTTTAACTTTATGTGATTATTTATACATAAAACCTGTATTGTTTAAAAGTTACCTTAAATGAACATGTGTCAATATTAAACACATTTGCATTGCTGTGCTGTTGGTCCTTCAGCTGTTTAATTTCTGCCTGCATGGTTTCAATTTTTTTGTCCATGCTGTTTAATTTGTGCACTAAAAATATAACAAATTATAAATTCACAGTAAAAATTATTTTTGAACAGGAGCATTCCATTGTCCCCTACAGCCTACTTGATATCTAGTTGTAAGTGTTCTTCCCAAAATTTTTACATAGCATCATGGAAATATAGATGGGACTGATTTTCTTAAAGTTATTCCAACATGGCCTTCATACATTCTACTGTACAAGAAAATAGCACCATGGGGATAACACTGGCTATCAGAATTTGTAAATTACAAAAGTCTCGTGGGTTTGAAATTGTCATTTGACTTCTTGTAGCAGCATTTGCTCCTCAAATGACAAAAAATTCAGGTGAGTGATACAGACCCGCTGGGGCCTCTTGTTGAATATTTTCCCTAAATTATGGCAATATGTAAAATAAATGAAATGTATGTTATTATTAAATGCACTTAAAACCACAGTGTAACATGAATAATATTGATTCTAATATGACAATGCAAATAAGACATAAAAAAGGCTACCATTACCTTTTGTAATTTTTTTTTGTGCCCACATATATAAAGCCCTCCTGGTATGAGCGTTTAACTGTGTAATGGCTTATGTTCTATTGGAAATTTTGCAGTGGGTATCCTCATGATTTCCTTTCACCTAACTAACTATCTAAACAATATACACACAGTTTTATTTCCAGTTATGGCAGCAATACTAACTTATATCAGATAGGGTTAATGGTGTTTCCTCTGGCAGTGTGTTGTTTGAATTAGCCAGGACTGGTTCAAACAAATCCTGGGACTGAGTATTTTGGGATTCCTGCAAATTGAATTAAAGAAATAAACACAAGTCTCGCCTAGCTTTATCATTCCTCAATTTAGCTCTCAACAGTAAAGTCTCATTGAATTCAATTTTTTTAAGTTTAAGCAGGGACAATCTATACTTAGTTAGTATAGACTGTCCCTGGTTTAAGGTATGTAGCTTAGGACACTTTAAAAAAAATATATGTAAGGGACAGACAATTTAACTTTATGGGGGGTAAGTGGGGGAGAGGGGCTATGTTTTTTTTTGCCTAAAAAATTTTTGGATCCTGAATTTTGAGAAAAGAAAAGAAAAAATGATCTACCTATAGTTCCACTACCATAATTTATGACTCTATTTAAATTTTGGAAAAAATATTTTGTTTTATCGTTGACTAAAAATAAAAAAAGAAAATAAAAATTTCTGAAAGGAAGAAAAAATTCATAGCCAAAAATCAGCCCCTCCCCCTACCCCAAACGTTTTGGTTGGTACCTATAATCTGGGACTAGTATAACTAAGTTGATTTATAGGTTCCTGCTATAATACAGTAAGCACACATATTTTTCTATAATAATATCTTTTGTTAATTTGAGATATGACCTATTCAAAATCAAATGCAGAGCTTGCACAATAAATTGTTAGCTTAAACACTGTTAAACGATTCCTTCTACCAAGATTCTTACATCAAATGCATCCATTTCTTTTATCTGATTGACAATTTTCAACACTGGACAACAGTTCTGTCAAATGTCGTCTGTAGTGACGTCATTCCAATTCTTTCGAAACACTCTCTTTATTGTATAGGTCGTGGTGGACGCTAGTTTAATAGCATATCATCTTAACTTGAAATAGTCTGTTTGTATCAGTGCTTATAATCAGTGCTTATATTTTTTACTTGTAAAATTTTAAGCATAGTTGTAATAAGAAATTACACTTTATAAGTCATATTATCTTTTGGTCATATAAATGCTGTGTATAATTCATTTTCTGTAATTTTCATTATATTTACTTAGTTCCAATAAAAGAGCCAATTGAAAAGGGTATATATTATAAATTTTATAATCAAAGAGTGAACTATATAGTAGTTGGTCTTATAAAGAATGCCAATACGAAGTGCCTTCTGGTCCCATAACTTGACTTTCTGTGTGTGGAATGTAGGTGGATTAATTTCCAAAAATTATAATAAGATTCAAGATAACAATTTTATCAACCAAATTAATACTTATGACATTATACTTTTATGTGAAACTCACATTGGATATGGTACAGCAGTAAATATTGAAGGGTATAATTACTTTCCTGTATGTAGAGCTCAATCATCTAACAGTAGATTTTATGGAGGACTTGGTATATTAATTAAGAAAAATATTAGACAAGGTGTTAAAATTCTAGAAAACACAAGTAAAGACTTCCAATGGATAAAATTAGATAAATTGTTTTTTAATTTCTCTAAAGACATTTTTATCTGTTTAGCATATATCATTCCAACTTCGTCTAGTTATTTACATCAGACTGATGATGATGTCTTATAATTAATAGAAAGAGATATAACAAATAAATATAAGGCAAATGGAGATATTATACTCTGTGGTGATTTCAACAAAATCTGTCTCTGCCCCTGACCAGATTTTGTTGAAAATGATTGCTATGACAGACATATACCTATATTTAATAACTATGAATATGATAATGTACAAGAATTAAGATGTAGCTATGATAAGAAAGCTGATGTAAGAGGTAAACAGCTGTTAGAATTTTGTATTTCTACAAATTTGAGAATTCTTAATGATAGAGCATTTGGTGATCTAAATGGCAAATTGATATGTCATAAACCTGCTGGTTCTAGTGTTGTAGATTATGTTACAATGTCAGATAATTTATTAAAAAATTTACTGTGGTTCCAAGTTTCAGATTTTATACCAAATTTTTCTGACTGTCATTGTAAACTCAGTTTTAATATTATGGCCAGTTTTGACAGTGCTGTAAAGAGAAATATTAAAATGATAAATTGTAACGAGGGATTATTTGGACTACCTCCTCAGCAAATAAGTTCAAGGATGCACTTGGTCACCCTGCATGTAAAGAAAAAATAAACTCTTTTTTAAATCAAGATTTAGATTCAGAAAAAGCAGCCACTGAATTTACAGATATTATTAAAATAGCTGCTCCCAAAGCATGTATTAATACTAGAAAATGACAATTTGGTCAAAAGAAAAAACGCACAAAAATAGTGTATATTTTGACTTTGAGCTAATTGGGAAAAGAAAAGTTCTGATTGATAAGGGAAAACTTCTTTCTAGATTTCCATTTGATCCTGTTTTAAGAGGGTCATATTTCAAGTGCTACCGAGAATATAATAAAATGCGAAAATATAAAAAGAGACATTTCAAACAACAAATACTTGATCAATTAGATCAGTTAAGGGTTTCAGACCCCCAAAAATATTTGGAAGCTAATAAATTCATTAAAAGAGCCAGACAGCAATGATTCTTTAGAGACAGTTGAGCCAGATATATGGCACAATTATTTTAATGATCTAAACAAATATCAATGTTAAAATATTATTATAGATTAGACCATATGGAAGATGGGCTATTATTTAATGCATATGCTTGTAGTAAAAATCTTTGTCTAAATAATACAAGCTCGTGGTTTTCTTGTATAGATTATATTATGAAAAAACTTGGTTTATGTTCTAAACAAATGAAAAAACTAAGTGTTTACCAATTTATCAAACAAGTGTGGTAGTTACTGTTTTATTATATTGTTCTACTATAATTAGTCATGTTAGTAAGAATAAATTATTTGTGTTTTATTTCAGTTAGTGCACTTCATATAGTTCACTAGAATAATATTTTGTAAATAACGTATTACGAATTAATTATGTTTTAGCTTATTTGGACATTTGGACTTGCCGACGGACGACGATATTTCGTATTAGTCTGGATCATTTATTTCATGGTAATTAACTTCAAAGTATTCTGTTCGATGGTTCATTGAACCGCTCACTGTATCTATTTGTTCATTGGTCGTTATATTTTCTCTATTTTTCTATTGGTAGTCATATCTTGGCGCGATATTTCTTTTGTTCTCGGCTTAAAACCTAAACACTTTTGCCTGAGATATTGACGAAATTGGCTGTTTACTAAAACTGCTCCAAGATTTATACTTTCTATGAGTTTGAAATTTCCTATTGAAAGGGTTATAATTTAAATATAAATTTTACCTGATGTCGATGAAATAAACTTACGTAACCCTAGAAGTGTTCCTTATTTTTAACTTTGGACTAGAAGGAGCTACTACACAAGTAAAAGATAAATTATTGAATAGTTTTCTACAATATTGGAAAGATTATAGGTATAGGATTTTAAATTCTGAACAAGGGAAACTTTATATATATTTTTCTTTTAAAACTACATTTGGATTTGAAAAATACTTGAGTTTAAAAGATTTTAGATTTCGACAAGCATTGTGCAAGATTAGAATAAGTGCACACCCCTTAAGGGTAGAGACAGATCGATATTCAAAAAATTATATTGAAAGATCATTAAGAAAGAATGAATTACATTTTATTATTGAATGTCCATTATATGCTGAAATTAGAGATATTTTTTCCAACAAGATCTTACATCATTGTAAAAATTTCAATAATTTACAAAACAGTTTAAAATTCAATTGGATTTTCATACAAGAAGATTTAGATTTGCTCAGAGAGTTTGGAAATTATGTGTTTCAAAGTCTTCAATTAAGAAGATCATCAAATATTATTGTTTAAATTTATAACTCACTTATTTTTTATTTGTATTTTTTTCTTCTAATAAACAACTAATAATTGTCTCTCTTCTATTTGCATGCATATGTCATACATGTACCTATATCACTTGGCTCTGCCCCAGTCCAACATAAGTGTCATAAGTTATAACATTATCAAGCTGTTATTGTAATGTTGTTTTCTATGTTATACATGTCACCAATTATGATAATCACTTGTTTGTAATTTCATGCTCTATTCTAGGGCCCTTGATTGGAAATACAGATATTTGTATTTGTATTTTGTATAGCACTACCTACGTGTCCGAAAAACCCGAGCGTACAACGCGAAACGAAAGCATCATCAACGAAGAATGTCTGCGTAAAATTTCTGGAAGATTTAAATGCGATCCGTGTGCTTTTGTTACTGACCGACAAAGGAATCTTGATCGGCATCTTGTATCAAAACAACACAAGACTATTGTTTTTCTAAAAAACGAAGAGACTCCATTGAATGTACAAGAGGAATGTGGCGAGGGTGCCAAGTTAGACGACCTGCAGTGCCGGCAGTGGCAGGATCTCTATCAACAAAATTTCACTACGGGTCACGACTACAACAATGGCAGCAACAACAAAAGCAGCGACGAGAGTGAGGAAGATGTGAACAATTCATCAGAAGACAAATTATGGGACTGATTCGTGTGAATGGCATCCATTTACGTCCAAGGCAGAGATGCTTCTGTACATTTTCATGAATTCGTCAACGCACCCAGTGGTAAGCATTTTTTTTACACATAAATATGATATACTAGAATCCACAGGCACAAGACGAGATCATTTATATATTAACAAGGTCCATAACTTGCCCTTGTTCTCACGTAAATTCCTCCATCTTCGGAGCACTCCACCTGACGTTTTATCTTTGAATTTTATTCTAAGACATTGTGGTCTTGAGTAAAACTTTCACATTGTTACATGTATATCCTAAAGACTCTACATTGTTTTATACTCCATTGTCTCTTGACATCCAATCAGAACACTGGAAACAAGAATGCCAAACTAGAACATTGTTATGCTACGATAACAATGTTATTGTTTATGGCGTTTTGATTGGATGACAAAGCAAGTACAGATGTTTGCACGTGAGCTCATCTCTACCAGATATCGGACATTTACAGAAGAAGTGTACATTGTATCGTTACACACCTAGTATACAGTTTATGTAGGTACCCTATATTGTATACAATATACATACTTGTACATGTATATTACTTGTAATTTTAAGTTCTTTAATTCTTGCCTAATGTACAATGTAACCACCACTCGGCTGGTATGGGAAAAATAGTTTTCACCACAAGTGAGAATAATAGGTTCTTTCATACGTTTTTGGGAAAGACCGGTTGATCTTTCACGAGTGATAGAAATTTTATGTCTTTTCGCGAGTGGAGCGCAGCGGAACGAGCCAAAAGACATAAAAATTTCTATCACGAATGAAAGTTCACACGGACTTTCCCAAAAACGTATGAAAGTACCTATTTCTTCCGTAAACTAACAACTTTCACATCGCTATAACCTATAGACGCTCCATTGTTTTAGACTCCATTGTCTCTGACGTCCAATCAGAACGCCGGGAATAATGAACGTCATAGAAGAACGTTGTTATGCTTCCATAACAACGTTCTTGTTTCTGGCGTTTTGATTGGATGACGCAGCAAGTACAGATGTGTGCGCGTGAGCTCATCTGTGCTGGGTCATCTGTATCAGAAATCGGCAATTTACGGAAGAAAACATAGTGAGACATTTCCCACCAAATCTACTCTGAAAGAAATCTCAAGAGTTTTACCTTAGTCATTAGAGGAAAAGCATCTTCAACTTAAAATAATATGCCAGAGAAAACACTTTGAAATACTCTTCTAAATTACAATGAAAAACATTTTTCAGTAACTTGAAGTCATTATTTATGTAGTTAAGTTGCATGTCAATAATTGTCTTCAAATCCTTTTTTTCAGAGTGATGGGGTAGTATCATTTGTTCTCTACATGTTAAAAGAACTAGGAGTTCATGATTTGCCAACATTAAAAAAACTGAAAGAGAAGAAGTTTGGAAGCTATAGCTGGGAAAATTTAATAACTAAGGTACATGCACTATATGAATTGTATATAAGGTTCTCATCTTAATTTAAACTCCAATCTTAATTGACAAGGATTGCCAGTTTTCCTACAGCAGGTCCTGGGTTCTCTCTGGGTACTCTGGCTTCATCCCCAAATTAAAACTGGATGCCACAATATAGCTGAAAAATTGCTGATAGTGGCTTTAAAACACCATTCAAACAAACAAACAATCTTAATTTTAAGCAGTGATGTAGCTAGTGCTTGTCACTTGAGTAATTTTCCATTATCTAAAATTTTTCTGGACTATTTCTTCACTTGACATTTTCTTCAGCTATTGCAACTTAATAGCAATAGTAAAAAAATTAATCTGAGTACATTGTACTTTAAAACATTATACAAATCAATGCAATATTGTTGTCTTGAAAACTCATATGCTATAGCTCCAAGCAAATTAACGAGTGTAGACTTCAATGCAATTTATGACTTTATGGCTTAATCCCCGTATTATTTGTGCAATAATAGGTCACCACATGTAAATCAGCTTTTCCATATATAACTTACCACCATTTAAATGGGAAAATTAAGTACATTGTAAGCAATTTCATACATGTACATGTAGCTCATTTATAAATTATTATAACCTCGCCAATGAAGTTGCAAGGGAATATTGTAACACCAGGGTTTGTAACATTTTCTTGTGAATATAGAGTCAACATCGTTTGATGAATTTTCACTAAACTTGTTATGTACTTAGTGGAAAGGTCTCTAAGCCTATTAAATTTCAATGTCTTATATCTATGGTCAAGGTCAGTAAATTACATCCTGTCAACTTGTTGCCGGATGGAGAGATGCACCGCTCGGCACTGTCCTTGTTGTATTTATCTTTTTTTAAATTTTGAACGGTATCATATAATTGGTAAAAAAATCAATACATGCGATCGGGGAGAAACAAAACAACAAACCATATGCATATGGAGATCACATTAGCAATCTTACAGACTGGGTGCATGTAAATGCAATTCAAATGAAATAGTGGGTTTCAAATATTCACATGCTTTCATAATACTTTTTTCATTGCCCATGAAGATTTCAATTACTTTTCCGCTTACAATGTATAAAAATTACAATATGGTTGCATATCTTGCATCTGTAAGTTATAAAGCTGTAGATTTTATGGACAAGAACTTTACAAAGGATTGATTTTAGATTGTTAAATCAAAGTGATAACATCTCACTAAGGATGGACATCGCATGTAGATGTGCAGGGGGAATTAAATTTCATTTGGATATATTTCAGGGGAGATAATTAGACTTGTGTTTATTTATTTACAAATTATTTTAAATACATATTAATTTTTTTCAGTTTAATTTAATATGTTTTTATTCTTAAAGATTCATAAGCTTCTAAATAGATCAGCATTTACAGACCAGAATATTAAAAATATAAGAGAATTGATCCGTGATTACCACCAATTAGTCTACGAATATGCACCTGACCTAAGAAAAAAAGCCAAAACACATCTTCTGCTGCATATAGTAAGTTCATACCTATAGTAAACTTTACCCTGTCAGTCAGACGGGTTTTGCCTGACAAAATGGAATACTGCTTACCACGTTTGGTCGGGTTTATGGTCCTTTTGTAGATCTCATATTACAGTTTTTGAAATCAACAATTATTTTCCACAGTTAAACGTCGTTTTGAAATGCGGCGGCTAAAGTTTCATTTTGATAAATCGATTTTCCATAGGAAGTCAGCCATTTTTGTTTGTAAAGGGGTCTAATGTTGTTTACAAATGTTTGTCTGCTTTGTAAGGTACAATGGTATTCGGACAAACCGCGAGATGTATATTTTGTTTTAATTTTGTATAAATAGATCGAAGTTAGAATTTTATATTTGCTACATTTCGAGAATTAAAACTAAATTTTGTCATTAATCTTACAAATCACAAAACTAACATAGGATTATAAAGGCAGTAAAATTTGGCCCAGTTGTATACAGTCTCCTTTGTACCTTTTCTTAAACAAGAGTTTTATTGAAACAAATCACAAATTTCAGTCTTTTATTTGCAGGAGGGTAAATTAGTTTACTGGACTTGAAATAAACTGTCTTCATCTGCAAGATTTTCATGGCAGCAGTGCTAAGAAACAGTATTCAATTTTACTTGACCTTATAAGTCCGTATGTTTTTCCAAAATTTCAACTTTTAACCTTAAGGCTGATAACTTTAAGGTAAACATTTTTAAAATTGTCGTTATTAGTTGTACTAATGTTTTATTCTACAGGTTGAGGATATTCAAAGGCATGGCCCACCTAAAGCATTTGCTGAAGATGCTTTTGAAAAAAATCATGGAGCTATCAGGAACATGATATTTCTTCAAATACAGAAAGCCAGAAGTAGGGACACGTGCATAAAATTTGCCAAGCAATATCTTTGTATGTATGTTATCAGTGGTGGATATTTTGAACAAGACAATAATTGGTATGCTGTTTTGACTTTTTTGTGTGAAGATTGTTTGCAACCAATTTCATTACAGATACATCTATGTATGTATGGGACAAATGTTTAACATGTTATTTGATTTTAGGTGTGCGATACAGGGCCCCTATTGTTTTTGCACCAGTCCACTTAAACAATTTGTAAGACTGAACCATAATTGAGATTTACTAAAAAAGGTGGGTTGACACTTTGTATCCATAACTCCTCCCAAATTTTTCAATTGATTTTAACCAAACTTTCCCTGAATCATTTGCACACATACTGTTAATCATCCTGTTTTGTTTTGGCATCTGCAAAAAAAAATGTGAGAGGCAGTATACTAGTGTCTTATTGGTAGCAGAGTGTATCAAATGTTAAGAATAGCTCACAGAAAGTCTCCCCTGTTGCATCCATCCGTTTGTTAGTCCCACTTTTGTATCCACAACTGTTCATTTGATTTTAACCAAACCTTCACATAATCATTTAAGGAATACTTCAAAATTATGAACGGGTTAAGCGCTATAATATGGTTTGGGTCTGTTTACGCCTAATAAAATGCAAACCATATTATATTGTATAACTTGTTCAGAAATTTGAAATATTCCTTATAATTTAATTTTAACAATTTTTATTGTAAAAACGTCGATGACATCATGGAAGTATTTGAATTATAAGGGCGTAAGAATAGGTCAAAGGTCACGCAAGTCATTTTTTATAATATGGAATGCTCAATTAATCAATCAGATTTCAGCTTACAAAGCAAATTAAATTATTAGCAGATAATGTCATTGTGCACCTCCTATTTTGTTTTTGCGTCAGTCTGCTAACTCAATTTTGTAATACTTTACCATAATTTCAGTCAGTTCTTGTTACAACCATATGGAAAGCTACTCTTATTTTAAATGTAACAAGATTAATTAACTTTTCTAGCATTTGTTTTTGAATTTCAAAGAAATACCAGACTTTATTTAGTTGAAAGTTTATGGAATGCTTGTTATTTTTTTCTTGGTCAATTAAAAATAGCATCAGTGCATTTAATACTCAATGTAATGACTTCAGGACTTGTTAACCTTATAAGACAAAACAAAATGTCTTTCATTTAAATATGCATTTAAGTTGTCAATTCATAAGCACAGTATTTCTTTAAGGAAAACACTGATCTTGTATCAAGACTTAATCATTATGCTACTTAGAATCTTCAGCAATCTATTGATGCAAATAATACATGATTGTTACTTAATTGTCAGGCAACTTCTGCAGTCATCAGGTTAGGATTGCAGTCACCAGTACTAAATTTTATTGGTGCTGACACTCATATAGACTCAACTAAACAGAGACCAGGAACCATCTCATTATTTGAAAGGGACCAGAAGAAGAAAATTGTTGTAGAAAATCCAACAGATGATATTCTTCTACAAGCACTTCTTACTTTAAACATTGAAGATCATCACTTTGATCAATACAAGCTAATGCGAGGCTCTGGTGTAAGAGCAGAGAATGGCATTCTTATACATTCTGGAGAATGGGTTTCCTATTTAGATTCTGAAAAGCAGGTAACAAAAGTCTTGGTTCATTTTTATGTTTTTATAACCTTGTGGATTTAAGTTTTACTCATGTTCCTATGTATGTAATGGATTATTTTAAACCCAACTTCCAGTTTTTGGTGTGGTGGGTATTAAAATTTGTTTAAGCTTTTCTTTTAAACATTTCATGGATATTGTTTGATATTTACCTCAATGTTTTAGTATGATATAAGATGTCTGTAAAAAAATGTTCTCGCCTTCAACCAATTTAAACTACGCAAGAATAATTTGGGACAAACTGGCTACAAATGACATGTTCCTCAGTATGATTTATCCCTATGTTTTATTACAGCACATTTAATGGCAGTTAACTCAAGACTATGATATCTTCATAATCAAAAGCTCTATTCTAGAAAAGTTTATTTTTAGTCAAAGTTGTCAGATTCCACTTTTAAGAGCAACTGCACATAAAGGCGAAAAGTAGCGTTATTTTTTCTTCAGATGTCAACTTCTTGATCTCTATAAAAGTCTTAGTGGGGTCAAATATGTTAAATAATCACTTGTTCATGGCCATCATGATATAAAACACTTTCCATTAATTTTTTACTGACTTAACTGGAATGATTTAGTACTTTATGAATCCTTTTTTTTCAGGAATTTATTGGTGTCTTTAAAGAAGGACTTGTTATTATACCAAAATGAGGTGCTCACTTAGAGGTTGTGGTGCTATGGAAGACCAACATTCTCAATAAAAAGGTTATGGGTTGTCAAGTCCTCGAAAAGTCAGCAACAACCACGATAGTGCCATATAAAAATTTTGAAAAAATTAGTTTAGTACATAATTGCTCTGCTGCCAAATGTAGAATTGTTGAGGCTATTTCATCATATAAAGTTGAGCAAGAGAATGTTTTAAAGAAGTCTACTCATTTAAAACATAATCTGTTAGTTAATCAGTACATTGTCAACCAGTTTTTATCTTTAAATATTTGACCATGATCTTTAAGCTAATTTTTCTTTTCAAAGCTTGTCCTGGCCATTACTTTGTTGTCTTTACACCTAGGCCTAAACATTTGGTATGTAATTGATCAGACTGTAATAATGTGCTTTATGAATTGACTACCTTTCAGTTTCTGATAGTGATGTATAATTTACATCATGGTATGTTCAGTGAATCAGAGTTAATTTTATAATGTGCTCAGTGGTTTACAATAATGTCATATGTTGTTTAATATAACAGATTAATGTTATAGTGTACTCAGTGAATCAAATTAATGTCATTGTGTACTTGGTGAATCAGATTAATGTCACAGTATACTCAGTAAAACAGAGTAAATGTCATATTGTATACATTAAATCAGATTAATGTCACAGTGAATGGGAGTAGTGTCATAGTGTACTCGGTGAATTCATTTACACAGTGATTCTGAGTAATGTCATAGTGTACTTTGTGAATCAGATTAATGTCACAGTGAATCAGAGTAGTGTCATAGTGTACTCGGTTAATTCATTTACACAGTGATTCTGAGTAATGTCATAGTGTACTTTGTGAATCAGATTAATGTCACAGTGAATCAGAGTAGTGTCATAGTGTACTCGGTGAATTCATTTACACAGTGATTCTGAGTGAGTAATGTCATAGTGTACTTTGTGAATCAGATTAATGTCACAGTGAATCAGAGTAGTATCATAGTGTACTCGGTGAATTCATTTACACAATGATTCTGGGTGAGTAATGTCATAGTGTACTTTGTGAATCAGATTAATGTCACAGTGAATCAGAGTAGTGTCATAGTGTACTCGGTGAATTCATTTACAGTGATTCTGAGTAATGTCATAGTGTACTTTGTGAATCAGATTAATGTCGCAGTGAATCAGAGTAGTGTCATAGTGTACTCGGTGAATTAGATTAATGTCACAGTGTACTCTGTGAATCAGAGTAATGTCATAGTGTACACAGTTAATCAGAGTAATGACATAGTGTACACGTTAAATCAGAGTAATGTGAGTGTACACAGTTAATCAGAGTAATGTCATAGTGTACACGTTAAATCAGAGTAATGTGAGTGTACACAGTTAATCAGAGTAATGACATAGTGTACTCTGTGAATCAGAGTAATGACATAGTGTGCACATTAAATCCAAGTAATGTCATAGTGTACTCAGTAAATCAGATAAATGGTATAGTGTACTAGGTGAACAGGTTAATGTAATAGTGTACTCTGTGAATCAGAGTAATGTCATAGTGTACTTGGTGAATCAGAGTAATGTCACAGTGTACTCAGTAAATCAGATAAATGGTATAGTGTACTAGGTGAACAGGTTAATGTAATAGTGTACTCTGTGAATCAGAGTAATGTCATAGTGTACTTGGTGAATCAGAGTAATGTCACTGTACTCAGTGAATTATAGTAATGTCATATTGTACTAGGTGAATCAGATTAATGTCAAAGTGTACTTGGTGAATCAGAGTAATGTCACAGTGTACTCAGTAAATCAGATAAATGGTATAGTGTACTAGGTGAACAGGTTAATGTAATAGTGTACTCTGTGAATCAGAGTAATGTCATAGTGTACTTGGTGAATCAGAGTAATGTCACTGTACTCAGTGAATTATAGTAATGTCATATTGTACTAGGTGAATCAGATTAATGTCATAGTGTACTGGGTGAGCAGGTTAATGTCATAGTGTACTCTGTGAATCAGGGAAATGTAAGAGTGTACTCTGTGAATCAGAGTAATGTCATAGTGTACTTGGTGAATCAGAGTAATGTCATAGTGTACTCAGTGAAGTAGAGTAATGTCATAGTGTACTTGGTGAATCAGAGTAATGTCATAGTGTACTTGGTGAATCAGAGAAATGGCATAGTGTACTCAGTGAAGTAGAGTAATGTCATAGTGTACTTGGTGAATCAGATTAATGTCATAGTGTACTTGGTGAATCAGAGAAATGTCATAGTGTACTTGGTGAATCCGAGAAATATCATAGTGTACTCAGTGAAGTAGAGTAATGTCATAGTGTACTTGGTGAATCAGGTTAATGTCATTGTGTACTTGGTGAATCAGAGTAAAGTAAAAGTGTACTTGGTGAATCTGAGTAGTGTCATAGTGTACTTGGTGAATCAGAGTAATGTCATAGTATACTCGGTGAATCATAGTAATGTCACTGTACTCAGTGAATTATAGTAATGTCATATTGTACTAGGTGAATCAGATTAATGTCAAAGTGTACTTAGTGAATCAAAGTAATGACATAGTGTACTAGGTGAACAGGTTAATGCCATAGTGTACTCAGTGAATCAGAGTAATGTCATAGTGTACTCATTGAATCGGATTAATGTCAAAGTGTACTTGGTAAATCAGAGTAATGTCATAGTGTACTCGATGAACAGAGTAATGTCATAGTGTACTTGGTGAGTCAGAGAAGTGGCACATTGTACTCAATGAATGGACGATAGTATTTTGTTTTCTATTTCCATTTAACTTGTTTTCAATTATGTATGTTTTTGAAGTTGATGATTCAAGAAAATGGTTTTGTAATATAAATATATGAACATTTATATAAAATGTGATATATAAAATTTAAAATCATTAATTTAAGATAAATTTGATAAGTTTTCTTATCTATATATTGACTGTATACTTGCCTTTAATAAATTATGATGTATTCATGTTCATTTATTGTGTTTTTTATCTATTATACTATTGCCCAATTCATTTATGATCATCCGTATTACGGATGTTTTACGTCTGATTTACGTCTGTTTAATCTACAGACGTTTTACGGACGTTGTGCTTTACATCCGTTAATGAAACGGATGTAAAACGGACGTTTTCAGTACTGATGGTTTACGGATGTTTCCGTTTTGAACGTAAAACATATGGTAAACGGACGTTTTACGGATGTTAAGATACACATCCGTGAAACGTCCGTAGCTATTTTTGCTGTGTATATATCAACATAAATATATGTTGTTATTTTAATCATAAGCACAAGATAGTAATTATTATTTTGTAGGGTTTTTAAAATTAAACAAACCATCAAGCTGAATTAATTTTTACAATTGTTTTGTAAAATATGTTCATTTCAATTGCATTAGTTTGTTGAATATGGTTTTGAAGCCTCCTTCAGTAATTGTTTAGCGTTATCATGGCGTCAAGTTTCTATTGGGAGAGATAGCAGATGTAAACTCTAATAAATCTAGTTTGAAGAAACTGACTACCACTACATGTATTATATTAATAGAGGTTTGGGAAATTTATTCCTGGCCAGATAAATCGACCATTTTTGTGCATGGTAAACAGCAGGGTATAACTATTATCAAATTAGTATAAATTAGCTGCGAATGTTAGTTCGCCCATCATAAATAAAGGATGAATTATCCTCGTCGCTTTGTGCCTTGAACGTCTTCGTAGCCATTTATAAACATTTCATTATTTAAGCACCATACCTGGCCGATTGTAAACAAAAACTTGACATTAATTTTCATTATCTGGTACTTATTATTTTATTTAAAATTATTACAGGACTTTACTAGTCCCATCACTCTGTCCCAATAGGCTAAAAGTTTCTATTAAGAAACCTCATGTCAGATTAAATTGTGTTGACGAATTCTTTAGATGGTCCTTTACTATGTATGAGTAAGGATCCTAAATCCAAAATGGTTGATATGTATTATTGTAAAACTGTTCAACTACTGTTTTGTAGTGTTGATAGGGGCCGATTCTTCGATATTTTAAATAGCAAAAACACACAAACAGTCTAATTCTCAACAGATGTTTCACCAATTCATGCCATATGGTTATCTCCACTATTGCTGATATCCACTTCCAGGACACTGTTTTAACATACCTTATACATGCAACAGTTTATGCATTAATTTAATACACCATTTCTATTGGAAAGTTTTCAGCAATAGATAAGGTGAGCAAAACGTGACATGCCCTTTAAATGCCATGAAATATAAAAAGAACATCAAGGTCCATTACGAGGTAAATATTTTAAGCGGTTTCTGCTAACAGACACAATTGCAATTTAAATGTTGTCCTACAGTGCAACTCTGTTCATTAAATAAATTTACTTGTATTTGATTGAAATGCTATTCTGATTACTTGTTTGACTCATTCGTCCGTGCATATTCATAGTAGGTACTATAGGGTGGGTTAGGAAAGCAGGATAGGCAGATAGTTACATATGATGGTAGGGTAAGTTCGTAGCATAGGTTGGATCGGTTGATAGACAGGTTCCAAGTTAAGTAGGAGAAGGGAGATAAGTAAACTAGGTAGGTACAATACGTAGGTACTTGAATCATCGACGTTCTTAAGTTGACTGGTTGGTAAGACGATCTGAAGATCTCAATCCACAAGGAAGACCAATGCGTACTCGCATGGCTAATAGGTATACCCAGTTATTTGTGTATGTAGAACGGAAGAGGAAAGGAATGGTCCAACTTGTTATACTGGTCTATTGACAGTGACACCTTTCATTGATGGGATTATTTCATCCTAGTTCCTGAAGCCAATTAGTTTAATGTTTTTTTGTCATTGATCTCGTTCTCAGTACAGCTGAAATGATGCAAATCAGAAATTTAGCATCAATACAGTGATCCACTTTATTTAACATTCATAGGCGTTTCATTAGAAATCCGATTGGGCAAACAATTTCACCCAGTTAAGTCAAGGAAACAGCATTCGTATTAGTTTGTTAATTGTCCAGTTACATTAATTATAACACAAATCCCTAATTTGGTGTTTGGGTTTGAGCGCCACTTGCGAGTCTTGTTTAGGCAAAACATATGACTAAACTTGGTATCTTTGATGACATTTTATTTGCAGCCATTAGGTTAATGCCTCTGCTGGTGGACCGTTAGTGCCCGAAGGCATCACCAGCCCTGTAGTCACACTTCGGTGCTGACAGGAATATCATTGATTCTTTCAAGGATAGTCATTGTCTAAATTTACTGCCATGAAATTAAAAAAAAATTTAACTCTAAGATTCGCCTATTTTCAACGTGTAGATAGCCTGAATCGGATTTGGTATAACTTTTTTTGAATTTTGGTGATAAAAGCTCTTCAACATTCTAATCATTTGGATTATAATGTTGTTTGGGTTTGAGCGCCACTGATGAGTCTTGATTAGACGAAACGCGTCTGGCGTAGTAAATTATATTAACCTTGGAATCTTTGATGACATTTCATTTGAAGTAACTAAATACCAATGGAACTGCGTTTCATTACAAATATAGAATTGTATTTTTTGTTTGAATGATGGTTAACACTTTTCAGCAATATCATAACGTCCAGTTTGTAATGGGGGAGGAATCCGGAGTACCCGGAGAGAACCCCCGACCTTCGGTGGGAAAACTGGCAATCCTTGTCAATTAAGATTGGAGTCAAGTACACCCCGCCCGCAGTGAGACTCGAACCCTCAATTTCAGTGTTGACAGATCACGTGATCAATAGTAGGCGAACTACCTTAACCACTCTGCCACAGAGGCCCCATATACAATTGTAAATGACTTTAATACTGTAAATACGCTCGTAATGAAGACTGCAAATGAAACATATACAAAACAAAACGAAAGGACAATAGAATAAAACAAAAACACTTTACATATATATAAATAACAATGCAAAACAAATAAATCCAACCACGACAGTAGTAGCCTACCGGCAACAATACAAATACAAGCAATACCGTTCAAATGTGAATAGCACAAATGAAAACATCTACAATTCGTATTTGGAATAAAAATGTATACAATAAAAATGTCACATGAAAAAATAAGTTAAGGCTTTATCTTTATAAATTACACAAGAAACGAGTTTACACGTGAGCACGACCTGATATATGTCTTTGTAATACAATACTTGTTCTATTTGCAGAACACTTCACCTAGAAAAGTCATTGTATAGATATCTGTTCTATAAATGTATTTATAGTTACACTATTTAAGTTGCGGATAAACCAATTTATGGGTATTCATAATACTCTGAAATTAACTATTACTGTACTACATTATCAATCATGACAAGGGAGTATGCCTGATATTTGTTTTCGTAATAAAATACTAGTATATGTTCTATTTACAGAACTCTTAACCCAGTAAATGGTATTATGTGTACATATTTTGTCATGTTTGTAATACGCTATAAATACTTTAGATGTAAGCTGCTTCTAAATAAAAATAGACGGTATTCCCACATTCGTGTTAAACACAGTCATTTTCGGAAATTAAATCTTACTGTAATTTTTATTAATGTTGAATGTGTTAATATACGTTATATTTTGTTTGTTTTTGTAAGGCTTTATTTTACCTTCAGCATTTTATCCAGTTTTTATTATAGCGTCAAGATATTACTAGAGAAGGAAGTCGTAGTAAAATCGCAGACTTTCAACAGGAAAACTTTCCATAATCTTGTCAATTTATCCCCGTTGGATTCGAAATCGCAACCTTGGTGGTGACACACAGGTGTTTGTTTTTATATGTCATTAGAAGATTATCACCTTAAATCTAATAACCTATGAGTTATAATTCTTACATCTATTTCCCTTTTATCAGGCTATTTTTGTTTGTTTGTTTTGTTGGATTATATGTACTTTGATAAGCATAGCACAATAAATTATTATAGGTTGTCAGTAAAAAAGAAAAGTTTTGTAACCACTATATATAGAACAAGCAATTACGTAATTCAATTTTATTTTCAATTTTGATCCAATATTGCCGCATTTTAGCATTGCTATTGTCGTGCAAACAATTTTTGTGTTTTATTTAATTAAGATTTTGTAGGAAAAGTTCACACTTAATTATATTTATTATCCGTTAACCTTCTTAATCTTCTTTTCGAAGACATGGGATGAAGTTACTTTATTACCGTCTCTTTTGATCAATCAGCATGAATAAAACAATAATATAGGTTTTGATTTAACCATAAGGAATTTGGAGATATTTTTTAACAAGAACATATTTCACATAAATTGATACCGGAATTTTATAGATCAGATTTAATTGCATTTATAAAGATTAGGCAGACTTGGTAGGCCACAAATAAAACTTTTATGAATATACATTTACATTAAAATTAGGTTTAGTTCTAAAAGCTCCAATGAAAAGTTGCAATCGTTTGTTATTTACTCTATAAAGGATATTGTCAAATAACTTGTGACCTGAACCATAAAAAATCAAACTTTAATAGAAGAAGCAATCTATAACATTTAAAAAAGCATCACATTCACTGTGATGATAGCAAGACTCTAATTGTTGACGACCTATTAGCCTGTTGTGGAGAGCTATGTGTCCAGATTGAAGGAATCGATGTATCTTAAATTTTCTTTGAGCTGAAGTTTTGCTTAATTAGTTTTAAAATTAAGTCATTCATAATACAACGACCTACCGAGATATCGTTTTCAATTTTTTTAGACCAATTACGCAAAAATAAAATATGTATTTGTACTGTGATTATAAGTTAATGTAAAGTTGTAACCAAGGTGACAATTTTATATAAATCGAAAAGCTACATTCGATCACGTGATACAATAAATGTACAAAAGACATATTTCTAGAACGAAACGTAAACAGTATTCAACACAGTGTGATAATTCATTGCGTGGCTTTCTGCGTGTAAGTAGTTGTTGATAACAATACCATGTGGAGTATCAATATGGGGATTAATGATTCCATTATGTGATTCAATGCCACGCTATTTTGCTTTATGTGACTGTTTTAGGTAACACCCTATCATTTTTGATTTTTCATGCATGTTTTTCGTTTCAATAATAGTGATTCGTTATTCTGTTTAAGTGGTTAATTAAATTATCAAGTTTATTTCTGAATTATCTCTTCTTCTTCTTAATCAAGTATCGAAAGCCGTATAACAGTGACAAAATACATATTAAGATAGAAAAGAAACCAAAAAGAATAACAACACTCAAAATGAGTAAAAAAAAATACATTCTTTGTAATAACAATTTTATTTGCATTTATTTCTTTTATTTACTTCACGAAGAAGGATTACGGACTAATTTAATATCTACTAATAATTTGGATTTATTCAAGTTGGGTTATTCTGCAGCAAAAAGCGGCGTGCTTCACCAGTAAATTCGAAAGAGGGAATCTAAGAGCATCAATACCAGTTGGGAAAAGGCAACATGTTCCAGTTCCAACTTTTGATTGGATAAAAGACACTAGATTATTTGACAAACTAGAAAGGCGAATACGACTTACAGAATCTGATCTGCCAGCTGACTGAGTATTTCTGATTCATTTCATATGACGGAAAAACAAACAGCTTAATGGGCTACTATTAAGTTGTGTTCAGTTAAAGTCCAATGGAGTTACAGATTTTCTTCTTAAATATATTAGACAGTTAATAAAGCTATATCTATCAATATCGACGGATTTACGTAGCAAATAGAAAAGAAAGCTAGAATTGTATGTATATATTCAGAAACATATATTATCATTTGCCGTTGCTAACTGGTTCAACACATTTGTAAGATTTAAAACAATTTGCAAGTCATGCTATAGAAGGGTTTCGTATTAAAATCGAGTTACCTATGAAAATTAGCCACCGGAAATTAACGGTAATTAATTTTAATACCGCGGAGCTGTTAAAAATTGACTACCCATGAAAACAAGCTACCGTAAATTAATTACATGTAGATTTATCTCCCTTATACCGTACGTTGGAGTTAGATAGGATCAGATAGGTGTGAGCTATAAAAATACTTATTTTACTATAAACTAATTCTTTCCGTTTTGTTATTTTCATAATGTTATTTACTATTCACAATGCCATAACGGCATCAGGTGGGTTCGGTTACTAATTAATTTACTAAACGTCTATTCTAAAGTCAGTAGATTTGCTCCGAAAACATTTGTTAGCGAAATGATTGTTGTAATTGTGTATTCGGGTGTGTTTTGACTATCTACCTATCTACTACTTATCGCATAGACTCTATCGCATAATTACAAGAAATATATTTAGCAACTAATTCATTTTTATTGATAAAATAAAAAAATATATTAAACACTCGTTTTACCTAAATTTTACGTACATGTAGTTTAAAATCATTTTCATTTTTCTTTTTCATTTTATACACACAGACACCCCCCTTCCAATGAGAGACGTGCGTATTATGGTATACAAATGTCCATCCGCCGTATCTTACAAAAAACATTCACCGATTTTTTTCAGACTGGACATGGCTGTTTATTGTATTATTGTCATGGTCTGTATACTTTTTGGTAAATATTTGATTTTTTGGACTTAGCGCATGAAAAAAAAAAGGTCGAGGGGTTGTTTTGAGACTCTTTGCTCAAATGTGTTTTCATCAATTTTTAATGAATCTTTGGGGAATTTTTAATTTGATAGATAAGAGCTTCCATTTTCGGGGTAAAATTCGTATTTTTTAATGGTAAATAATGGGACTTGTTTGTGGAAAGCTTTCATAATATTGTTAAAGTCAATGGGAAACAACATATTGTTCCCATGGAATGAAACAAAAGGGAAACAACCCTATTGTTTCCATAGAATGAAACAAAGGGAAACAACCATATTGCTCCCATGGATTGAAACAATAGGAATACAACTCTATTCTATTGTTCCCTGGTAAATAATCTTTAAATTAAAAAAAAACTAAAAAAATGGTCAACAAGGCAGGGGTTTAAATGAAAACAATACAAATTTCATTAAATTTATCCATTAAACAATACATGCACATGTTTGGTGCTGGCGTATAATATAATAAACAATTACGACCCTCTTTTATTGTTGGAGACATTCAGATTTGTAAATTAACCCGCGTTGGAATAGTTTTCCTCGGACAAGCCCCTCAGTTGAACATCCCATTTATTCGGGTTTTTAAAATTTGAATGTTTCCATCAAGAAGGTGAAACCAAAGGTTAAAGTAATAGATTAATTCATTAGTTTATTGATTTAATCCATAGTTCTGCTTTTATATCTCTGAATTGTATGATGGAGGAATAAGAACTATAAAATCCTTGAATAAGAGCAACCTTACCCTGATGATTATATTATACATGTGTAAAACTATTACCCATCAAAAATCAGCTGACTTATATCTATACATTGAATAAAAGAGGAAACAGAAATATGTCCCATTAAAAACAGATGCATTATATCTCAGCTACTTTACATCTAAACATTGTAAAAAAGAGAAATAAGAAAGATGACCCACGAAAATAAGTTACCTTATATCTCTAATGCATGATAGAGGTATAAAACTATAATCGTTGAAAAAAGCAGTCTTTCCCTGTAGATTATATAAAACTATTACCCGTAAAAAAAGTCATCTACTGTTTATCAATACTTTATATAACATAGGAATGAGATCTATGACCCATGAAAATAAGATACCTTATATCTCTGTATTCTATGATGAGGGAAAAAGAACTATAATCCTTGAAAAAAGCAGCATTACCCTGTATAGTATATTAACAAAGTATAAAACGTACCCACGAAAAATCAGCTACCTTACATCTATACATTGTATAATATAGGTATCGAAATATGACCCATTAAAATAAAATATCATATATCTCTGTATTGTATGAATAAGAATTATAATGCTTCGATAAAAGCAACCCTACCCTGTAGATTATATTAATGATGAATAAAACTATTACCCATGAAAAGTCAGCTACTTTAATCTATACATTATAAAAAAGAGGAATTAGAAAGATTTCCATTAAAGTAAGATAC